>JAULKK010000013.1:3762111-3777013 GCA_032355705.1 Rubia peregrina | reverse complement strand
TATGCATATATTATTTAATTTGAAAAGATTGGGAATTAATATATTTTTTTATAAAATATTTCGTTTTATTCCATATATTTACAAATAAAAAAACGGCCTTCAAAAACAAATTAATTCAAAGACTAACCTCATGGAATCTTTCTCATTTGATCACCTCTTGTAATGACAATTAAGATCTACCTTTTCCACGTAAACCGTGGGGATCCTAATTTAAACACAATAGTGTATGTAGAGATTGAGAATTTTGAATCAAATAAAATCCATTGCGTTCATGCAGCTAATTTATGACAATTGAGAATTAAATTCTTGATGAAAAGCTTGTAGGTTGTCCTAGAATAGATTCCAGTCGTTCCAAACTTGACCATGGGTAGCAACGAGAGTCGACGGTAGCTAGCAGGCACCAATGACCGTGCATTTCCACTCATAGGAGAAGGTGCGAAGGAGTTGTCGATGGCCATTTCAATAATGTGCTACTGGATAAATGTGTGGAGGACTAATCAGTGATGTCTCGCCTATTTTTCAATTAATGGAAGTCTCATTAATTGGATAACTATTTTTATATATAAGCCCAAATCAACAACAATTTAGAGTATGAATATATAATCTCTTGTAATGACAGCTAATCTAACTGTATTGATGATGAAAATGAAAATGAAAATGAACATGAAATTGATCTGTTATATCATGATGCAAGTACAGATTGCTTGAATGATAGGACTATTGATACAAAAAAGAGACATGGGAGAAACTACTTTACAGGAATCTACATTATCCTTAGGTCATCTCTAGGAAGTAGGAATTCTAACGATTAAGCACAAACATATAGCTAACATTTTGATATTAAATATTAGGGATATGGCACAACCATACACAGATTATAGAACCTCATTAGAATTCATAAAATTGACATTCTAGGGTTGATTGAACCAATGAACCACAATTCCAATTTAATAAACCTTAGATGACCTTAGGATTTAAAAATTGGAATGCTTGGAACAATAATAAAATTTGACTACTGTGGAATAATAAACATAAGATTTCTAATACATCCCATAATTTCCAATTTCTATGTTGTACCATTTCTGATATTCCTACTTCTGAATCTTAGAATGCTGCTATTGATTATGCTCAACAGACTAGAGACCTTAGGCAAATATTATGAAAATGAGAAGGACGATTTGGATTTAATCAAACACATAACTGAAGAAGAATTAAAAAATGTTGTGTTTGGCTTAGGAAGAAATAGTGCTTCTGGCCCTGACGGATTTAGTGGTGTAATTTTTACCTTTAGTTGGAATGTAATCAAACATGACCTACTTAGGGCTTGCAATCAAATCAATATTGGCTTTAGAATTCCTAAGATTATAGCTTCAACTTGGATAACTTTGATTCCTAAGAAACAGATCCATCTATTTTTTCAGATTATATACCAATTAGTCTATCTAATTTTACCAACAAAATGTTCTCAAAAATAATAATGGCAAGGTTAAAACCGAAGATGGATAAAATAATCTCCTGTGAACAAACAACATTCATGAAAGGTAGAGAAATTTCAGATAATGTAATATACATGCAAGAGTTGTTCAGATTTCTTAAGAATAATAATAGAGATCCTGATATCATCATTAAGTTAGATATGCAAAAGGATTTGATAGAGTTTCTTGGGGTTTTCTTAACTCAATATTTCTTAAATTTTGTTTCAGTGACCTTTTTGCCAACTTAATAATGTCTAACATAAGTGCTGCATGGTTCTCTATCTTGATAAATGGATGCTCCGTAGGTTTCTTTAGATCATCTAGAGGGAATTTAGGGATGATCATGGGTCTAGGACCCGACCCAGACCCATAGGGTCGGGTATGGGTCTAAAAAATTTAGACCCATCGGGTTCGGGTCTGGGTATGGGTCTAGATTTTAAGATACGGGTCCGGGTCCGGGTCTAACATACTAAGACCCAGACCCAGACCCGACCCATACCCAGACCTGTGACCCATATAAACCTAACTATATATAATTTTACCCAAATTTCTAAATTACTTTCATATTCTCTTTGTATTTTTATTTCAAATTCAACAAATAATATGTATCGTATATTTTGTTATCTTGAAAAATTAATTATAATACATATTGATCTTCAATTATTTGCATTTAAGATAAAATATATTTTATTTAGTGAAAAAAATAGAATATTAGACTCATTTAGAACTCGTTTTAAACCCAAGATCCGTTTAGACTCATCGAGTATGGGTACGGATCTAAAATTTTCAGACCCTACGGGTCCGGATCGAGTCTTATTCTAACTAAATTTTCTTATGGTCGGGTCTGGATCGATCATCCCTACATCACATGCATGTACTCCATACTAGTAATAGTTATCTTCATAGTTAAACGACACGTAGCATGTACGTGGCAACCCAGCTTCTTCCATTACATGCCACGTAGCTTCTCCCATAACACGTGGACACCATGCAGTTTTGTACAGACCTCCCTCCTTTCCTATATTTATCCTTTTCACAACCAAACGTACGACAACATCTAACTCCGTTACTTAACGGTTAATCATATCATCAAATTATTTAGATTTCGCGAAACAAAACCATGGCGGATTTGCGGGACGAATATGGGAATCCTATCCAGTTGGCCGACGAACACGGTAACCCTGTTCAGCTCAAGGACGAGCACGGCAACCCGATGCATCTCACTGGTGTCGCCGTCGCCGCCGGATCAACCGCCGGGATTCATCACGTACCAGCCGCCGCCACCGGCGGTGCTGGTGAAGAGAAGCTCCCTCGCTCCGGCAGCTCTAGTTCTAGCTCTAGCTCGGTAAGATGGAGATTAGTCAATTACTCAACCGACTATTCTTCTGTCTAGGTTTTTAACTTCATATTTGAATTTTTTTGTTTACTTGATGCTTTTGATGATTGAATCTACACAGTCGGAGGACGATGGACAAGGTGGAAGGAGGAGGAAGAAGAAAGGACTGAAGGAGAAGGTGAAAGAGAAACTTCCCGGCGGGAAGGAGCAGGACGCTGCCGCTGCCTCGGCGGCTCCGACAACCACAGCTGGAAGCGCAGCCTCTACCACCACCATGGAACACCATGAGAAGAAGAGCTTAATGGAGAAGATTATGGAGAAACTCCCCGGCCACCACCATCATCGTACTGGTTGAATTCAGTTTAGTAAATTTAGTTGATTACTGTGTGTTTTGGCAGTTTCTTTGTACTGTAATAAAGTAGACGAATTGCTTCGTGTGATTTCTTTGTTTCGTGTGATTTGCTTCGTACCATTGAAGTCAAGTTTTCAAGCTAAGGCACTTTTAATTCAATTTGATAGAGTAATAAAGTGTTTATATGATTATGTGACTATCGTTTCCTTTAATTGTAGACATGTTGGTTTTATAGGAATAGATTATACTCCCTCCGCCCCAACTTTTTTTTGCCTATCTACTAAATTTGATAAACTTTGACCCTGAATACAAATTAATATATTTAAATAAAAATATTAGGTAAAATATTATTAAATTCATCTTAACATTTATTTTAAAAATATTAATTTTTTATGCATAAATTTTACATGTAACTAGAGATATTGATGGTCTAACATGATCATTGAAAATCGTGAAAAAATAGATAGGTCAAAACGGTTGGGACATGGGGAAGTAATAAAATTGGGTGTTCAAATTCGATTTATATACATTTGGATGTTCAAATTGCATATGTATGTTCAAATTGCGTTCACGTGAATCTTCTTCAATTCGATTTACATTTGGATGTTCAAATTCGATTCGATTTGTGGACGCAATCAAACAATCATTCATATGTATTTGGTTAAAACGAGATGATAAAATTAATTAATGGAGGGATATCGTTTATAGTCGAGATATCGTATGAGTAGAATTATCGATGGTCTGTTCTACACCAGTGAATGATGTCTCGCAATTGTCTCCTACAATTATGAACATTGATCCGATTAAAATTAGTCAACTAACACTTCTAGATTTATAATCACTGTTACAGTAATTTTTAAAAAAACCACGCTATTATAATAAGATTGTGCCACATTACATCCGTATTATTGCAATAAGCACAAAACCGTTGACAAGATCTTAGGGGGGGAAAGTGTATTATTTTAGGTAGTGGATACTCCCTCCGTTCAGCTATGTTTGGCACATTTTTTAGTCAATTTTCTCAAGTCATGTTTGACCATAAATAACTTTTACTACGTATGTTAATATCATGTAAACTTTTAATATTTGGAAAGTACATAATACGAAGAATCCAACGGTACCTCACACGATAATATTACTATTTATATATTGCATGAAATTTATGGTCAAACACGGCTTGAGAAAGTTGATTAAAAAGTGTGTCAAACATAGCTGAACGGAGGTAGTACGTCAATTTCTTCTCTCCAATAATTATTTTATCATGAAGAAGTCGGGCACAAATTGTGAGATGGCACCGGTAAGATTCATAAGTTTTTATTATAAAATTAATTGCTAGGTAGAGGTGACTCATGATCTTATATATTAAAGAAATACTTTGTCTCACGTGCATCGGTGTTAATCATTGTCAAACGTGGTATTAATCATAGCGCAAACGTGGACAGAAAGAGGTCAAAAGCCTATCAGTGAGAATATATGTCCACTGGGCCGATCATGCCAATTTTGAGCTCTGATACCATATAAGATTCATGAGCTTCTATAATAAAATCAATTGATACTATATAGAGGTAACTCATGATCTTATATATTAAAGAAATACCTTGTCAACCATCAATGTGAGACACTCAAACAACAACCATCCTTCCTTGATTCTTATCGACGCATTCGCAATGAACATAATTTTTTCTCCATCTTGATAACCCAGTATGTTGTAATTCGTTTCCTTCAACATTGGGCTCTGAATAATTAGTGAGGTGGATTTTCTTATCACTTTAATTAACATCGCTTACTTTCTTGCGTTAGACCTTCATTCATTGAATCTCCTTCATCCTCAGCCATTGTTTTTCTCTCTTGAGATTAAACTTCTGTTTGATGTTGTTCAAATTTCTTCCGAATCTCGAAATCCAGTTTTCACAAATAAGAATTTAGAATAACTCTAATAAAACAGTTACTGAAAATTCAAAAGTTTGATAGACAGTAAATTTGAAAAACAAAGAATACAATTCTTAGAACCACAGCCCAAAAAAGAAACAAGGATGATTTTTTTAACCCAATGTCCATCGACATCCTCTTCATTGACGCAAAACCTAAAATGAAACTGAAAACAACAAAAATCCTAAATCAAATGGTCTTCACACTTTTCTTAAACTAAACTGTAATAATATAATAACTTTCTTCTATTAACACTATATTAAATCATCAGTTTTACTTTGTATTCAAAAAAAAAAATCTGTTTTTTGTGTGCGTGGAGAATGATGAACCAGGGAGTGCAGAAGAACACGCTGTATGTCGGCGGATTAGCGGAGGAAGTGAACGAGAGGATCCTCCACTCCGCCTTCATCCCCTTCGGCGACATCAAGGATGTGAAGACCCCTCTCGACCAGGCCACGCAGAAGCACCGCTCCTTCGGCTTCATCACCTTCCTCGAGCGCGAAGATGCCTCCGACGCCATGGACAACATGGACGGAGCTGAGCTCTACGGCCGCGTTCTCACCGTCAACTACGCCCTCCCGGAGAAGATCAAGGGCGGCGAGCAGGGATGGGCCGCTCAGCCTAGTAAGATTTCAATTCGTCTCGTTTTTATCTCCCGCAATTTCACTTTTAGGGTTTAGGCGTTGTTTTCATGGTCTATTAAATACTGGGTTGTTGGATTTAAGTCGTATTTCTGGAGAAAGCTGGGTGCTTGTATAGCTGATTTGGTGGATGATGTCTTAGTTCTAGGGTTTATCAGAGTTTGTGAGCTAAATGACAGTTTTCCTGCGCGAATTTGGGATAGATACCTAATGCGAATTAGAGCTCCTAAGCCACATACTCTGACCAAGAACAAGGATTTTGTTTGTATCTAATTGGAAGCTGTTTGCATTATCATTATCATGTTAGTATCTAATTGAATTAGGAATTTCTTGCAAGCCTGCCTAACAGGCTCTAGCTCTGCCACCAGTGAAAGTTTGAGGTTGTTTGAATCGTGTAAGGATTGACGAGAATGGATTAGTTTCCAGCTTGTAGGTGATGGTTTTTGTTGGGGTTATAAGCTTTGTTGTTTGAGGTTTGATTTGATCTATGTTGATTCTGGTTGATTAATAACATTGTACAAAGGCATTTATCTCTCTAATGCTCAGTCTTTAAGTCCCCAGAAAACTAGATATGTAGTTGTAATGTTATGTGCACTTGAAGGTGTCCTACGTGCATCCTTGATAAAATACTGAACTTGAGACGGCTGAAATACTTCTTCATTGTTTTACCGAAAATGCTTCTCTGATTCCATCTGCAATAAACAACTGCAAAGCAATACCATCCCAAATAGACTTAGTCAGCAGTGTATCTGGTTACCACGCTTACAGAAGAATTCCTTAGTTGAGGCCGACTGGTGAGCTAGTATGCTTTGATTGTGTTTGGAATGAAGAAGAAAAGGATTCTGGCTAAGGATGATATTCTAAAGCATTTTATGGTAGTTTTCGTTATACGTTCTTTATGTGAAGAGCGTGAAGCTTATGATAGCTTCTGTGAATAACTTTTGCATCAGAGTCTGGGTTTTTTTTGTCATTATCTCTTAATATGTGTTCAGTGTTATTCTTCCGATGACTTGGGGAACATGTATAATGTGTCACTAGAACATGTTCCGCATTTCCTTTGCAGGTTTGTGAATCTCTGTAAACAGAAATTGGTTGATGACTTGACAAAATTTACTGTGGCAATGAGCTAACATCTCTTTGCGTTCTTCTTTTGTCCAGTTTGGGCTGATGCTGATACATGGTTCGAGAGGCAGCAACAGGAGCAGGAAATGCAGAAACTTCAGGCAGAGGAGCGAGCAGCAAATAAAGTGGCAGATGAATTGCATAGGATAAAGATTGCCGAGGAACGCGAGGGTGAGAAGGACGACGATCCTATGCGAATGGCAGAAGAGGTAGCTTTACTAATATTAATTTTGTAATATGACTTTCAAAACTAATTACATTGGTCTTGTTGGATGAGAAAAAAAAATTTGTCAGTGTAAATCAGCCCCCGCTGGAATTCTGTCCTGGTTCCGCCACTGACAGAGATAGTTTCTATCTGATACATAATAAAAAACAATTTAAATATGGCCTTTTTAAGACTTTAAAAAACAAAAGAAAAAATAATATATAATAATAATAATAATAACAGACGTACAGAATTAAAAGTCTCCCACCAGAGAATTTAAAAATTGTAAAGTTGAAAAAAACAAACGAAAAAAGGAGAATAAACCTCAAGTAACATGACTTTGCCGAGAGATGTGATGAAATAAGATGACACAACCAGAAAATTTATTACTACAAGATCGGAAGTTATATACCCTCCCTTAGCTGCTGCCTCGTAGGATGTTCCGGTGAGAATGACATCAAAAAAATCAATGAATCTCCACATCATCGTCGCGAGTTGACCCACATTAAGGAGACTTTTAACTGTGAGTCTGACCCAAACCATGACCCAAAGGCTTTGGGTCAGATCTCGGCTCGGCCATGACTCAGATCGCAACTCGGTGTTGACTCAGATCTCGACTCGGGTGTTGACTCAGCCATAACACAGCTGGGAAACCCGCCGGACAGAGACGACACAGATAGCTACTCTGGCCGCTCGGAGCCACTTGGAATCCATCTCCGACCGCTTGTTGAGTTTGCAGAGCACCTGTTTCCGTCGTATCTTTTTATCGGGGAGGCTGTGTACGGGGTTGAGCACCGGAGAAGAAGGAAGAATAAATCAGGGTTAGGATTTAGGAGAAGAAGAATGGGATATAATAGTAAATTATTTTTTATTTTTTCTAGAGGAGTAAAATTGACTTTTTACCCAATTCCGGTCTAAATTTGCCCGAATGGGTACGTTTGCACTTACACTAACTGTCCAGGGTTATATTTGCACTTTTAATTATCAAAAGGTTATATTTGTAGTTATGTGAATTAGGTAGAGTTACATATGCACTTTTCTCTTAATTAAAAATTACAATTAGTACATCCTTATTTTTCTCCACTTGAAACAAGGTACTCCCCCTGATCCTAAAATATTGACCCCCGACCCATGAACATATTTTATTTTTTGAAAAGTAAAATGGGTGGAAGACATTGTATTGAGGGAGTAAAAAGTAAATTAATTGGATGAAAATAAATTTAATTTTACCAGAAAAGAAAGGTGTGAATATTAAAATACCAAACATAAAAGAAAAATGTGGTAATATTCAGAGGCGGAGGAGTAGGTACATAAAATAAAAATACGGGATACAATTCGAACGATTTTGGCACATTTTGTGAGATGCTGAATATTCTTGACCACGTTTTAAATGTCAAATGCATCAACATTTTGTAATTGCGTGGCTACTGGCTAGAAATTGTAGTGGGTGAGAAACGAGTGCCCACTCTAGTCAGCATTTGTAAAATTGTGGTCAACAACCAATAACTGGTTCAAATCAGAAAGTGAAATGCACCAAGTACAAAATGTTATCAGATTCCACAGAATTCTGCTCCAAATTTTCTTGGATTCAACATTTCACCATCCAATTAAGATGCAAGGAAAGCAGATAACAACTTAGCACAGTATAATGTTTCAAATTAATTTTTAATGTTAGGGTGGGTTTGAAAGAGTTTATAACCTGCTTATTTTATAATTTAACTTTCAATATTTTAAAACTCTTAAAAAAATTGTTTATTCTAAAAGTATATGCTAATTTTTGGGAATAAGGAGAAACTGAATTCCTCTTACTACCCCCTTTTCGTTGGATGTGACACCATATGCTTAGGTGTTTGAATTTAGGTGAATGAAATGAGTGAATGTAATTAAATTTAGAAAGAGAAAAGTAGAATGAATGGATGAAATTGAAGGAATCTTGCCATAAAAGAAAAGTGTGTCAAATTCACAAAAAAACAACCTAAAAAGGAAAGTGTGTCACATCCACGGAGGGAGTACTTTTAAAATAAAGAGAAAAGTATTTTTATAACCCAACCTAGTTGACATAAGTGTCAATATAACCTTTTGATAACTGAAAGTGCAGATATAATCCTACCTAGTTGATGTAAGGGTCAATATAACTTTTTAGACATTTGAAGGCCGGATTCGATGGAAAAGTCAATTTTACCCTTTTACGAATGTGCTGATATAACTATATAAGTTTTAAGTATGTGCTGATATAACCCTATGAGTTTTAAGAATGTGCTGATAGGTCCGACGGCGGTCCGGAGAACTCAAATTCAGATTTAACACTAAGGGTATTTTATATACAGTCAAAGCCGGAAAATGGAAGTCAATGTCGAAAATGGGGTCTGAGGGTTATATTGGCACTTACATTAACTAGCTAGGGTTATTTTTGCACTAAAAATTATCTGAGGGTTATATTGACACTTATGTCAAGTAGGTAGGGTTATATTGGCACTTTACCCTTTTTATTTTGTTGTGTTTTTTTACTCAGGGTTTTTAGTAATGATGGGTTTTGCTTTTATACTATTTGCTTAAATAACCCTACTTTTTTTTTTACAAATGTACTGATATAATCCTATAAGTTTTAGGAATGTGCTGATATAACACTATCAGTTTTCATGATGTGATGATATAAACCTACCTTGCCCGACGGTGGTTAAGGATATAATTGTCCACCCAAATTTAGTTTTTGGTCCGAGGGAATTTTTGTTATTATTGGGAGGGGAGGTCAACGCCAAAAAATGGTTAAGGCCAAATTTCTCACCAGAGGGTTATATTTGCATTTTCATTAACTAGTTAGGGTTGTTTTTGTAATTTTATTTATCTGATGGTTATATTTGCACTTACCTAAATATATAGGGTTATATTTGTATATATCCCAAATTGAAAAGAAGAATGCTTCGAGAACCGCAGATGCTGACTGTTGGTTCGACAAAAGTAAGACTGCTGATAAGATGATCGACAACCAAGTAAAAGGACACCGCAAGACTCTCATGTATGATTGTTATGGTGATGAAATCAAGGTTGAAGGCAGTGCTAATATAACTTGAGCGAGTTGTACTTATCCCAGGATGCTCTTTAAGAAGTTGGGGTTTCAAGCTCTGACTATGGGTTTGTAGGGTGTTGAAGAACCTCTCTAAAGATTGTCGGATCAAATACGGCAAGAAGCGATGTGAAAGGGAAGCTAATTGCTCAGAACAAGTTTCCAAGAGATGTCGTAACACGACTTTCGATGTTCCAAGGGATGTGTTAGAATAATTCAATATGATGATTAGATTTGATTTGATTATGGATTAGGTTCATGCCTAGATTAGGGTTCTACTAGACCTAGTCTACCTATTGTACTCTATTTATTCCATTCAGTACCATCAGCATTATTATGAGAAAACACTCTTTCATGGTATCAGAGCAAGTTCTGATCTTAAACCCCATAATTTTTTAATTTAATTTCAGCTGCCTCCCTCTCTCTCCTTTCTGGCCGGTCAAATCTTCACCGAATTCCGGCGACATTTTGGTTAAATTCTGGCACTTTCGATCAAATTCCGGTGACCTCCAATACTATTCTACTGGTTTCATCGTCCAATTTCGGTGTCTTCACGGGCTCTTCCTCTTCTCTGGTCTCCAGTCTTTTCTCCAGCCTCATCCATCTTCGCCGATTTTAGATCTCCGGTGGGCTCTATTTCCAACAGCAACATTCTCGATCAGCATCTCTCGGCACTTCTCTGATATCAGGAGTTCATCGGCATCCCTCATCGGCTTCATACCTCCAGTGATTTCACTCCATTCTTCTGGCGGAGATTCAACTCAGACCTCTGCTCACAAATCTGCAACTCATACCCCTGTGCGTGAATTCACTCGCACGTGTTGTATATGCACGTGTAAGCTGCAAAACGCGTGTCCGCACGCGCTGTATATTGTTGGCAGCTTTTGGCTCACGTTCGGCGCATCACGCGACTTTTACCTCTTCTTTTTTGTTTGTTTTTTTTGGCCGACAGAACAATTATCATAATTCGTCAAAATTCCGTTCAGTTTATGTACACACTCAGCTTGGGTATTTGGCACTATGGCACAATTTGGTTCTCGACGATGTCATATTTTGAGACACTCTCATAATCGACGACACGATGGCTCAAAGTGGATTGTAGATTTTGCACCGCAAAACATATGGCATCGTCAACTGCTACCGTTGACCATATCACACCTTATCTTGGTTCTTCCAGTGTATATGTTGGTAATGGTTCTCAACTCCCTATTACTCATGTTGGTGATTCCTGAATTTCTAAATCCTTGTGTCTTTATAATGTGCTTATTGTGCCTAATATCACTAAAAAAATTCTTTCAATTAGCAAATTAACTAGGGATTTAAATGTTGTTGTCTTCTTTAATGATCGCTCATTTATTATTCGGCATAAAATCACTAGTGAAACCTTAGGTCACTGTCATAGTGAAAATGGACTTGATGTCTTGGATTATGGTGTATCTGTTTTATTGTCTACTGTGGAGTCTAATAAGTCGCGTGCTTCCTTTGAAATCTGGCATGCTCAACTTGGCCATGTTTCGCATTCCGTTATTGCTGGTTTGCGTGGTTCTGGATCCTTAGCTATCTCATCGATTTTGCCTAAACCCACCCTTTGTGAAGCCTGTGAAAAGGGTAAGGGGAAACATTTATCTTTTCATACAAATGATAAACGTGCTGCTAGGGTACTTGATCTGGTTCATTGTGATTTATGGTAGCCCTCTCCTATTTTATCTGCCGATGGTTTTTCCTACTATGCCCTTTTCATTGAAGATTACTCTCGGCTCTCGTGGTTTTATCCGATGTTCCGCAAGTCTGATTTTTGGGACATTTATCGCCAATTTGAGGTTTTTGTGGAGAACCAGTTCTCTTCCACCATTAAGGTGTTTTAGAGTGATGGCGGGGCTGAGTTCGTAAATGGTCGTTTACATTCTCACTTTCAGAAACAGGGCATTAACCATAAGATTTCTTGTCCATATACTCCTGAGCAGAACAATCGGGCTGAGCGCAAGCACCGCCATATTGTTGAGATGGGCATGTCTATGTTATACCACTCTCGTATCTCTCTCTATCACTGGCATCACGCCTTTGCTGCAGATGCTTATATTATAAATCGGTTGCCCACTCCTGTCCTTGGCGGGCGATCACCATATGAAGTTATTAATGACCGAGTTCCTATAGACACGAAATTCCATGCTTTTGGTTATCGTGTGTACCCTTATCTTCGTCCATATGCAGCTCACAAACTCGCTCCTTGCAGTTTGCCTTGTATTTTTCTTAGGTACGACTCATAGTACAAGGGATATCAGTTTGACGACATTTTCTTCCCTTATGCCGATGGTTCTACTTCAGCACCTCCATCCTCTCTGGATGTCTCTACCTTTTTGGATCCCACTGATACAACACCTGATATCCCTACTTCTTCCACTATGGAGTCTCCTCCTGATCGTCTTATCACTTCGGTTGCCAGCCCTACCGGTTCATCAATACTATCATCCTCACCGACTACATCACCATGTTCTGTCTACTCTGCTGATTCCGACCATCCAGTGGCCGCTACAATGCATCCTGCTTCGCCTATCTTGCCATCGACCAGCTCACCTGGTTCGCCAATCAGACCACCCGGTTTGCCAGCCATCTCACCAGCCCCTTCACCAGCAGCCACTTTGCCGATCGCGCCTGCTCATCTGGTCTCTCCACCTCAGACTCGCACTCATCGGATGGCCACTCAATTGGCGACTGGAGCTATTCAGTGTAGAGATTATTCTGATATCATTGCTCACGGTCTTACCACTACTCTACTTGCTCAGTCTGAGCCCACGGATTATCGCACTGCTCTTCAGGATCCAGTTTGGGTTTCTGCCATGGATAACAAGATGGCGGCTCTTCGTGGCCAGCACACTTGGGGACTTAGTGCCTCGACCTTCGGAAGCTAACATTGTTGGCTTCAAATGGGTCTATAGGCCCAAGTATCGACATGATGGCACTATTGATCATCACAAAGCTAGACTTGTGGCGCAGGCTTTCTCATAAATTCTAGGTTTTGACTTCGACCACACTTTCAGTCCTGTGGTCAAAGCCTCCACTCTTCAGATGGTTCTCGTCATTGCCACGATACGTTCGTGGCCACTTCATCAGTTGGATGTCAAGAATGCGTTTCTTAATAGTGTTCTCGATGCGTTTCTTAATGTCAAGAATGCAAACTCCCGATGTGTGCGAGCAAGGACCTTGGTGCTCTTCATTACTTCCTTGGTCTTGAAGTTTCACCTACTTCTTCAGGTTTATTATTGGTGGCAAAGTATGCTCGGGACATCCTGACTCGAGCTGGTATATCTAACGGTGCATCAGTTTCTACGCTATTTGTTCCTGGATCTCAATTGCACAGTTCGACCATTCCACCATTCAGGAATCTGACCCTGTATCGTTCTCTTGTTAGAGCTCTTCAGTACTTGACCATCACTCGTCCAGACTTAGTCTTCTGGTCAACCCAGTCAGTCAGTATCTTCAGGAGCCCAGAGATGATCATTTTGCAGCAGTTACGCGGATTCTGTGTTATGTTCAAGGAACACTTCATTTCGGTCTCACATTTCATTCTGCTAGTTCTCCTGAGGTATTGGGGTATTCTGATGATGATTGGGCTCGCTGTCTAGAGACTCGTCATCTACTTATGGATATGTTGTCTTTCTTGGTGGGAATCTTGTTTCCTGGAGTGCCAAGTAACAGCGCACAGTTTCTCATTTCAGCACTGAGTCTGAGTACCGAGCTCTAGCCAACACTGCTTCAGAGGTTGTTTGGCTCACTCACTTGCTTCGTGATATTCGAGTTCCTCTGTCCGGCCCTCCGTTGCTGGTGACAACAGTAATGCTATCTTCTTGGCTCAGAATCCAGTGGCTCACAAGCGGGCGAAACACATCGACATCGATTTTTACTTTCTACGAGAGTTGGTGGCCTTCGGCAAACTTTGAGTTGCGCGCGTACATACTTCTCTTCAAATAGTGGACATCTTCACCAAGGGGCTATCGCTGTTCGAGTTCTTCATATCCAAGCCGTGTTTCGGCGAACATCCGACACTTCGCTTAAGGGGGTGTCAGAATAAATCAGTTAGATGATTATATTAGATTAGATTTTATCTTGTTGACTAGTTAGAGTTATATTAGAACTAGTCTACTTTCATGCTTTGTACTATCTATTTATTCTCTTCATGATCAACAATAATTATTACGGAAAATCATTCTTTCAAATCAGATGTTGCCAATGGGGAAAAGTTAATATTTGGAAAACAAACTAAGCACAATGGAGCAATACGACACCGTTCAACTAATCTACCAACCACTAGTGCATGATAGCTCTCATAAACGCTGCAGGTGAACATCAGTTTCTGATCAACCAACATCTTTAAATTATTCTGATATTAGAATGGGTGTCACAAGCAATGGACGGCAGTCCAATTTCAATCAACTGCGGAGACTTATGCAGCATTGGCAAAATGACTTATCAACGGCTTCAAATGGACTACGATTTCCGATGAACAACTGTCGTTCTACTTTTTCCGATGAAACGACCATGAAATTTCCATCCCCAAATTATCTCTCATTCCTTTCTCACCTCCATCGATCTCTCTCCTTTGAATTGTTTCTCCAACCGTCGACAATGATACACTCAACCTCTCAGAAATTTACAACTTTATCGCCTTTCGAAAATCATACTCCCTCTGTTTTATTGGAAGTGACACTTTCTTTTTTTGGTTGTTTTTGTGAATTTGACACACTTTCCTTTTTTTGATAAGATTCCTTCATTTTCATCCA
>JAULKK010000013.1:3709027-3721581 GCA_032355705.1 Rubia peregrina | reverse complement strand
TTCTCGTCTTCCCCAATCCATGCTCTCCACTGCTAATTTTCCCCAATCTATGTCTGCCGCTGCTAATTTTCTTGCTCCAGCGGAGCGCTCGAAATCCCAGGGTGCGGTGGCTCGAGATAGTCATCCACGACGGGTAGGGTTACGGTAGAGCGCTCAAAATCTCAGAGCACCACGACGGAGAGGGTAGACGGCACTTGAAATATCATAAGGCCGCGACGGAGAGGTTTATGATGGGCTAGGTTCTGGTGGCAAAGGAGTGGGCGGGCGGTTTAGAGGAGAGGGTCGCGGCGGAGAGTGCTTGCTGGAAAGGGTGGAGAGGAGAAGAGAGAATAGGGCCGCGACGGAGGGAAAACAGAGGTGAGTAGGCTGAGTGAAGAAGAAATGAGGGAAGGCTATTATTTATTTTCAAGTTATTTTATTTTTTGAATTTTTAACTTGAGGGTATTATGGTCATTTCACTAATTTCTGGCCAAATTAGTTGTTGACAATTTGGTCAACGATTCCCAAGGTTATTTTTGCATTTTCATATTTTACAAGGTCATTTCTGCACTTTTGAACAAAACATAGGGTTAAAACGCAGTTCACTCTATTGAAACCTTGTGTTTTTATTCTCAATTCAACTAGCATATCTCATACTACTTCCTATGTTCATCTAACATTGGCACTTCAAATTTTGACATAATTATTGAAAAGATACCAATTTTGTGGAGCAAGTTGAATTGAAAATTGTAAAAGTATAAGGAGTGGTTCAAACTAACTTAAAATATACTTACTTGAACAAATACCAATATAATCCTCAGATAATTTTTAGTGCAAAACTAACCCTAACTAGTTGATATAAGTGTCAATATAACCCTAATACACTATTTTCGGCGCTGACCGATGTTAACCACACGTAAAATGATGAAAATACCCTTTAACCTAAAACCTATAAGTGTTGGGACCTTTTTGCCCTATGGCCACCACCTCCACCACCACCACTTCCACCGCCAAGCCACCACTTCCATTGCCACCACCACCTCCAGGCAACCACCACCATGGCCACTTCCACCGGCAGGGCACCACCACCACCAGTCAACCACCACCACTTTAACCGCCAAGGCACCACACCACTAATCAGCCACTACCACTGCCCGCCTCCACCTGGACGCAACCACCACCACCAGGTAGCCACCGGCCCGGCACAACCACCCCCAGCCATCCCTACCACCACCACCACCGCCTCGCCACCACCAACCTTAACCTTCGACACCGCCGCCACCACCACCATCAACCAGCCAGCTCCACCACCCAACCCCTTCTTCATCGATCCCTTCCAGATCTGAACCCTAGAACCAACCCAACCAACACTAATGTCATGAAGGCAAAATTATTGGAGAAATGGATAAAGGGGAGAAATCAACGGAAAATGGAGAAATGTGAAAGCCACCACCAACCAGCCACCACCACTGCCTGGAGGGATCGATGAGAGGGGAGAAATCAACTGGAGCGATGAGGGGGGGAAGAAATCAGTCAGAGCGATCAATGGAGAAAGGGGAGAAATCAGTCGGAGCAATAAGAGGGGAGAAGAAGGAGACGTCGTTGGAGGGGAATGATGATTTGGAGGCTCTAGGGTTTGGGTCGGAGAAGAAGGAATGTCATTGGAGAAATGGAGAAATCGGCGGAAGAAATGGAGAAATGGAGAAAGGGGAGAATTATTGGTGAAGTCGATTGAAGAAAGGGAAGAAATCGGAAAAGATGAGAAATGGAGAAAATGGGGGCATAAGTGTAATTTCACAGTTCCCCCATTTTAAAAAAATTCAAAGGGGTAAAATAGTAATTTCACTGATTCCGACTAAAATTGATTGAAATTGGTAATTTTGCACCTATATCAACTATGTAGGGTTTTATTGATACATACAAACACTCAAAGGTTATATTAGCACTTACATGAAGTAGGTAGGGTTATAAAGGTACTTTAGGCCCTTCAAATGGGTTAATTGGATAAACCCATTATCCAATGGGTCATATCCAATTAACTCATTTATTGATGGGTCTTAATGGGTTGGACCATAATGAGTTGGGTCATTAAATGGATAACCCGTGGATAACGTATGAGATAAACTCATATGACCCAATGGGTTAAAATATATTATTCAATAAGTCATTATCCAATGAGTCATTATGTAATTAACCCATTAAGTTATCATTCAAACTTTTCATCCTCTATTCTTCTTCCTTTGCCTCCAGTTAGTCGATTTGGTTTTCAATATTGAGTTACTATGGACGGGTTATGAGTTAGGGTTAGTCATATTTAGAACTTTTAATCAGGGTTATCGGGCCATGTTCCAGGCTTGTGTTGTCGGGTCGGGCCGAGATTAAAAAACCCTTAGTTTCAGCTCAGGTCATTTAAAATATCTCGAGTTCGAGTTCGGTCGAACCTCTTAAATCTTAGTTCGAGTGAGACTAATTTTGCTCGAATTTGTGTTCGAGTTCGATCGATTATGTAAAATATTGACTCAAACTCATGTTTAAGCTCAACTCGTTCCATGATTACAGTTTTTTTAAAAATACATATATTATAATATATTATATTTAATAAAAAAATATCTCATATATAAATTATGTTGGCTCGTTAACGAATAGTACTAGATGAGCTCAGTTTTGAATATTATTAGGTCTCGGCTCGAGTTCGGTCAAATTGAATTCGAACTCGGGTGATTTAAAATATCTCAAACTCGAGCCAAATTCGAACAACTCTTAATTCGAGCTTGGCTGTTTAAAAATATCTTAATTTTGATCATGGCTCGATTTCGATCAACCTTGTAAAATTTTGGATCGAGCTCGAGTTTGAATGAAATTAATTTGGTTCGAGTTCGAATAGATTAGGGATGTAAATGAGTCGAGACAAACTTGAAAAACTATCATTGCAAGCTCAAGCTCAACTTGAGTTCAATCGATCAGATACATTTTTGGCTCGAACTCGAATTTGAATGAAATTAATTTTTCTTGATTTCTAACTCGAACCAAGATTAAATATTTTTTATTTTTTAGGTACATGATAAAATATTATAAATAATAAAAATATAATAAAAATATATTATATTGACTCGGAGATCTGTATGAACAATATTAGTGAGCCCAATCTCGAATACTATAAAATTTTCGCTCGAACTCAGTTAAATCTAATTCGAGTCGAGATTTGACCGAATTGTTCGTGAGTTTGTCGCGAATAGTTCGGTTTGTTTACACCTATACCCATATTTTACAGCTCGGTTCATTTACAACCCAACTAAATGAATTTTATCCAACGGGTCATTTAGTTTGACCCAACATGTCACTTTGTTTTGACCCAACGAGTCATTTATCAGTTTACCCAATTTACTGAATTTTTTACTCAACTTGTAAAAAAATATTGTCTTATTATGATAAATTATCCACGGGTCACTCTTTACCCAACCCAATCTGACCCGACCAAAAATTATCCAACGGGTAACCTGTTATCCAACCCAACTCAACCCAACAATTACAACCTATTTATATCCATTAACACAAAGGGTCATCATCCAATAAATATTATCCAATAAGTGAAAATAGTAAATGGATAACGATTATCCATCAAGTGACCCGACCCGTTTGACGGCCTCTATACTATAAATGGAAAGTAACAAAAAAACACATAAAAGGAAAGTGTGTCAAAATAAAGTGAACGAGGAAGTATATTGATTTGTTATAGTACGAGTGTTGAACCTTATGGTATAGATTGAGGTTTTTTTTATTAGAAGTTAATGCATATACATATTAATTTTAACTTATTTATATTTACTAAAAATGTATGTATTAAGGTATAAGGCTAGAATAGAATTTTCCATGTAAATATAGTTCATATATAAAGCGTGTCAGGTCTACTAATTGGGTAAGTCACAATTATTCTAATTATTCCGTACACCGAAATTTAATAATTATACCCTTACTCAACATTCTACCCTTACTCAACATTTCCAGAAATCTTGTCCAGACACTCGATCTCAAAATGAGGTAGTTGAGCGTAAACATAGGCATGTTATTGAAATGGCTCGTATCATGCTCATTCAATCTGATTTGGCTACTCAGTTCTGGGTTGATGTCATTTTTCAAGTGGTGTTCACCATAAATCGCCTACTGAGCTCAATTTTAGGAGGTTTTTCACCTTTTGAGAAATTATTTCGTCGTTCACCATCTTATGCTCTCTCTTTTTAAATGTCTTTGGTTGTGCATGGTTTCCACTTTTGATGGACCCTAAAATCAATAAATTACAGCCAAAATCGAAACATTGTGTCTTTATTAATTATGCCTCTAATTACAAGGGATATTTATGTCTTGATCCCATTACGGGTCATGTTTTTATTAGCCATTATGTTATTATTCACGAGAAAAAAATTCCTTATTGTAGTCTTCTATCTATCAAGGCGACTTTACCATTTTCCTCTCCACTTACCTTAAATTTGAGTTGGTCTCCTACAGGGGTTTCGTCAAGTTCAGAGTTATCCCAAGGTGTCGTCGTTCATGCAGCTTCTACGCCAGTCTCTGTAGTGGCTCGACTACCGATGCCACTCTTCTCGCCGTCTCCACTCAGCTCGTTGGTAGTTCCATCCTTAGCACCAACACGAAATGCCATGGCTTCTCATGCAGCTGTCGAGCTCAGTCCTTCATCCATCTCTCCAGTGTCTTTTTCACCAAAGCATGTATCTTTGAGTCCAGTGCATGTCTTTTCTCCACCTGCCACCTCTCCCGAGTCAGTTCCTAGTCCAGTGTCATCTGTTTCTGCTGGTTCACCTTCCCCATCTCCTTTGCCACATGTTCCAAATGCTCATCCAATTGTTACTCGTCTTAAAGATGATGTTTCCATATCTCGTTGCCTAATGGATTTTAAAACAGATGTCGTAGATTTAGAACCCTATAATTTCAAACAGCCATCCTAAGATCCTCATTGGTGTCAGGCTATGCTTGATGAGTATACGACTTTAATTAAAAATGATACCCGGAAGTTGGTACCCCGCGACTACAATCGTCATGTACTTGGCTGTAAATTGGTATATAAAATGAAATACAATTCTGATGGGTCTATGGAGATGTTCAAGACCAGACTTGTTGTTTTCGTCAATCACCAACAGGCAGGTATTGATTATTTTGAAACTTTTAGTTATGTTCTGGAACCTACTACTGTTCATTTAGTTCTTACTATTGTTGTCTCTCTTAATTGTACTATTGTCAATTAGATGTTAAAAATGTCTTCTTGCATGATTTTTAAAATGAGGACGTTTACATGTGCCAGCCTCAAGGTTTTGTGCATCCCTCAAAGCCAAATTACATCTGTCATTTACGTAAGTCAATGTATGGGTTGAAACAAGCTATGCGGGCTTGGTTTTCTTGGTTTAGCAATTTTTACTATCCAATGGTTTTAAATGCAGCACTTGTGACACTTCTATGTTTGTTTTAAAATACCAGGGTCATATGCACATTTTACTTCTTTATGTGGATTATATTGATCTCGCATGTAGTAGTTTTGCTCTAGTTCATAAACTCATTCTTATTCTCTCGTCTCAGTTCGATATGAAGAATTTAGGGGATCTCCATTATTTTATAGATATTCAGGTGTCGCGTACTCCTTCTGGCTTGTTTTTGTCCCAACGAAAATACGTGTCTAGTTTACTAAAGAAATTTCATCTTCATACTATTAAATTTGAACGCACACCATATGTTTCTAGAGCTACGTTGTCCTCTATTGATGGGGACCTTCTTGCTGATCCACGGATTATCGTAGTATGGTTGGTGTTTTGCAATATTTGACTATGACTCGTTCGGATATTGCATATGCTGTTAATATGGTTTTTCAGTTTATGCATGCTCCTCGTACTGCTCACCTTCATTCTGTGAAGACAATTTTCAGGTATTTGCAGGGTACCTTATTGTTTTGTATTTTCTCCACTCGGCGAGCTCTCCTGTGTTAGAGGTAGCTTATTCTGATGCAGATTAGGATGGTTGTCCTGACAGTCGTCGTTTTATCACTGGCTATGCCATTTTTCGTGGAAAGAATTTGATTTCTTGGTGCTCTAAGAGCAACCAATTGTGTCAAAATCTGTAACTGAATCTGAATATAGAGTTGTTGCTTACACTGCAGTTGTCAACTTCCACTTTGTTCGTGAAATGGTTGCACATGGAGGTCTTCGTGTTAGACATGTTCCTACACAGTTACAGGTTGCCGATATTTTTACTAAAGGTCTTTCTAGTGAGTTGTTTTGTAAGCATTGTTCCAATCGATCAGTTATTGCACCCGTAAAGATTGAGGGGCGTATTAGGGTATTAGGCTAGAATGGACTAAACTAAAATTAAGCAAGCTGATATATAATTATTATTATTATTATAAGCCAAATTAAACTAAATTCTAGGAGTATTAAATTAAAACTAATCCAACTGTATTTAAGCTTAAAAGAACACAATCTTGAACCTTAAAGTTATAATCATGCCACTTTAAGTACTCAAATTCTCTCAACAGGCAACAAAAAATTCCATCCATAAAACAGTTGATGTCCTAATTCACTGAAAAACTCCCTTAACATCTCCCTAACTGCAACATGCCTTCCATATCAGCTAACTCGCCTTGTATATTTCCACACTTCCAGCAGATGCTTGATTAGCTGCCCGGTTGCTTCCAAAATTTATCCGATTTGACTCCCTTGCTACTCTAGTGCCAAACTGAAAATTCCCGACACGAAAGTCCGCTAATATACACAAGTGTCACAGTCTACACCAGAGAACGATCTTAAGAGAATACGAGGAAAGTACCTGAATTGCTCTTTTAGGTAGACCAGCTGCTCCAGATAAACCAAGCATTCGTGCAACCTCCAAGAGAGACAAACATAACTCGTAAGACTAGATGAAGTCACCGGGTTTTGTATGAACAAGAAGAATGAAGGACAAAATACCTCTCTCAAGATCTTTTTATCACCTATTCCACTCGGTTGGTCAAGGTCAGCAAGCTCCCACAGAGGTATATCAAGAAGGGTCCGAATGACATCCTCATCCAAGAAAGGAAATCTTGCCTGATCCACATTGATATGATCAGCTTTTTTCTTCTTCAAGAAAGTGAACAAACATGCATGTTTTAAGTCATCGGAATACCTCTTTGCCATTATCAGCAATGCAACGGTCATCTCTCCCGAGGTTTCTCTTCCAAATTCTCTGCATGTCTAGCTTCATTTCCTCATGCAGAGCAAGCCAACTTCCGTTTCTATATTTTGTTTTGTACCGACCATATCCTGCACATTGTTCATCTGCGCCTGTACCAGTAAGAAGAACCCTGGCCTCAGACTTATACTTCACAGGTTGGCTGTCAGCACTGCCACCATAAATCCATCCGTCACCCCCGGCAGCTAACCATAACGCTACACCAATATTGAGATCCTAAGCAAACAGAAAAATGAATCTTCATACATTTAAGTTTCTTCAGCAAACAAGTAAACTAATCAAAGCAAAGAACAATCAGTCATGAAGTTCCCTTTCCTAGGAAAAGTAAATTTTAAAAGCTCAGAAGTACGTGAAGTGGAACATTAACCAATTTGATAAAGAAGAAAGTTATAAGCATGCCAGTATATCCAGAAAGCTTCATCAAAGAAGCATATTGAATGATTTTCCATAAAGAAGGTTACCATATAGGTTTTTGCAGGAGATATAAGTGATACAACGTGCTTCAATTCAGAAGTCAGCTTCATTAAATCAGCATCTATCTCTACTAGCTTCCATCTGCATCCTTAATTAGTCAGTGTAGCCAAAATGAAAAGTGTAAAACAACTATAAAACCAAAGCAACGTCAACTATAGATACGCAGAGAAGATCATAACAGAATTGGAATCGTCAAAGCAGCCACAATATTCACTTGACCAGAAGATTAATTTGCATCAGGAGCGTACGGCAGCTATGGTTACAGCTTAAAGTTTAAATGCACAAACTTGATAAATTTCAAATTTTCACTCTTTGTTGCAACTCTTAAAATTTTTAAATAATGGTTCAAACCTGATAAAAAGAATTACATGCCCACATGCATTCTATTCCAAAAGCGAAGGAGGAAAGAATTGCCTGTACCTTCTTGATGGTGCAATCTTTTCTAGTTCCTTCAAACCTGCCCTAGATGAAATTCTATCAGGAGCGCACTGACCATCGAAGCTCACATTGAGCAAATCAATATCATCTGCATGTAAATTTTTAAGAAGATTGAGAAGCATACAAAAAGGCTCAAAAGTAAAGCTCTAAGGCCCACCAGGTCAGAAAGGAATTCGGTGAAAGAATACTCAACCTAAAGCTTCAGTTCTTTCCACCCCCTGAGTTTTCATCTATTTGCCTTTTTCACTTTCTTTCCTTTTTCTCCTTATAGTACTTTCCAACTTTTTTTCCCCTACCTCCATCCATAAATTACATTACCTCTTAGGGTAGAAAGTAGTATCTCAGATATAGAATAAAATGATGCAAATTTTGGTTAAACTTACACTTGGGATCAAGGCATTGATCCAATAATGCTGAAAGGATCATGCTATCTAATCCACCAGAAAAGAGCACTGCCACTGGAGCATGCCCACCATTTCCATGACAAGAAGAAACTGTCTGAAGAATTTACCCGATGAGCACCATCAAAATATTTTTGATGGAAAAATAAAACAAAGAATCAAGAAATGCATTGCGATTATATTTCAAAGCACGCACATATAGAGAGAGGACAAGGAGCATAACTCATCAAAAATGATAAGCACAGAGAATCTGAATACAGATTAATCAATCTCGCACCTGGTAAGTTGTGTTTAACACAGCTCGCCTCATCACTGCCTCCTTCAAAGAAGTCAAGACCCTGTGTGATGCCTCCGAAGATGCTGAATCTATAATTAAAATAATAACTAAGATAACAGAGGCTGGATCACATATTAACTGAAATTGATTAGCTATGATCTCACTAGTTCGCACCATTCTCAGGAAAAGTACACAATTTCCCTGCCTCAGGTTGGATGGAATTTCTTTCCCACTCAACAAGTTCATCAAGATATTCATCAGTCCACTTGTGTCTTTTCAATTCACCAACTGGATATCCATTTGTACTTGAAGACCCAAAAGATATACTGTATATGCCGCATGATAGTTCTTCCCAGTAGTTTAGCTTCTCCAAATCTTCTAAGGAACACACGACGCTTAAGGAATGTTAATTATCATCTTAAAACTTGATCTAATGAGTGAATAAGACATTACATAGTTAGAATGACTATGATAAATTGATAATCATTCCTCAACTAAACCAAACAACACATTTATAAACATTTCTCCTATTATCATTTCCCATTATTTATAATTATCATTCCCCAATACTATTTCTCTATTCGGATGTTTTATCATGGTCAAAGAATAGTAAATGTTCAGGACTCACAAACAAAATTAGCCTTGGGGAACTTTTGTGCACGGTCATGAGGCACACTAACAATTGAACTAGCCAAAGCAACATGGAAGAAGCTCTATCTATGAGAATGTTAATCCCGTGTAGCAAAATACAGCCGTGGTCAAAACAAATCCATGGCTCCCAATACTTAAACCAAACTAAACACTTTTAATCCAACATAATTCTTTTCAAGATTATGACATATTGGACCTCCTCATTATGGATAGTGTATGAAAATAGTAAAAGTGTCTTGACTCCTAACTCGCGTTTGTTGACTAGCATCTCCCATTGCAATTCATTGCCAGAAAAGAGAATGAATCTATTACAAACCGCATACCTGACATTTCATATTCAGATGAAAGAGGTGACACAGAAGTTAGCAAAAGACGTGAGTCCTGTTGTGTTGGCCAGTGGACAAGAAGGCTCCTCCTACCAAAAGCATCTCGTCCAAACCACAAGGTTTTGGAACTATTCTGCAAGAATAAGATGGTAAGACTTCAGAGTTCACATTCTGAAAGAAAAACCACCTTCCTCATCTGGTATTGGCCAGGACTAGAAACTTACCACTTATAGTTACCTGCCAGTAGATTAAAGCCCAAGGCCCCTTGATTCTGGAGAGAAGCTGAGGAACAGTTGCAACCCCTTCTTTACCAGAGCCATTTTCTGAACAATGGTCATGGGAAACACACGAGTTGCACTGTCCCAATAACTGCATCAGAATCTCTGAATCATTGCAGTCATTGCCAACATATATCCCTCCAAATATTTCACCTATAGATGAATAATAGATTAAATGAACCAAGTCCAGTGGAGTGTAGTAGCTATTTTTTCCAAGATTTATAATCATAAATATGGAGTAGAATGTATAAAGGAACGCACTTTTCATCTCCACAAATAATTACAAATGGAAGACCTCCATGTTTGTAAAAGAACCCCCTCCCCCAGGTTAATATCATACCATTTAATCTACAACTAATTCTGACTTACTAATCCTCTATCCCCCAGTCCATTTGATTCATAACACAATGCCACTTAAATTTTGCTTATCATACCATTGTAGACGAGAACATTTCCATATGAATCCTCCAAAGGCTGACAAACTGGAGTTACTCCTCTCAACTGTAATGTAGCACCAATAAACTGCAGTTGTCCAACAGTTTGGTGCTCACAAACAACTAAATCTCCATTCTCAGCTTCTTCTAAAGACGGTTTTCTAAAATTTACAGATACATCCTTGCTTCCAATGCTATCCGGGCCTCTTCTACTCAAAGTCACTTTTATACCATCAATGGAAAACAACACCTAGACAACAAAACCACCATCAGCCCGTAAAATTTAAAAAAAAACTCAAAATTTAAATGATGGTTAATATCATTCAGAACATGCCACATTCTTCGGCATTATAAAAAAATATCATATATACAGTATTTACACCTGCTAATTCGAGCTCTCTCAAAATCCTTTGATCTAACAAATACTCTCCCCCCATCCCACCTGAAGAATCGTGTTCGTAATGCTGTTTTTGCATATATTAGATGAAAAGGTAAAACCCTTTTCTTGTCATTTACCATTATAATCAATTATGTACAGTATAAGCTTGCAAGTTGCAACAAAAGTACGCAAGTCAGTAACTTTACCCAATCAAAAGCAGTTTATTACTTCAATGGCTAAGCCCAAATGCAAATATCAGGGAATAGTTTCAAGAAAAAACAAGGCCGGTGAAAAATGGCTTCAAAAAAATTACCTGTTGGGAAGATTGAGGAGATGGTGGAATGTAATCTGGAAGTAAATTTGACAGCTCCACTCGAACTCCTGATAATATTACGGCTATTCCACACATTTTACTGCAGTAAAATCCTGTTGGACGAGCTTTGTATTCTCCGCCGTCGGTTGGTTGTTCAAAGGTTGTTGGCGGCGGCGGCAAAAACTATGCAGTCATTTTGTCTTCAGTCTTCACCCGCGCGTGTTAATTGTAAGTATTTTAGAGTGGATTGCAATTTGGCACCCCAGGGTTTTGAGAAAGTTTAATTTTAACATCAAAACTTTTAGAAAGTCAAAAAATAGCCTTTGCTGAAACCTTAAAAGACCAACATAATCATGCTTAAAACTATACTCCTGTTTTGTTATTTATGACACACTTATTATAAATTGATATATTTTTTATTTGGCATTCTTTTCTTTTTTGGAAAGATTCTTTCAATTTTATCCACCCATCCTATTTTTTACTTTCTACATTCAATTTTATTCATTCATTTTCTCCACCTAAATCCAAACAACTAAACATATGGTGACATAAATAGAAAAACAAAGGGAGTATTATGTTTTACTTTAACTTTTGTGACAGTGCAATGTGAAATACTAAATATTTTTGAAAGATTATTCTCTTTCTAATTTACTTAAAAATTAATTGAGTTTATTTCTTTTCATTTCCGTTCAACTTACTTGTCTAATTGTTTAATTTTCATTACAAGGGTTTAATTGGGTTAACTTATGATTATATGTATCACTCTTATTGAAAGAGGAAAAACTAAATGACGAGAAGGTATTTGTAATATTGAAATGTAATTGTAATAAATAAGTGATAATTTTAAAGATATTTGATGGAATAATTTTTATTTTAAACCCAATCCAAATTTATATTCCCGTCCCATAAATATTGGCCTGTTTATTTTTGGCACAACATTTTAGTAGAGGTGATGTGACAGAGAATAATTATGAAAAAATAGGGATATTTTGAAAAACATCGGTCTTATGTCAAAGTTATTAAAGTTATAGAGAATATTGTGAGAAATTAACAAAAGTTTCTTTGCAATTATAAGTAATTTTCAACATAGGTCATTATAAGTATTTATGGGACAGAGGGAGCATTACGTTAAGAATATTGTAGTAATTTTAGTATTAAAAAAAGTTTGTCTCTTGAAAGAAGGTATTTCCATAAGTTATGGAAAATCAAGGTTTAAACAATAAATTTGAAGAAATCAAAATAAAATTTTTGGGTTGTATTAAACGGGTCATAAACTTATCACTCCTACATGTTGCATAATAAAATTTAAATATTGCAACTAAAACCTTTTACCTTTCTATAATTTCAATTTTATCCTGTCTTTCCATATGCCTATGA
>JAULKK010000013.1:3681799-3692671 GCA_032355705.1 Rubia peregrina | reverse complement strand
AATCTTTTTCAATCGCAGTTGCAACATCTAATCTATCACTCTTCAACCTGATCTAAAAATCATTTTTATATTGGTGTGTGGAAAAGAGGTTTGGGATTTGAGATTTTTATTGGTATGAAACGAAGACGGCAGTGATAGGCGGAGGCGGAGGCGGTGGCAGAGATAGGGAAGTGAAGAGGAACCCCTACCCCGAGGCATGGAAGGATTGCAGTGGCGATGTTGACCTAGACTTTAGACCAATTCAGAGTTATTTCTCTCAAAAAAATTCAAAATTATATAAGCGTAAATTAAAGAACTGAAAGTTATAAGAGCATATTTTAGCACTATTAAAATAAAAAGGTGGATCAAATGAATGAATGAGCAATGATTGAGAGCAACGGTCAAAATAGGGCATCATGTGGCGGGTACATGGTCTGACCCACTAAGAAATAGGAAAATGGGTCTTTCTGTAGTAGTTTGTATTCGTCGAACGGAGCCTTCTGGAGTACAACAGAGCTCCCATCGACTTTTAGCACCACATCTACGGCGGGATTGGAGGGTAATGTTCCTCGCACGATACATACTATTGGGTTATAGAGATGTTACGAAGTAACATGACTTCCCTGGATGAAATGAGGGTTTAGATTAACCTTATTTTTTCATTCTCGTTCTTAATTTTTCTAGGTGTGTTGGTGCTTTCGCGACTCCGGTGAGATTTAAACAATTCTTTACTGCTGATTGGAGAAATCCAGGTACGACCTCCAAAAAGGTTCTCCAAAACAAGAACTACGGAGTTGTAGCAACACAGTGGGGATGAACTTGGCCAACGATGAGTAACGCAGTATCTTACTGCTTCAAAATAAATTGGATTTGTGCTCGAAACTACCCCGACGACATTTCACTGAAAATTGGAGATATCCAGCAACATCCTCTCCAAAATCATAGAGCTGATGCAACCCCGTGAAAACAAAATTTGGAAGCACGGATTGAGCAGCAGATTGCCGATATAGCATGTGGATTTCAATCAAAAAATTGACTAAAAGGTTCATTTGTGGGAGGCTCAACCACAGTGTGTGAGGCAACTAGGTGTTCAAGTATAGATTGGTTATATTTGTTAGTTACGGGTTGTACAACCCTTAACCTAACACAATATTGTAACAATGTTATATTAATGAGAAGTAGAGAACATTGTTTTTTTTTCAAAAAAAAACAATGATAGTGTCACATTTCCACATCAATCCTGTTTCAACTGACCCTAAGTGAGAATAGATCCCTCTATTCCTCAACAATGCCATGCCTAACCTAACCCTAAATGATCTATCAAGAATGAATATATTGTAAAACTTTCACTATTTACTAAGATTCTACACAATAATGCTAAACTAAGAAAAAAAACTAGCAAACCAGCCTCAAGAACAAGAGCATTAATGCACTTCAACTTGCTCGAAATCGATCTCAGACGCTTTCTGCACCACTGTCTTAAAACTTTAGCAGAATGCAGCTCGATTTCGCGCAACAGAGAACTCGAGCAACAACTAATTACCAGATCGAACATTCGCAACAACTCCAACAATCTAAACAGATGGAGTAGCAACAACTCAGACAATCTAAACAAATGATGGAGAAAGTTGAACATCTGCAACAAGAAAAACCTGAGCAACATGAACTTGTTTCGCTGCAGCTACTACAGTCAGTACACATACATGGTGACTCCGAAGATTTCTTCCTGAAAACACAAAAGACACAATAATATTAGTAAGAAGCTATCTCTAACTCGAAAAAGCGAAAATATTTCTATTAATTTCAGAACGAGAATACTAACACTGAAAAATCAGCAGAAGAATGGCTAGTATCTTGATTCTCAACCATGAAAGAAAAGGTTTTGACATTCGGATCACTCCACTGAACCCTGAGGCTCTTTTTCGCACCATTCTCAGTCGAATTCTTGAAGATCTGACCATTTATATCTCTCGAAAAACTGGAGCTCCGTAAAGGGATGCTGAAGAGGGAGTCATTCGAAACCATACTCCAATCCGTTACATCAGTTTTTGGTCTTTCCATCATCTGAGCAGAAGGAGATTTCGTAGAAAAGGGACCAGATGTTAGCATTTCTAGCGGAAGATCGAAAAGGGATTCGCTGAAACAATCATTACTGATTTCCTGTGTTCTTGGAGGCTCAGTTTGCAGCAGTTTCGGAGTTTGCAGAAGTTTTGGGATTGTGATGGGATCAACTTCGAGCAGACCATCAGATGTTGAAAGGGAGGATTTCGAGGTTTCTGTATGGCTCTGTGTCATGATTTTACTTGTATCCTCTGAGTTTTCTTCTTTGATTTGCTCAGATTTCTCGAAATCTGAATGCTTCAAGGGCTGATCATATCGAACCACGGGTTCCATTTACTGAATCATATCAAGAATCCAACAACAGAAGAACAAAACACAAACAAATTAGTTCAATCAAATTCATCTGAAATCTGCAGAAAAAACACAGAGCTATAAATCAATCTTGAACAATTAATGAAGCTAATTAACTACTTCAAATATCTTCTTACACAATTAATGAAGCTAATCTTTTCTTCTTTTTTTTGCATAAAAACAAATCATACAGATGAAGGATGATCTTAGTATCTTACCTTAATGTTGTCAACCTTTTTGCAATAGCATGCACACAAATCCTTTCAAGAACTCCAAAATATAATTTCCCCAGATTATAAATCGAGAAGTGTATTAAATAGCTAAGTATAGATTATGAATATTTCATGATATTGATCGACTTAAACCCTTGAAATGGCATTGATCTTTAAAGAAAGAAAGGTTATTGGCATGCCTTTTTTCTTTATGACTTTCTAATAATCCCTCTTTATCAATATTTGAGGGTTTGAATTGACTAGGTTTTTTAATTTGAAGATTAGTGCATGTTTTGGGTCGATATGGAAAGGCAATCCGAAGTTTTCGATTCATTACAATATTTTCAGATTCCCTTGACATAACTAACTTTAGCTCTTTTTGGCGGGAGGTGCTAAGTGCTAACTGATCTTGTGGCATGTGTTATGCACGTGACAGTTTGAGAGTATTTCTTCGTCCTAAAGTTTTCACTTTTTAGCCACTTTTTCAACATACTAAATTGTTTTTTTGTCCCCGAAAGCAAAATCATGTTCTTTTAGTACCCACAAATTCAAAGTGAAATTTTCTATCCCAAACCCAGATTCCGGCTGGTTTTCATGCAATTCAGTATTATTTCTAATATAGCTAGGAGTATTTTTTAAAATTAAAAAATATTTTCAATTAAAATTTCTTCTTCCACTCCGTCAACAGATTACGCCGCCACTACCCATTTTCTTCTTCCACTCCGCCAACAGATTCCGATCACCACCACCACCTGCAATCAACTACCACCGCCAGTCACCATGCTCTTGTGGCAGAACCTCTCTTTTGCAATCGTGAAATCCACCCACAAACACATACCCCAACTGTACCAAACTGTACCACCACACATTCCCTGCCACCTATTTCTCGACCACGTTCACAGCCAACTCAGAAACAACCCACCGCCCACCTCCCGTCACCACCCCATCCTGCAACCACCCCAGACCTCCACCATCCCAGCCGACAATGGCAACCTTGCATTGACGTTTCTCAATTTTCTCAGTTGTGGGAAGGCGATTTGTCAGCCTCAACGCAGGAAGATGATGTGTGTGCTCCCACGTGACGATGGCGGGAAACTCCACCAGCAACAAGGGTTCTCTGGGGTCGCAAAGTCATCAAGTTCATCAGTCGCCACCCACTCATCTTCTCCTTCTACCGCCACATCGACAACAAAATGTGGTTAGGGTTTACCGATTTCGCAAAAAAAAAAAATCTCGAAGAGCGGGAGATCATGAATAAAATTGAATTCAATAGAGTGGATCGATTGGCTCAGCAGGAAATCAATTTACTCTGCCGAGGAAGCCCTTGAATGCAACAGAAAGAAGAATTAGGGTAACAGGAGGGGTAGCGGCGGAGTGGAATAAGAAAAAGGGTAGCGGCGGCAGGAGTGGTTCGGTATGAGTGGTTGTGGTGGCCGAAGACAGGTGGCAGAATGGAAGAAGAAAAGGGTGGTGGTGGAGGGAATAACGGAGCGGCAGAGATAGTGGAAGACGAAATGGGGAATGATAGGGAGATGGGAAATGGAAAGAAAATGAAAAAGATGAAAATATTTTTTTATAAGTGAAATTACAAAAATACCCCTAACCATATCGAAAATAATATCAGTTTGGGGACAAAAATATGAAAACTACTTGAAAACTAGCTGGAATTTGGTTTTGGAGACCAAAATTTTCACTTTAAATTTGTGGAGTACTAAAAAACGTGGTTTTTATATAAGGGACCAAAAGATGGTAAAGATGTTATGTAGGGGAACAAAAAAATAATTTAGTCTTAAAATTATATAACAAACTAAAACTAATGTAATACTCTGAAAGTGTTGCTTCAGGTGCTACAAATTGTAAACTAGACCTATTACATCACTTTTACAAGTGTTACCTTAGATGATATTGCATTAGATCTAATGCAACACTTTCAAATTTTTGGTAACATTTTTAAAGTGAAATGCAGATTTAACTCTACATAATTTACACAAGTGCAAATATAATCCTGTGATAATTTATAGTGTAAATATGACCCTAAATAGCTAATATATGTGTAAATATAACTTTTTCGTTAGTTTGAGAATGAATTATGTTAAAAAGACAAATTTACCCCTGGTTTTCCATATCATTTCTCCTTCCCTTTCTTTCATTCTCCGCTGTTTCAACAGTAACAAGACCAAAATTTCATTCCCTTTATTCCTCCCTTCTCTTCCTATGTTTCCTCCTCTCATTTCTTCCTAGATTCCCTCGACTCCCTCCAAATCTGGCCAATCAACAAACACAGCGGTGACGTAGCTCATGCCGGCCTCTTTGGAGGTGAAAGTGTCCCACCCACGAGAAAATTTTGGAGACTTTTCATCCGTGTACCACTCGGCGATGACGCAATCTGCTCTAATATTTAAGTTGTTGCTGCTGTTATTTTGAAGCTTTACGGCGGAGATTGGTTTTTGGGGTGGGGATGTGTGGCGATGGGTGGTGGCTCCGATGGTTGGTGATGGGTGGCGATGATGATGGGTGGTGGTTGTGGTAAGGATGAGTGATGAATGGTGATGTCGATGGGTGACAGCTGTGGTGGTGATGGGCGATGATGGGTGGCGGAGGTGGTAGCTATGGTGGTGAGGAGGAGGGTTCCGATTGATGGGTTGTTTTTCTGTTGAGTTTGTGGGAATCCAGTCGCTGGAAAAATTGTTGTGATACCGATAGGTGGCGGCTGTGGTGGCGATGGAAGGTGGCTGGGGGTGGCGGGGGAAACCCTATCGGCGAGATGGGTGACTGGTGGAGGCAGGGGGAAGCCCTTGCGGCGGGAGAGATAGCTGGTGGTGTCGGGGATGGTGGCAGTGGCGACGGCGGAGGCACGGTAGCGATGGTGGTGGGGGAACGTCGGCGAGGTGGCAGAAGCAAAGGGCATTTTTTCTTTCAAATGTTGTATTAGGCTGAAAGAGCATTTTGGTCATTTCAGGTCGGTCAATGGTCGAAAATGGCCAATCAAAGCCTGAATATAGTCTGTAAGGTTATATTCGCACTTATGTAAAGTAGTTATGGTTGTTTTTGCTCTAAAAGTTATCTCAGGATTATATGTGCACTGACTGAAGTATATAAGGTATTGCAACATTTTTATAAGTGTTACTATAAGTGTTACGATAATTCTAATTTGTAGTAGTGGACTTTCATGTTACAATTTGTCCTTTTTTGTCTTTGATGTTTTTTTTAAAAATAATTCAACGCTTATAAGGATGAGCGGATATATATGCTCCTCAAACCTTAATGTAACCGAAGCAATATTACAAAGAAAGCTCCAATCTATCCAAAACAGCTTTGGATATAAAAAAGGAAATGACTGATTCTAATGATGTGGATAGAAGAAGTTCGATGCCCATGATTCCACATGTACGTCCTCTACCCCTGTGTCAACTGTAATGTGGCCAAGCCGTCATTAACTTCTAGAATCCAATAAAAACATGATGAAATGGTAAGTCCACAACTATATGTCATTGAAATGTGCATCTGAAGTGAGGAAAAAGAGAGTCCCTCCTTGTCCAAAAAGAGAAGGTCATGTACGTTGCATACCTCTTGAAATGTTGTTGAGGCATGATTTTTAGTGCCTTCTTTTCAAGCAAATCAGCAGGTTGGTTAGTTTCACGCGGAGTGTGACAAAAGGTGATAGAAATGTTTGTTTCCGAAGATCCGATCCTCCGAATTGTGTGCAAAAGCTTCCAAGGTTCAAGAACTTGATTGTTGATAATTTTGCACGCTCTTGAGCAATCGAACTCTATAATTATTGGAGTCCTTGTGTTTTACGCCCACTTCACACCTGTAAGAATAGAAAGAAGTTCATCATGGTGGGGGGGAGGGGGAGGTAGCAACTGTATGCTCAGAGATAGCAAAAAAAAATCGATCCATAGTTGTCTCTCATGATACAACCAAGTCCAGTTTTAGTTCCTTTGAAGGCTGCATCACAGTTGATTTTGCAGTCTTTTTAGGAGGTCTCTAATTAATGATCGATAGTTTTTTTTTGTTTCTTCTCCTGCCAAGGTGGAAAATCAGACCAACATTCTTTAGATTATCATCATATATACCACCCACAAGATTAGATGAGTTAAAGATAAAAAGGGATAGATCCTTGATAGAGTTCCATGCATAACTAAAGTACACTAGACTATCTTCAAACAACATCTTATTCCTAATCTTCCATAGCTCCAAGTATATGAGCAAAAGAAGAATAATCAAAACATTTTTCCTTAAAGATGGAGCATATGGTATATTCCAGTAGAATGAAAGTCTCTGTGAGATGGAGTTCAAAATCCAGGGGACATATTCAAACTGTGATGGAATTGATCCCAAATATAAGAAGCATATGGGCAGTTGTTAAAGTAATGATTCATTGAATCAATATGCTCACAATGAATACACTTGGAGGCAAACTGAAATCCCATTATTTGGAGATTAGTGTCAAAAGGCATGAGTTATTTAGCATTCTCCAAACAAAAAAAGAGGTTTTTGAAGGGATATATTTTTTCATACCTTTTGAAGATTCTGTATCTAATCTCTTTTGTGCCTAAGACAATTATATGCAGATTTAATAGTAAAAATACCTGTGTTTTTTGGCTTCCATATCATGTAGTCACTCGTATTAGTGAACTACGTTTCCTTGCTGATCAAGGTGATGATTTCTGGTTCTAGGAAATCTTGTAGGAATGAGATAAATGTGTGCCTAGCATCATAAAATTTCATTACTTGTAGCGAGTAGAAACGTGGATATTGATTGGTCAATTTGTTTATCAGTGGGCTAACTCCCGTCCAGTTGGCTGCCCATAAGCTGCATCCTCCTTTTTCAATCATGACCTGAGAATTTTCTTCAGCAAAACCCACAATCTTCCTATATCTATCCCATGTATCCAAAGTTCTCCTATTTTCAGGGATAGTCCACATCAATTTTGACTAGAGTAAGTTACCCCATTGCATCTTCCACCAATTTTTTTGAAACAAATAGTGGGACTCTTCTCATTAATTTATAGAAATGGTTTACAACTTTAGTGTTAAACTAGTACTATTACTAGTCTATCTACTATCGATGCACTAATGAAATATTGAAAACCATAACTAAAATGAGAAGAAAAAAAATCTATCTATTACAAGGTGTGATTAAAGAACTCCCGCATGGATGGCTCACACAGTTTGAGTGGGGTGACCTCCCACTTGATTTCCACACCAACATGGTGTATCATAGCATGCTCCATGCCAACTTGACATATAGAGACTTAAATACCATCATTTATTAGGGGGGAGAACTTCTCCGAGCTGCGTCTGGTCAGTCGAACACAACGCCCTGATTGCCTTAGTGGCTAACTATACTACTACTGAACTGAAATCGGGGTAAAGGTGCACTGGATTTGATATACCGGAGACAAAACAACCCAACTAACGTAAGAAATATAAACCAGAATAACTTCATAACCAGATTTTTCGTTTTGATTTTCGGTGGCACTAGGCTAAGTTGTGCTCCTCCTCCATCGATGTACTTCACCTCCTGCGGCTATGCTCCACCCCCCCGCGGGCATATTCCAGCTCCACTTGCCACGTGCCCCGTTGATGAGAAAACGCCGAGTTGGATTCCGCCAACTACGAAGGTCACTGTCTTTTTCGTGCAACGAACGGCCACCGCCTTCTCTTCCAGGAAAGCGAGCGAGCTCCATCTTCTAGTCAATCTTTTCCGGGAAGTGCTTTGCTTCTTCTCCATCGCCGGCTATATCTTCTTCGCTGGTTGTTTTCCGACTTTCGATGTGGTTAACCTTTCCTTCCCCGGCCGATTTCAGTTCTAAAGTTAGAAACTACAGTTATGGCAAAAAAATAAAACAACTAGGATGGGGGGACTGTCGGACCTGGTGGCGGAGGTAGCCCCCGATTTTATTTTATTTGGTTTGGCTTCTTGAGGAAGATGGGTTTTGGAGAGGATAAGCTCAGGGAGAAGCTCAGGGAGAGAGAGTTGCGTGGACGATTATCTTTCCAAAGTCTATTTACCTCGTTTGGAGTACGACCGCAAGGAGAGAGATGTCTCACTCTCACACCCTGTTTTGGCATGCAAAGCTACTACATTCTGTCTTTTATGGGTCATCATTGGCTACGTAAGGAATTCTCAAAATGCAACAAGCGAAGTAAGCATGGAGCGAAAGCTATATCATGATAATTAAGGACAATCACCTTAAAAACACAACCATTCTTGATACTCAAGCCCTTACTAAGTTACAAACATGTTCATACAATGCAGGGAAGAATTTCACTTCTAGGAAAGTAGAGAGGCTTGACCAAGGAAAGGAACATTAAACAAATAACTCCGCATCTGATAGTTCTCAGACCATATCTCTCATCGTGGCAAAGTTATATAGCCACAAATTCAAAGAGTAGAGACAGAAATCATCTAACGCTTCATATGAAGCACTGGTCCTTTGGACATTCCCAGATGCACTTCCATTCCATGATGCATATCAGCAGGTGGGAAAGACTCGGAATCAGTTGGATCTGCATTGAAGCATAATAATTTCAGACAAGCGTAATCAGGTATAAGAGATGTTAATCCTCAAACTAGAAACCATTAGGAAATCTCAAGCAATTCGAAGAATAAAACAGTAAATTATAGTTGCTCCCGTACTGTTAAGATAATCGTCAAAACCAAAATCCTCCAAAGCCCCAGTAGTAGCTTCCAACCCCAAGAAAGATGATGGTATTGCTCCAGGTGGCCTTTGGAATCTCCTGAAACAATAGAGGTAAAAGAACAGTAGTTAGTATATAATTTACCAAAAGCATGATACTCTACAACATCAGGATAATGAGAAAGCTACTTCATACTATTCATTCGTTTCTCTATCCTAATTTCCTAAATCAATGACTACTAAAAAAAACAGACGAAAAAATCACATGAAATGCCAACAAAACAAAAGAGGATGAATTTTGCTCAAGTAGCATAATAACTATTGGCTGAGAAAGAAGAAGCAAACATAGATCATAAACTACCAACTAAAAGCCAAGTGAATCTAGCACACAATAATATCAACTACTAGAATATGATGATTATATTTTGATACGCTGTCTCACAGTATCAGAGTCAACCCAGCAACAACCAATAAGATCAGTCCAATTAAGTTTAATAGAATCGCTATTACACAAAAGGCAATGTGAACTCAGAAAATGACCCCGAAGTAAAGTAACAAAGAATTAGCAGCAGTAAAAGAGGTTGAATACTAACCCAGCTAGAATTTTCTGGTCCAGCTCCATCTTCAAGGGCATAGCTGACCCATAAATGTTGGACAGCATCTGCCTCTTTACCTTGTGTTGTTCCACATTAGCCTGATGATCAAAACACAATGCATCACAAGCTAATCCTCATGGTCAAATACAATCAATCCCGACAGTGAGAGAAATATAAGTACCGAGTCACGAGCAGCTTCAAGGGGATGAGTTCCAACAATCTCGCCTCTTACACTCTGGAGTCCGAAGCGGAGCGTATCGAACTTCTGCTCCCCAATTTCCTGTCTGATAGATTTTACCCCCTCCATATTCTACAGTATCTCTTCTTCAACTTTAAAAACGTTTATGTTTTTATCCCTTGTCTGAGATACGAACAAACCTAGCTTCAGATCATACACAACACAACATTGCGGTACAAACCTAGAAACTAATTTTACAACTAGCTCGCAGAAAGCCTAAATACAGTGGTTAATCAAGGCTTTAATTGCTGAATTTAAGCTTTTTCATGATTTTATATTCAGCTTTTTTCAAAATTACGAACACCGAATTAGGTCAACAAGAAGAAATTCAGAGTGTGAAAGCTAGATGTACGAACGGAAATAAATGCTAAATTGAGCGATTATTATTATGGAGCGTACCTCGGGCTTTACCGGCGATGAAAACGTCGGAGTTGCAGGTACCGGAGAAACGGCGTGTGGAGTTGCAGAAGCGGAGAATTAGTAAATAAGAAAACTTTTAGTTATTCCGTTTAAATGTGGGATCTGGTTTTTGTTCTTGTACAGCAAGAAGGCTGGCCTGTTCTGGACTTTTCGGGCCTGAAGCCCATTTGTTAAACTAAATTAAATATATTGGCAAGACTTACATTGCAGTGGGTCTCAATGTTTGTTCTAAACCAGACTTGGTGTTTTACATTGAATTTTTGTTAGATGCGATTATCTATTGATTTTTATAGGGTTAAATGCTTTTCTAACCCTGCCTTTAGGATGAAAGTGCCAATATAACCCTGTAAAACGAGAAAGTGCCAAAA
>JAULKK010000013.1:3633123-3643640 GCA_032355705.1 Rubia peregrina | reverse complement strand
CGTAGCCTGTAGAACATCACAAATTCACAGTTCACTTACGCTACATTACTTCTCGATAAATCAGCCAGCAAAAATACCATTTAGATAGTACTACTTCGTAAACTCTTAAGTCTTTATTAACATGTAAACTGCAATACTACACCCATTCTAAGGGTTCCTCTTGGACTACTTAGTCCTCAACATCAAACCAAGAAAAGTCTAGCTAGCAGATGAGCGCATATTCGAAGCTATCACAAAGAACACTCTGCCAGGAGGAAATAAGAAGCAAAAAGCAGCCATTTTTCCTACATATTGCATCAACAAAACGACCTAACCAATCCTACATTTCGCAACAACTATAAATTGTGCTTATGCAAATACCATTTCAGGTCATTCAGCTATTTTCAACAACAGTTTAACAATTAATGCATTTTACATATACAAAAATACCAAAAGAATATATAAAGTTTGCTCTTTTCTTCTTTCATTACCACTAAGAAGACGGCGAAGACGGCAAGTAAGCCGATGAAGATGCTGAGCATGGGTAGGGCATCGCCGCCGCCGGGCTGCTGAGGCCGTGGAGATCCCTCTCTCCGCTGCTGTGCGTCCATTTCTAAGCAATTAAGTCGAAAGTTTAACTATCTAATCATTGATTTATTGGAATCATTTATAGGGTTTCAGAGGAAAAGACATGGTAATTTCCTGGTGGATTGAGGAACAAGTTGAAAGAAGCACTTTGGTAAGGTTCTTCCTACAAGCAAGCATATTCATTTCCTTTTCCTTTGTTTTTCGGTTTCAATTTCCAAAATGAATTATAGAATTTTGTTGATTTCCGAGGAATGATTAGGTAAATAATTTTAGTTAATTATTATCAAACATGCATAGAAAAATCTCACTTTCTTAGTAATCATGAATTGAAAATTTGTCAAAAAAAATGTATAGTTACCAAAATGAAAGAGATTATATAATTTGATGTGTCACACGTGAAATTAATGAAGTGTTGTACACATTTTATATTGAAAAAAGTGCATTTATGCCCCCGGTTCTTGTGTTTGTGTAGATATACCCCCAATTTTTTTAAAATTGCATTCATACCTCTATCGTGGTCTGAAAAATTGGTCAATTTCGGTCATTCTCAGATTAATAGAAATGGCTGCTTAATTTCGGTCATTCTCGAATTCGGTGAAAATGGTCATTTCTATTGAATCTGGGAATGACCGAAATTGACCTTTTTTAGATCACGACAGGAGTACGCATGCGCTTAAAAAAAACTCGGGGATATATCTGCACAAATACAAGAACTGGGGCATGAATGAGTTTATACCTTTTATATTTTTACCTTTTTATATATCTTATGCAATTAATTTTAAATGAAGTTAAGATCATCCATTTGAATTTGCTGTTTACGATTGTTTTTATTATTATATGTTTTCTGATATAATTTATGTTTTATTTTTAAAAATCATTGTCATTTAAATTTTTGCTGAATAATTCCGTTAAAATCAACCATCATCTGATCATTACCTCCACCCCTCTAAAGACCTCACCCTTTTGCTCTCTAGAGACCAGCCCAACAATCTTAAAACACTTCTTCCCTGATTCTCTTGGCTTCGCTACGGGCCCAATAAGAGACACGAGATGGGTTGGACTGCAGGCCACAAGGCCCACCAAGCAACCGTACGTCAATGGCGCCATTCTATCCAATCTTTAACTGAAACTCAGCTCCTCATAAACTCCCCGAGTTCTCACTCGTTCTCCGGCAGTCTCTCCGGCGCCACCGATTCCGCTACCTGGTCGACTCACCGAGCTGAATCAATGATCACCGCAGCGTCAGTACCATCTTCTATATTGGTGAATGGACCTCCGTCCTCCTCCTCCGTGCATTGCCGGAGCCGGAGGTGGCGGAATTCTAGCTCTGTCGGAGTGTTTCCCGTTTGTCAATTTCCTGCATTTCTCCCTAGAGAAGTTGAAGATATAAAAGACCCATTTGCCAGAAAATTGGCCGCCAGAATTGAAAGACTTCCCGTTCAAGTAAGAATTATCAAAATTCACTTTTGCTGGAGAATGGAGATTATTAGGTGATGTGTGCATGCAATTTGTATATTCATATGGTTTTTCACAATATGCTTACTTGGAAAGTTCAGTAAAATTAGACCATATTTAAGAGTTTATATTGGTAATCGTGTAATTATATAGCCAAATGCATGAAAAGATGCTATTTTGAAAATATGTTCGGATGATAGTATTCGTAATTATAAGGCCATCAAGTTTGAGTTCCAGAAGTCAGAATTTGGCATTGTGAGGGAGTATTTTAGCCCAATTGAGAATCATATGTTAGTTATGGAGGGATTTTCTGAAATTAAATTGAACAACTTTGGTGGTATTTATGGGAAATTTCTGTATTTGATGTAAAGTCTTAATCTTTAAGCTTTACATTGTTGATTCTCAGTTTTATGTATTGCTTATCACTATGGATGACTGTGTCATCGGTATAGTTGGTGGTGCATAAACATTTAAGAATTTAATTCGTGCTTCAGTCGTCATTTTGCAGATTTGTAACCTCAATGCTTGCAGCTTTTCGTTGTTTGTTTACTTGTATGCAGTGTAATTTAGTTTCTCATATATGGTGTTGTTTTTGGTATTGGTCATATGGATTATAAGTTATGTTTATCATTACAGGTAAGCTTTTCAGATAGTAGTATAATGAGTAGTTTTGTAAAGCCGGAGCAGTATGCCGAGACAAATCCACCATTGCTTCTTCTCCATGGTTTCGACAGGTCTGTTTGATGACAAATACATCACTATCTTCGTATTCGGTCTTGCTTTGTTTGTTTGGTTTATAGCTTTGCATAGCTCCTGTTTAGAATGGAGATACACGCTTCCATTGCTTGAGGAGGCCGGACTGGAAACTTGGGCGCTCGACATCCTTGGTTGGGGCTTCTCTGATTTGAGTACGATCCAACATTATTTTCCACCTTTCCTTGTCTTCGTAAGCGTTCATTATATCTTGTAACATATGTCGCCTTCTTTTCAACCAGAAAGCTTGCCACCTTGCAATGTTGCTTCAAAATGCGATCATCTCTACCAGGTAGATCTTTCTGGTATTTGTATCTCTTGTTTTTTCGCTACTGAAAGTAGATTATGAATTGAGTAATGACAGGAAAGTGGCTTTCTTGTTAGTTGAATAAGGCTCTAAACCGGAAATTTCCATTCTAGATTAAAATGGAAATTAACTTCGTTTTCTCTGATATTTACTTGGTTGATGCCGGACTTGGATTTATAGATGAAGCACGCGCTGTACCTGTACGATAGGAATTTGCAGTCTACAAAGAACTCTAGCTCTTTTGATTTATAGATTGCCTTATTGCTTTATCTCTTTGAAACCGCTAATTGATATGCTGAGAGAACTATCATGCAACATTCGTTGAAGGGTCTGTTATCTTGAATATTAAAGTTGATTCGCTGATTTGCAAATGTAGTTCTGGAAATCATATATAAAAAGACCAATGATAATTGTTGGACCAAGCCTTGGAGCTGCTGTTGCAATCGAGTTTACTGTCAGCCATCCAGAAGCTGTAAGTAATTGAACCATGGTGCATTTATTTTCAAGACATATGCTTGCCTCAGGTCTACTGGTTCTGATATACCGCTATTCTCAGGTCGAGAAGCTGATTTTGATGGATGCAAGTGTTTATGCAGAAGGCACGGGAGACCTAGCTAAGTTACCTAAAGCGTTAGCATATGCCGGGGTGAGTGCATGTCAAGTAACAAATGTGAAACTCAAGTTACTCAACTGAATAAAAAGTAGGAGGTTTTTGCTCATTGATCCTTGGATTCCATTACAGTATGTTTTTACTTACCAGATTTCCATACTTAGTTGAGACTTGAGAGTGGCAGATCTTAGTTGTGCCAATGACAACATTCGGAGTCAAGTTCTCTAAGAACTGGAATAGCATAGTCGAGATATCCTCTAATGATATCCTCTAATGATTAGACATCTGGAAATGTTGCTAGTTTCTCTCTTCGAAAACTTCTTTGTTGCTTGGCTTTGAAACTTTTGATTGAAACTTGCAGAGTTGTACTCTTTTGCGTGTTATGAGAGTTTCGATTCTTATTGATGTTCTAGCTTCTTTGATCAAGTCTTCTAGTATTGAAACACTAAACTTGGGCCATATTCTATGCAGGTGTATGTGCTGAAAAGTATTCTCTTGCGCCTGTATGCTACGTCACTGACCTTCAATAGTTTAGCGTTCAGTACCTTATTAGACTGGACTAATGTGAGCAATGGAATCTAGAGACACTCTTATCACAGAAAACATTAGGCAACAATCAAAATGGTGATGCATCTCCTTTAATTTTTTCAGATTGGCCGTTTACATTGTCTATTGCCATGGTGGGAAGAAGCAACTGTTGATTTTATGACAAGCGGTGGCTACAACGTTGTTGCTCAGATTGAACAGGTATTGTAACTTATTTTTCCTACCAATTTGCACACCTGTTACACTGTACTAACAATGCCTCTTTTATCGCCAATATCTCGTGACAGGTGAAGCAGAAGACACTCATAATATGGGGCGAGAATGATCAGATCATCGATAGCAAGCTTGCAGTGGTAAGCCCAGTCCCGTGCTTCATTTTGAACACTTAAATCAAACAACGTGAACGGAAGCACGTTGAACTGCTATAGTAATATTTCCTCGAGTATAACTTTAGTTGAGAATTAAAGTTTACTATACTCTGTAGAGGTTGCACTCTGAGCTTCCAAATGCAATTATACGCCAAATTCCAGACTGTGGTCACCTGCCTCATGTGGAGAAACCTGCTGCTGTGTGCAAACTGATCAAGGAGTTTGTGGTCTCAACTGTATGAATTTCCTTCCTCTGTATTTATACTACATCTCGTTTGTATCGCTATTAAGGTTGTCACAGTAGAATTCAAACTCTAGGTTATAACCTTCGTGCTGCATTTCACATGGCTGATCCCTTCCTCATTCTACCTCTTGTTTCTCTGTAAAGCTTTCTGGGTTGATGGAGTGACTAAGAATGACATGTTAAGATTTGGTAGTGCAATAAGAGTTATAATCTAATTCTTTTGGGTAATACTGTCGGTGCAATACTACTGATGGAGTTTGTGTGCAATCAAAAGTTTCCTTAGAATTCACTTCATTTGATGAGAATTTAGTTCCCATTCTGAACATTCTTGATAAATGTTTAAGATAGCCCGAGCGGCTGAACCAGTTGTCAGAGGGAGCTTAATGGTAATAATTCCCATCGCTCTGATGAAGTTTTCAGTCAAGAAATGAAGTGAGTTTTCAGACAAGAAATGAGGTGCTGAGAGCGAAACTTTGAGCTCCCAGCCCTACTTGACTGATGAAGTTTTCAATCAAGAAATGAGATGCTGAGGGCGGAACTTTGAACCCTAATTCTGAGGTGTCGAGAGCAGAACTTTGATCCCTACTTCCTGCCGACAGTGAGATAGGAAGAAGCAATTACAAGATACTCCCTCCGTCCCACTAATAAGTTCCTAATTATTTTTTTGCAGAAAATTAAGACAAATATATGTGACATCTTCCACATAAATCAAACGGGAAAAAAATTACGACCACATATTTATAGCTAAATGTAATAACTTTAAAAATAAGAAATTATTAGTGAGTTGGACCAAAATTGAAAGTAGGAAGTTATTAGTGGGACGGATGTAGCACTGGGGAAAAAGTACACAAATCAGATAGGGTTACCAGAATCATAGAAATACAAAGGTCTCTCATCTCTTGTTTTTTAGGTTTAGAGGAATTAAGATACAAGAGAAAGGAAAGGGGGTAGGAGTAGCTAAACTGCTCAACTAAAATAAAAAAATACTGCCCTACCTCCCCATTAGATATACAAAAAAAGAGTCTAAAAGAAGAAGAGATCAGATTCTACAACAATCTCTCATCATCTAGAAAGGGGAATCCCTGCACTTTTTAATCACTAATCCCACAACTGGGAACAAAACAAAAGACCATCTTTAGTGAGATGATGATTCCCACTCAGTAGAAAATCCACCAGTGGCCAACTTTCTGGTGCCAAAATTTCATCCACATACTTCATAGGCAGTGCAGTGAAGATCCCATTGAGATGATCATCAATCAATCACACCCTCAGAATTATCAATGCAGTGACCAAAAGGGTTGCACCCAAAGAAGCCACTAAGTTGTGGAAATGCAGAGTCCCACCAATGCTTCCGTCCGGGATGGTAGAGCCGGTGGTTCCCGAGGGTCCGAGACTTCCTCCTCCACCGAAAGTTGAGCCTCCCGGGGTAAAAGAACTGCCCGGAGGAGTGTTGGTGCTGCCCGGAGGAGTGTTGGTGCTGCCCGGAGGAGTGTTTATTGGATTCGTGGACGAGTTGGTCGTGGGGCCACCGGCAGGGCTACAACGAAACACAATGAATAATGATCATCATCACCAACAATAGTTTGTGGGACTAAAATAATCTTTAAGAATAACCACCTAACCTGAATTAAAAGAGTCATTTCTACCAATTGATGATTAACAGTGCTAGTGTCAGACATAATTAAGCATATCGAGATAATTTCAGATCCTAAGCTAGGAAAAACACATGTCAAACAACATTACAAACAACATTAAGTTGAGGAATATGCCCAGGGGAACAAGACAAATGAAGAAAGTGAGAACAGCTCACTTCCATATGTTTATCTGGGGTTCAATTATTGAAAGAGACTTTAGCATTTAAGTGAGATCAATGCATCCAAACTTCAAAGATTCCACTTTTACGGGATTATAAGTAACTGAGAAACAATAATCTAGCTCCAATTCCTAAGTAACAGTGGCAGTAAAAATGTGTTCTTGGTTCATGGTAATAGCCAAATCAATCGAGATCTAAGAAAGATTACCTGGCACTAGATGGAAAGGTACAAGTAGAAGCCACATTTGCTGCAAATATACAAAAAAACAGGGTAAAATAGCATCAGAATATGTAAAGTAAATAAGTAGAGAGGGTTGTCAACAGTGGAAACAAGTGGTTGAAGAACATACTTGGAGGTGTTTGGGACACAGCTGCTGCTCCTTTAAAATCACAGTTGATAGCAGTTGGACCCTTGTTCTGATAATAGCTGTTCACAGCATAATTGCAGTGGTCTTTCTGAGTGTTGGGGTTATAACAAGCACCATTTTGAAGGATTTGGTTACAGTTCGCTCCATTCCCACAAGCATAATCTATGGCATTCTGCATCATTTCAGTAGAAACTCCATCTTTGCACAAGCAATAAGCAGCATCTGACCAAGAATAAGAAAACCCCATCAACATAATCACCTCAAAAGTTTCCAATCTTTACAAGAAAATCTCAACAATTCAAGAAAGTGGTTGCTCAAAATAGAAAGAACCATCAACATAATCAGCTCAAAAAGTTGCAATCTTTCTTAGAAAATATCACCTTAACTTAAGAAGAAACATAAAAAAGGTTACCATATTTAGAAGAATATAGCAGCTTAAACTAGAAAGAACCATCAACATGAATACATGATCGGCTCAAGAAGTTTCAATCTTTACAACAAAATCTCAATAATTCAACAAAAGGGTAGCTAAATCCACCCTCTTCCAACACAATCAGCTAAAAATCCCCATTCTACAAAATGCAACGAGTTCAAGAAAGATGGCAGATAAAAAGTGTAGAGGAGCTTACTTGAATGACCAGCTAGGGCCAAGAAAAGTACCAAACAAGCAATAAAAACAGCCATGCTTTGCTCTCTGAGAGAAGAGGTGGTGGTTGTATTGTATATCAGAAAAGGTTGAGAAAAGGGTGTTTCTAGAGAGAGTGATGGATGGTGGGTGAGTGTCTGTGGGCTTATGTATGGAAGAAGTAAGAGTTCTTGAGGAGATTGTTTACTGCAATATTATATTGGCTAAATTGTAGCTAGGAGAAAGTGTTTTTATGGGAAATAGAGCAAAGCTTGTAGTAGCTTTTGTCATGTATTGATTGTGTTGTGTGGCATAGTATTAGTACAGTGTACATGCCTGGGTTTCAAACGGTCCTAAACGAGTCGTGTGCTGGATTACCATGTAACCCACCTTGGTTAGCTTAGTTCCACGAGACCATTTCAGTTTGCTTCAGTTTGCTCAAGTGAGCAGAGCATTGTGTTCGATAGCATGTCTTTTTTTTCTGGAATTTATGTTATTATAACCTTTAAGTATCATACTCCCTCTGTCTCAGATAAAATTACACTCTCGCTTTGTTGATACTATTCTTTATCAAAATTTAACCGCATATTTAATAGATATATGAACAACAATATTATCGTCTATATTGTTCAGTTCATCGTAACAAGTAATTTCTAAATATCAACTTTTTATTTGCTATTATTATACACAAATAAATATATCAACGATCAGACATTTTTCTTAGAGTGATAATAGGGAGAGTGAAAATTCATAGTGAAACTCATAGTGAATGATGTGGATGCTAGTAAATAACTAAATCATTAATCACCTTCCTTAAGTGATGTGTAACTAATTAGGGATACATTTATCTTTTTAGTATTGTCACATCATTCACTGAATGGATTCACTATAAGTTTTCACTCTCTTTATCATTACTCTTTTTCTTAAACGGCATACTAATAATTGCACTGCAATTTTAACTTGGTCAGAAGGAGTAAATAAATAAGCTCCACAAGAATAATGAAAATTGGACCAAGATGGTTAACCGGCCACCTCTAGGGAGAGTAGGCAAATGACAATAGCTGCCGAACAAAGAAATGGGGTAGGATAAATCCAGCTGAAGAAAAGTCGAGAAGTCGAGAAACACATCGTATTTCAGGAATCAAGTTCTAGAGAGATAAAAAATAGTTCTTCAAATAATCTAGAAACACATTGTAGAAAGAAGAAAGTAGTTTTTAAAATAATTTTAAAACATATTATATGTACCGAGATGTTAACTTGTTATTTCCTCCTTCTCATAATTTTAATAATAATAATTGCAAAAGTAGTACTCCCTCTTTTTTACTAAGAGTGACGGCCTAGGTTTAGACTATTGAATTTATGCGAAGAAAATGACTGCATAAAATTAAATGTAGAAAGTAAAAAGTAGAATAAGTTGATGAGATTGAAGGAATCTTACAAAAATGGAAAGTGTGTCATTTAAAAAATCCCAATAAGGTAAATGTGTCACAAATATAAAAATGGAGGGAGTAAAAATAAGTGGAAGGAGATAAGCGCAAGAATAGGGTGAAGAAAGAAATGTAATGAATAGGAAAAGTAAATGTAGAATTGAAAATATGATTAAAAAAAGGAGAAGTGCATATTTTGGGAAATATTAATAAAAAAGAATGTGTCGGTTGACATGGAATGGAAGAATACTATTTTTTTTCCTCACATTATTAAAATTCATTGAAGCCTCGGCAGATTTAGAATAGAGATGGTCTCTTAAACTTTAGTTATGGATTACTTTACAAAAATCAACACAAACTTCATCGTTATCAAAACAAACAAAAAACTGTAGCTTTTAATCAAAAAGAATCTCATCCCAATCAAAAAAATTAATAATTACTCCATCCGTTCTATTTTAAAGATTTGAATTGTTTTTTGCACAAAATTCAAGACAAATCTATGTGTCATTTTTTCAATGAGTAGTGGTCCCACATAAATCAAATGAAATAAAAAGTTATGACCACATATTTATTGCTAAATATAGAAATATTAGAAATATAAAGTTATTAGTGAGACGGAATGAGTAAATAATAATCTGCTTAACGCAAGAATTAGTGTTTAGGATATCACAAAGTCTTGTTTTAGGTAGCCTAAACTTTAAGCGGGGTTTATTGTGCAATTATTGTAAGTTTCATTTTGGGATGAGTTTTTTTTTCTTCAAAATATGCTAATAAATCTAGGGGTCTGTTGAACAATTATTAAAAAATTATATAAATACTAAAATCTTTCAGATTTTCATTTATTTTACGCGTCTTCATCCTCTGACTGCCAGCTCTCTGCTACCAACTGTCACCGCTCCACCATGTTTTTTCACTCTGGTGGCATTGTACGGATTGTTAGAGTTTAGTTTGTTCTCTAATTCTTGTATGTAATCATCTATATAATTTGGTCTCTCAATAATATTCAGAATCACGGGAAATCATTCTTTCACAGATTGAATTCACCTCCGACGTTGCACCGATCGAATTGTCTCCGGCGATGGTGAGGTAATTCGTGTCCATTTGAAATGCCCACCATAAGAGGAGAAGGTTGCGCCACAGAGCAAGTTATCAGGAAACGAAGATACCAGAGGTCTGATCTACAAGCGGAGCACGAATTTACAGGTGACAACGACGGTGAAGTATGAATTTACAGGCGGAGCACAAATTTACAAATGGAGGAAGAGCTTCTCCAGCGGTTGCGCCAAAGCATGTGAGATTCACGAGCGCCATTGGAGAAGAACGCTCCGGCGCATGAACTTCACATGCCGCCACCACAGAGCTCAACTCCGGTGAATTCGGATGGCGTGACTTTAACTCCGGTCGACGAGCGCAACGCCGCTACTACGCCCACTT
>JAULKK010000013.1:3614360-3624467 GCA_032355705.1 Rubia peregrina | reverse complement strand
CTCGCCGAGGAATCGCCGCCGCTGCCGCCCAACCCCGCCTCCGGCAGCCCGTACTACAACCAGAACTGGCGGAACCCTTACCCTCCGCCGCCTCCCGGGCAGAGCTACTCCATGATCCCGGTAAACAGCCACCAGGTGTCCCAAATGCAGGCCCTTTGGCAAACCCTGGATGTCAAGGGGCTGATGGACTTATTCGCGGAGTGGACGACGGCGCATAGATGGGTGGATGTGAAGCAGCTGTATGAATTCTGGGTTAGGTCTTTGGATAACGACGGGAGGCCGAATAAGCCTGATGTCAGTCTGTTCAATCTTTACCTGAGGGCTAATTTGATGTCCGGAGCTTCTCCGGCGGAGCTGCTGGACCTCGTGGCGCAGATGGAGGATTTCGCTTTGCGTCCCAATACGGCGTCGTTTAATCTGGTCCTCAAGGCAATGAGCATGGCTGGAGAGTCTGAGGCCGCCTTGAAATTGCTTGAGAGGTATAGATAAGTCATGGGGGAATGAATGCATTCGTTAATAATTTGTTTTTTATGCTTAATATTGTTTTTGATAGATAAGTGTTGTTGATATTGGCAGGATGCTCCAGGCAGAAAAAGAATCTTTACCTGATGATGAATCATATGACTTAGTACTAGGCATGCTATTTGCGAGAAACCAGGTTGATACCGGTCTTAAATTCTTAGACTTGGCGTTGAAATCGGGTTATGCCATGTCGATGAAAGTGTTCAATGATGTTCTTATGAGTTGCATCCAAAAGGGAAGATTGGATTCACTGGTATCTATCATTGAACAATGCAAGGTATAGAATGGATATTGCAAATCTCTCCTGAAAAAGCCGTTTGATTCATGTCTGTGTACTTATTTATCTTTTGTTTGGTTTTCTAGAAAATGGATCAAAACAAAGCTCTTTGTCCAAGTTGGTCATTGTGCAACGAAATTGCGGATATTGGAATGCAAGCTGATCATGGCGAACTTGTATTTTCTGCTTTGCAATTCCTGGCGAAATGGATTGCTCGTGGGGAGATTGAAAGGCCACCTGTTCTGCGTTCTGTAGATCAAGGGTTGCTTGTGTCTGCTCTTGCAACTGCTGGTAGAACTTATAATCCTAAACTTTTGGAGGCTTCATGGTCCATCCTAAAGCGAACATTGCGGGGAAATGAGGTCCCGAGTCCCGAATGTTACGTGGCAAAGATATATGCTTATTCTTTGTTAGGTAACTTGCCCAAGGCTTTTGGTACTCTTCGTGAATTGGAAGCAGCTCATGGAAATTCTAACAGCGAAGTTTTAGAGGAACTATTATCTCCGTTTACATCCTTAAATCCACTAGTTCTTTCTTGCTCCAAAAAGGGTTTTGTCACTTTGGATGAGGTATTACATTTTTAAGTATAAAAATGTAATTTTGATCTCGTGTTTTTTAGTTTTTACATTTGTGAACTTGCACTGAGGTATTTAGGGTGTGTTTGGTAGCACCTTTTCAATGTTTGGTAAACTCCTAAAAAATGCTTATTTAAGAAGTAGAAGCTAGTCTCCCTCTGCTTTCAAAATATGCCAAAATTAGTCGGTTTTGCTTATAAGCACTCTGCCAACCACACCCTTACCAGTGAAGATTATGGATCTCCGTTTCAATAAAAAAGTTAACCATATATAGAGTAGTCTCTGGGATACTTGATGGCACTTCCTTTCTGCATGTTAGGACATGTTTGATTTGAGAAACTTATGTCTATTGATATTTTGCAGGTCTATTATCAGTTAGAGAATTTGAGCCAGGCTGATCCCCCTTATAAGTTTGCTGCGCCACTGAACTGTATAATTCTAGGCTGTGCAAATATTTGGGACGTAGATAGGGCATATCAAACTTTCAACGCAATTAATGCTACATTTGGTTTGACACCTGATATCCATTCATACAATTCTCTCATTTGTGCATTCGTGAAGCTGAATAAGGTACATTTTGGTTCTTTTCGACAAGTTAATTTCTTCCTCTGAATCAAGCATCTCTGCTGTGTATCGAGTTATATGCTTTACTTGTACTATGGAAGTTCTTTTCAAACACAATTCTGGGCACTGGTTTAGCTCTAGCATAGAACTGGTTGGACGGGAATTGGCCTATTGTCTCTGAGCATATGTTTTGTGTATATATCTTAATCTTCTTTCAGTGCTGATTCAAGTTGTTTTTGTGTGGCAGAGAGATGAAGCGATAAAGGTGTTTGATCACTTTGTCGGCTTAGGTCTGAAGCCAAATACCACGACATATTCATTGCTAGTCGACGTGCACCTGATTTCGCGAGACCCCAAAGCTGCTATCTCAGCAATAGAGGAGATGGTTAGTTTGCTGCCTTTCCCTTCTACCAACGCCATCCATTTCTGCAACTAATTTCTTGACACGATAAACTCAGGTACAACAAGGATATGAACCATCGAAAGAAGTGCTTAAGAAGGTGCGAAGAAGATGCATTCGAGAACTGGATAATGTATCAGACAACAAGGTCGAAGCTGTCGCTAAACAGTTAAATATTCGCATGGGCAGCGAAAATCGACGGAACGTGCTGTTTACTCTTGATTACAGTACACGGGCTGCATGAAAGAGGCTTTCTAGCACTCGAAGAACTGTAATTTAAGCATGATTCTCAGCTTGAAATTCTTAGGTGTTTTTTTTAATCCTTAACTTCTTGATTAATAGATGTGCATTTAGTGAGTTTGCTATAGGATTTTGTACAATTAATGAGTTTAACGTAGAATAAGGGTTTTACTTTTCGAAAATAATGTCTTAACATATTAAAAATGTTCCCTCTATTCAAAATAGACGAGGCTTTTGGTTTGCTTGAAATAATAAGGGATAAACTCATTTATACCCCCAGTTCTTGTGCAGTGGCGAAGCTAGTAAGGAACCTGGGGTGCACGGGCACCCCGGAATTATTATTATTTTTATATTTTTTACAAGGCAAAAATTATTTTTAGCATATTTGTGCACCCCGAATATTCTTTTATTTTATAGTTTTTTCTCCCAAAATGTGTGAATCCCAATTTCTAAAACCCCTTTCTTCCGAAGTCGAAGAATATTTGAAGGTGCCCCCACTGGCAAATTCAGAAATTTTTCAATGAGGTAACCACTAATTTATAAAAAATATATACTTAATATTAATGGTAAAAAAAATTTATATGAAGTAACCAAATACTAATTTACCCCTACTTTTTTTACCATGGGGTTACCCTAGGGTCCAAGCTAGGTCCGCCCCTGGGTGCACCCCGCTTTTAAATTTCTGGCTTCGCCCCTGTTCTTGTGTATGTGTAGATATACTCTCAAATATTTTTTTTAAAGTGCATGCGTACTCCTGTCGTGATCTGAAAATTGGTCAATTTCTGAATAAAAACCATATAGCTAAATAAAAACCATGAGCCTAGTCAGGCCCATATAGCTACCCGAACCCGAATCAATGCCGGGCAATCTTTCCGGATTAAATACCCAATTCAAAACAAGATTCTTGATTCAAATTTCAACCCCAACCTAGCTCCTTCCTTCTTCTTTCAGATTCAATGCTTAAATGGTGAATCTTGTTCATTCTCACCAATAAGATACCGTGATCGAAGAATTATATCAAACAATTAATCGAGAAAACAAACATAATTGACAAAAATGGGGCAAGTTTCGAATGGCAAAGGTAAAAAAGAAGAGCCAAAAAAGGAGAAAAAGCGAAAACTGGAGGAGCAACAAGAAGGCGGTGATAACGACGTCGATGATAATCACGAGGATGAAGAAGAAGAGGAAGAGCACGAGCAAGACGGATTATCCGTTCATTCTCCCTGCAAACCCGCGCCTTCTTCTCTGAAAAAGGTAGCTTTTTTTGTTCTTGTTTTTTGAAATTTTAAAGAGTTATTAAGGTTCTTGAAAATGAATTATTGATTTTGTAATTCTGTGTTTTGTTCGTAGGAGAAATCTGAGGTGGAATTGGATCTGAAGCTGTTGGAAGCCCTTGAGATTTACCCTCCTGCTAAACTAAAAGGCACTATTTTTGCCCTTTTCTTTTGCAGTTCTATTTTTGTGCAAGAAATTCATTTTATGGTTTTTCTGAATTTCTTGAATAAGATTGTGGTAAAAAGTTTGTTTCTTGCAATTAGTAAAAGATCAGATAGTTTTCTATGTGCTTGAGATAGAGAGACGGCCCTTTTTCTGTTTCGCTATTTTGTGCAATTTTAAGGGTTAATTAGCCTGTGCATTTTGCGTGGATGAAAGCTATGCGGAAGGTTTAAAGTGTATGATCTCTTTGGCATTTTCCTTTGTTGCTTGTGTGATGATCTTCTCAGATATCAGCATCCTTTTTAGTTCGTGTAGAGGATAAATTTGAATCCTATGTTTTTTTAGCTATTGATTTTGTGCTTACGAAATACAAACTTGGCGTCTTAAGCATCTATTCTCTTACACCTTTCCCTTAGGCAGATATGAAATTGACACAATCTTATTGCGTGCTTTTCTTGCAGGAGTGCATCGTCACTTTGTACTCAATGGTTTGACCGAGTATCTGAAGAGAAGGTTCGTTGAGAAGTGTTCCTTCCTTCTGTGTCCATCGTGGTCTTATTATAGTATTGGATTAATGTAGCTTAACTTGCAGCTTCAACCGAAACTTCACTTCTGATGATGTTTTGAAGTTAGTGGACCGTTTCTATAACTTGGAAAGGCTGGTGAGTATATCTCCTATGTCGTGATCTTCTCTTAGGGACCATTGCCGAACAAAAATCTATCTGAACTGACAGGAACTGCAGTTATACATGTTATACGGTCACTCACCACATTCCACATTATCATGGTGTTATGCTTCATGTTCATCTGTTGTATATGAATGTGTATTCAAGATTTCAATGATTTGTGAATTCTTGTGTGTTCTTGTGGTGAAATCTTTCCAGAAACCAGATGACGAGGAGACAGAATTTCTAAATCGCGAGGAAGACTTCTCATTGCCTCAAAGCTACTTCGTAAAGGAAGATTCTTAGATTAGCTAGGTTTTGGTACATAGAGAGATCTTTAGTGATTGTCATTGTGCTGCTGTTTCTTTTGCATCTTGTATATTGTTAAATTACTAGTATTGTTCCAGTCGCATTCTCTTAACTGAGACATGTTTTTCAGTCTGAGGTTTTTGTTGAAGCCTTTTGTTTGTTTTGTTTCTTTGGGATGTAATGATCATACGTAGTTATGTTTGACTGGTTTCAACTTAGAGAATAAAGAATTATTAGAACCCAACTGCAAAAAATGGAAAACGGAGTGATCCAAACTTAGAACAGACCGAGTTTTTTTTTTAAAAATGATAGTCGTGCACTTATATTACCGATTTTGGAGGTACGTGCCGCCTATTACATCACGCGCTAGGATATGGGCATTTCTTACAACTAGTCTTGAGACTTTCATCATATGAAATCTAGTAAACAACATAATTATGATGCTTTTGACTAAGGTCCTAATTCCCGATGGAACATTAGGGAAGTTGTGAATATTGTTGAGTGTCATTTCACAATCGGTTCTCACGCAGATGTGGGTTGCACTCCGATTCCCTGCGTTAGTCATTGCTTCGTGTATAGCGATGAGCTCTGCCTGAATTGCTGGTAGCGCTTGGAAACTTCTGGACCCATTCCATATTTTGACATTCTCCCCTTGAGTGGCCCACCATGCTCATGCTGTCCTTCCACCTCGAGTGCTGAAAGTTGCATCGATGTCCATGTGCGTCCATCCACTGTAGACCGGGCTCAGATGTCCTCTCTCCGTGTGCCATATTAGCTGTATGTCTCCTACCTGTGGCCGTTTCGATTCGTTTGCTTGTCCTGGTTGTTGCAGACGTTCCAGGGCTTTTTGTGGGGAGTTTGGTTGGCTGTGGTCCTTGGTCCTGGCATTGTTCCTCCGTGGGTCTGTACATGGTTAACCTGACGAGGGGATATGATGGTATCCACCGAAATTTCTTACCGTTCGATTGCAGACAGAGTTAAGTCACCCTTTTGCTTCACAGAGATCAAGATCAAATGAACGCTTCACAAAAGATCAAGATCAAAATATAGACCATCACTTGCATTATTCCATACTATTTACCACTGGCACAGCCCATATTCAAGCTACAGTATTAAAATTGTTAACTTGTTAAATGAAAACCGGTTTAAAATTCAACCACGGTATAAATTAACAAAGCACTGAACACTTGAGAGACTAAGAAACCAATGCCTTTGAATGATTTAAGGATAAGGAAAGAAGCAAGTAATAATAAGCGACATGATATGTAATGTAGTATATCCTATGCAAAGATTAAGAGGCTACATATGAAGGAGAAGATAAGGCAACTAAACTGAAGCAGCAAAATACAAGCTTGACTGATGTAGTAGTATTTAAAAAGAGTCTTCTTGTTATCATCTTCATCATTCCAAACCCAAATCTCGACTCTCTAATCACTGTATTCAAAAGCTCCCCATCATATAACTCAGTTCTGCAAAAAAAATAAACAGAATGCAATTACTATAACCCGCTCGGATGTATAGAGTGGTAAACAGCATGGTATAATACGCTGACATTTCCTCTACCAACGAGGAACTAGGTAAAATAGTTTCGAGTAAGTCTGTCGCGTTTCATTCAGAACTCACCTCAGTAGCGGCAGCAGAAGGAGCCTCGGCTGGCTTGGATTCTTCACTTTTGTTGGGATTATCCTCACCTGGAACACAAACAGATGTTAGCCCCACAATGTTCCAAGATAAATTTCCGACTTAGAGTGAGCATGCGTTGCATTATACTCCCTCCGCTCCATAACTAGAGTATACTTCGATATAGATAAATATCATTTCAAATCATTCCACAACAGTTAAGTGTTCAAGTGAGAAAAAACTAATTGTAATGGACGATCATAATGGACATACACGGCATACTTATCTTAATGGACGATCATATTCAAGAATTCACTGCTTAAACAAAAACAATTAGGTTACCTCCATCTTCAGGCAAATCAGAGGTCCAGAGAGTGAGATTGTCTCTCAACAGTTGCATAATCAAGGTGCTATCTTTGTAGGACTCCTCGCTTAATGTGTCCAGCTCTGAAATAGCCTCATCAAAAGCTTGCTTAGCCAAATGGCAGGCTCTGCAAGGTCATAAACAACGTACCTACATTATTTAATGGCCCGTAAACCAGCCATGCAGAAAGTTATTTGATCATATTATCAGCAAATTACCTTTCAGGAGAGTTCATGATCTCATAGTAGAACACAGAAAAGTTCAAAGCAAGTCCAAGGCGAATGGGATGGGTTGATGGGAGATCCGTGTTGGCAGTAGCGGAAGCAGCCTAACAAGAAGTCCAAAGAAACAAGGTAAACCAGATGGCCACGAAATGAAATGTAATGAAACAAGAAAGTGTTAGCATGCCTCGTATCCCTTGAGCGACTGCTCAGCTGCCTCTTTTCTATCTTGATCGGTCTTGAACTCAGCCAGGTATCGGAAGTAATCCCCTTTCCTACATTCAATGTGGAACATAACAAGGTCAGTCCAATACTTTAGGTTATAATTTGTAACCTGATTTCATCTATTGCATACGTTGAGAAACACATAGGCTAAATTTCAAGCTAAATTGGTAAATAAAAATCAATATTTTCATGGCATTTTGTTCCTAAGTACTAAGAATGTGCTAAACTGATAGACTACGGGCTCCATTGAAAACGACTCACATCTTATAGTAGAAGACAGTGGCTTCTCCAGAGCCAGAGGACGGAATCAGATGCTTGTCAATGATAGTGAGGATGTCATTGCAAATCTTGGATAGTTCGTCTTCGACCTTTTGGCGATAACCTTTGATGAGTTTAACACTGTTCTCATTTCCTTTGGCCTCTTCCTTCTGTTCAATGGAGGACATAATCCGCCATGAAGCCCTCCGAGCGCCAATTACATTCTTGTACCCAACAGATAGAAGGTTCCTCTCCTCCACAGTCAGCTCAACGTCAAGTTTCGCAACTTGCTTCATGCTCTCAACCATTTCTATCAACACAAACAACACCAAAGCAATAATCACTATGCATGAAACAAAGGATCTTTTTTGCTAAAACTATACATCTCCGATAAAATTACATGAGGAGTATAGAGTATTTGTATCCAATATTTGTCATTTTAAAACATTCTACAACCGATTAGTCAAAATCAAAGTGAATTAAAAAATGGTCCCAACACGAAAATTGAATATTATTATTGAAACTTATAAAAGGTGTACATGAGACAAAATGGACTTTTGTTTTTTCCTAATGATAGTGGGGTATTGTGTATATCGCCCAGGTCATGATAAACAATACGATTTTCAATCATTGACATCACAAATAGTACTTCACATTAACATATAAACCATTGCATGCAACAAATCAATTGATCCTGAGATAATTTTAACCTCCGTAAGCTACACAGATTAAAACAATCGATAAAAGATGGAAACTTTACAAAATCACCACGAGCCCTGATGAACAAACGCACGAAAAAACACAGATTACTATAAATCAATTATCGGTTAAAACTTTGCAAAATCGCCAGGAGCCCAGATGAACAAATGCATGAAATATCACGAAAACCAACAAAAGGTGGAAACTTTGCAAAATCATCGGCGAGACAGCGACCCAGGTGATCATATGCATGGAAAAACATGAATCGATGATAAAAAACGTGAACTTTACCTTCATAGCGCTCGGCCTGCTCGGCGAGCTTGGCCATGTAAACATGGGCCTCTCTCTCCTTCTCAGTCGACATTGTTGGAACAGGGGAATGGCAGAGATGGACGAGGATAATAACGTTAATGGTAATGATTTAAGAAAGGGTTGATTGATGTGATTTTGTGGGAAGAAGATGAAGATGAAGAAAAAGAGGGAGCGTGAGAAATGGAGGAGAGGGAGGAGAGAATATAAGGGGGGTTGTGGTGGTGATTGGGTTGGTTTGTTGGGGGAGGAAGACTGGATCTGGGCCGTTGGATTGGGAGGTGTTTTTTTTTTGTGTTCCATTTTTGGTGGCGTTTATATGCAAAAAACAGAGGAAGTGGAAGAGATAGACACGTGCAATATTTTTGAATTGAGATTTCATTACCCAATCGTTTGAGTTGGATTTGTTTGATCATTAGCACACAATGTACAATGGTGAGACACCTCTAAGACACATTTTGTGGTCTCAGTTAATTAAATAATCAATCTCTCTCATCCACATCACCAATTGAGACAACAACTAAATCACTCCATTCCCCCCACAGTGGTTGAGATCACTTTGAGACAACTTCATGGACCCCACTTGATTCTCTCTATCCTACTCATTATTTGTACATATAATATTTAATTCAAATAAATTTAACTAACAAAATAAATGAAAATGTGAAATTGAATAATACACCTATAATTTTTGAATTGGATTTATTTTTTCAAATTTTATTTTTGAAATCAATTTTAATTTTTAAAATTTATTTTATAAATCATAATTAAAAGAACCATATATATTTTTAAAGAATATAATTTAGATTTTTAAAAAGTATGAAAATTTAATTTAAATTTTTAGAAAGAAATCAGAATTTTTAAAAGAATTTTCCAATTTTTTTTACAGTTTTTAAAAATTTTAAAAATTATTTTTCAAAATTATTTTTTTAAAATTTTAATAGTTGGGACACGTGGCCCAACCATACGTTGCCACGTGTCCCTTCAGAAATTAAAAAATGGGTGGCTTGCAGCGCGCCACGTGGCCGCTGCAGGGAAGTCAACAAAGGTTGCTGCTAGCTTTGCCAAGGAGCACATTTCCTCCTGACAACATTTGATCTGGGCCGGTCCGAATTGCTTGGACCCTGGCCCAGGTCTCAACCATTTGAGACTCTTTTGAGTCCCCCACTGTGGGATTTAATTGTCTCAGTTCTGTCTCAATTTTTAATTGAGACCCACAATTTGTATTTAATACACAATTCTTTTCTAAAAATTTAAAAAGTGCATTAATTAGTATATTTTCTTTTCTTAATTTGTTTATTTGATGTACGCATTTCTCAACAACCAACCTACCAATAAATACTTGATTTTTTTTATTTTATGACTTTATTTACATTTTTGTTTGGTGTAAACAAACTCTTTAACATTTCATTTTCTAAGAGT
>JAULKK010000013.1:3570004-3582732 GCA_032355705.1 Rubia peregrina | reverse complement strand
TATATGTACAAAACATTCTCATTTTGCGCCTTTTTAGATTCCAAGAAGAAGAATGGTGAAGATATGTTGCATCGGTGACGGGTATGTGGGTGGGCCTACAATGGCAGTCATTGCTCTAAATGCCCTTCGATTGAAGTTGTAGTGGTAGACATATCCAAGCCAAGAATCGCAGCCTGGAACAGCGACCTTCTTCCCATTTACGAGCCAGGTTTGACCACTGATTTTTTACTGTTAGAATTCGCCCGAATCATTATCATAATTTGTTGCGCCTTAATGATTTCGCATTCCTTCTGTTTCATGGTGTTCGTATCATAGGTCTTGAGGATGTGGTGAAGCACTGCAGAGAGAACAACTTGTTCTTCAGTACTGAAGTGGAAAAACATGTTGCAGAGGTAGATATTGTGTTTGTTTCGGTGAATACACTGACCAAAACTCAAGGCCTTGGTAAGCCACTGGACAAATGGATGCCTGCTGTTGCTTAAGGTTAAGTTTAAGGTGCTTGTCGCCGCTGGTAAAACAAAGAATTCAAGGTTAAGCTGAAGGTGTAGTAAGTAGTATAATAAGCACATCAAACAATGTTAGCAGCAAATTGTTGATTTGGTTAATGGTCTGCATTGCATCTCATTTGATTGATATGTGTGATTTTGTCACAATGTTGCTATCTTGATTGATCTTTGAAGAGTAATTACATTTCCTTCTTTCAGAAATCTCCAAGTGAAGATGAAGCAAAAGGAAAAGATTGCTTCATTTAAAACTTCGGTTAATGTACTAACGCGTTCAGCAACGCCTATTCCCCGAACTCTTTATTTAGCAATAAATGGTTTCCTTGCTGCCAGGTAATTATTCTCACCTAAATCTGTTACCTATATTTTGTTATTTAGCTTTCACTCAAAATTATACAATTTTATTATCTCCTCTATTGAAGATGATATATCTTATCATATACTCAATTTTTAATATGCATAGGGCGCTATCCAAAGAGAGGCAAGACCAGAAACTTGAGGTTGGCAAATCAAAGACGTATAGGAGTGCCTATGGTTGTCAAGTTTGATGAAGAATGTGAGCGTATCGTAGGGAAAAACTCACAGGATTTCATCAATGAGTTGGGAGGTATGCTTCGTAAGATGGCGAGTTTCAAGAAGCCCAACTTCTTGAAACAAGATGAAAATTTAAAAGAGGACATGATCTCGAATGCTTCGGTATGCCTTAGTGTGTTATTTAACTATGTGAACCGGTCTATTTTTAATGTAAATGTGCATAATGAGATCATTTTACCTGTAGGAGGGGTGCACTTATTATAGTGCTCGAAAAACATTGTTTGGCTGTGATGAACTCATTCTATAGTAAAAACATGTTGCAAACTGTTACTGAGATGTTGACTTACGAAACATATGTCTAAGTTGTCTACCTTTAGTTACAGCCTATGTGTAGACTTGAAAGTTTGTTACCTTTTACTTTCTAAGTTGTTTTGCTGCGGATGTTCATGATAGAAATATTATGTTTCATCAGGCCTTTGTTAATGCATTTTAATTTGCAGCAAGGGTTCATTTATGAGGACACACCTACTACCAAAAGGATTATTCATAAGCAACTAGCTTCACAATTCAGGAACGCAAAGCATAGGTACCACAAGCATTTTGAGGCCTTTGCATCTAAGGAGGAGGCATTGAAGAATATCCCCAAAGATGTTCGAGAAGAAGATTGGATTTATTTGTGTGACCACTTTGATAACCCTGATTACAAGGTTTTGATATAATGTAGTCTCAATTTGCCCTGATTATTATAGTTTTGTCCTTCACACGTCTCACTTTAAACTGTGTTTTCCATTTTTGCCTTTTCATAGGAGATGTGCAAACAGAATTCTTCAAATCGTGAAGGTAGTAAGAGCCTAACCACTGTGGGAAGTAAGTCCATTGCAAGATTGTGTCATGAAAAGGTTTGCAACTTAAACACTTGTAAATGTTCTGTACAGTCTTCAATGGTTACATAATTAGTCCTCCAATTTCATATCTTGTGCAGAAGGAGAGAACGGGGGAGAATCCGGACCCGATTGAAGCTTACAAAAATTCGCGATATTCGCAAAAGAATTGTGCAATGATTAATGGTGAAGCTGCTGGAACATTGGTACTGATTATATTTTTTGTACATTTGTATTCCACAAAAAAATGTTCTTTAATAACCTCCAAGAAACTCATATCATGCTTCTTAGGTTTAAGCTACTAACTACTAATGTAGAACTGAATTGTTACTTTAATGTTATGTAGGAGAGAATGTTGACATTGAAGGCTACTACATCATTGACTCCCTTTGAAATATGCAATCAAGAAGTTGGCTGGATTCCTGGACAGCCTAGGTTTAGGGGCAAGAAAAATTCTTCCATGACTCAAAACTTGAAGGCCGAAGCTGCACGCCAAAAGCAAAGAGCAGATGATGCTGAAAAGAAATCAGAGAGGCTGGCTGAAGAGGTTAACGACCTTAAGAACAAACACACTGAGCTGAAGGATCTACATACAGAGTCCGAGGAGAGAATTAATTCTCTTTCCAGTACAGTTGTTGAACTGCTTCAGCGTATGCAACCTCCAGAAAAGGTAAGTTCAGCCATCTTTGTAGTGATTCTCATTAGACCTTAATCCAGATTCTCATTAGACCTTAATACTAGTTTTTTGCAATGATGTGAATCTATATTTTTCTGAGGTGTTTTTTAAATATTTGACAGTGAGGTAGAAGGTGATCATGAGACGTGTCATGGCGAAGTACTATTTTGGTGAAGTGTCGATAATATGACCACTTATCACTTATGTCAATATCTTGACGTAGTATTAGTGATTGCCTTTTGGACATATTTTGCACATATGTCAGTACCCTAGTCATAGTATTAGTGAATGCCTCTTGGACATATTTTACACTCAAGTCAATATCATGACGATATTATGACTTATTAGTGAATGCCTTCTGTCCATATTTTGATATAGCAACTGCTAGTTAATGTAATTTGTACTTTATATTAATGATCTATTAACTTGAACTACTATTACCTTCTGCTATCATTTTCTTGGAAGTTGACCCTCCTGTTTCACGCATGTGTCTGAACAAGTAATGAGGCATTACATTGGGTGAAATGAAATGGTTTTTTCCATGGAGCAAAACAGATGGTCTTTTGAAATCTTATTCACTTCCTGAGCGTTGCATCTTCTTTTTCGTCACCACCATCCGTCACCAATGCAATTCAATATTGACAAACTATTATCGTCACAAAAGTGCATGAACAGTGACGACTCATCCTCATCACCATCATTCGTGGCTAAAGTATATCAACACCGACAACATATTCTTGTCACGAAATCATGTCTTCACTGACAATAAATCTCGTCACAAATGTCGTTGCTAAAGAGTAGTAATAGTGACCACAAATGTCGTAACTAAATCAAATCAGCAACCCCTTAAGGTTCGTCACTAATAGGTTTGACCTCGTCACTAAAGACCACCATTTACTGACGGAAAAGACCCTTTCAGTGACGCCTCTTTAGCGACGGAAAAAGTCGTCAGAAGGATGGTGACAAAGAAATTTCTGTCACCAAAGCCACATATTCGTGACAGATGAATAGTAAAACCGTCACGAGGCCCTTTGCCCACAACTCTTTTTCAACGACCATGTGACGCCGTCACTAAAGGATTTAGTGACGAAAAAGGGCAATTAGTGACGGATTCGCTTTAGTTCATTGTAAACCCATACCACAAAACACTCGAAGATAAGCACTAGTAAAAAAAACACATGCCATTATTTCTTTCACCTCGCGATCCTCCTTTGAAATCCGTAGGAGTGAAGGATCCAAACTGTGAAATGAGTTTGGTTCTCGCATGGTGACATTTAGCACTTCCCCGGTAGCTGAAATGACTCAAATGGCATGAGGTCATTGTTGACACAATGAAATTATCTTCTTAGAAACATTCTAACAGTATTTGTGGTAATAATGTAGGGCAAGAAATCTTCACCTGTCAAATTCGATATTTACAGTTAAGTAGACTTTTGGAGGTTTCTTTGTAGTTTAAGTCTTTTCTTAATTATTTTATAACAAATGCTGATTTTTCAAAAAAGAGAGTTAATGTTTATGTGTCCATTATCATTTTTGTTTATAATTATGTAATTCCAGTAGTGCCATAAGAGGATTATCAAGGGAATTATTACTGTAGTTAATTATCCCTCTTTCTTCTTAAAATAGTTGTTAATCCACCAAATTTGTAGGAAAATAGCTTATTAACTTAAGATTATATCAAAGATATTATGCAAAAGAGATAACTAAAATTTGTATAAATTCACCCTAATTATACTTACCCACCTTAGTGAAGGTATCATCAAATTAAATGTAAAATTACAAGTCATGCAGAAAAATAATTTTTAGAAAATTTTGGTCCACTGGATTGAAAATATCTTTGGACAGGTCTATGCCTGAGTATGTACAACCTATGTGACTGTGCAATGATTGTGCATGTTTTGATAAACACTTATTTCACAAAAGAGAGAAACAATTATCGAATGTTGATAGTTTTTGTGTTGTTTTGTTTCTGAATAATATTTATTTCGACTTCAGTTCATTGTAGTTGTTGGGAAGAAATTAAGATGGCAACAACAACCATAACTGGACTGGAACTTGTACCACAAAATACTCGACGATCAGCACTAGCCAAAGAAAAACTCATGCCACCACTTCTTTCAGCTCATGATTCTCCTCCGAAATCCATAGCAGTGAAGGATTCACACTCCGAAATGAGTTTGTTTCTCGTAGGGTGACATTTAAAACTTCCTCGGTAGCTGAAATGACACAAATGGTAAGAGGTCATTGTTGACAACTTGAAATGATCTTCATAGCAACATTCTCAATAGTATTGACGGTAATAATGTGGGGCAAGAAACGTTCACTAGTCAAACTCTCTATTTACAGTCAATTAGACTTTTGGATTTTTCTTTGTAGTTTAAAGCTTTTCTTCACCATTATATTAGAAATGCTGATATTTTTTAAAATTCTAAAAAAAATTAATCTAATTTCGGTTTTGTTTATAATTATGTAATTTTTTCCAGTAGTGCCCCATGGGGATTATCAAGGGAATTGTTAAAGCAATGAACTATATCCCTTTCATCTTAAAATAGTGGTTGGCCCACCAAATTTGTAAGAAATAGCTAATTGACTTAAGATTACAAAGATATTATGAAATGAAAGAACTCAAATTTATCAATTTACCCTAATTATATTTTCCCATTCTTGGGGGTAGATATCATCAAATCAAATATAAAATTACAAGTCACACCGAAAAATAAGTTTTACAAGGTTGTGGTCCACTTACTTGAAAATATCTTTGGGCAGGTCTATGCCTGAGTATGTGCAACCTTCGTGACTGTGCAATTATAGTACATGTTATGATAAATTCACTTATTTAAAAAAAATATAAGTAAATTTTCTAATGTTGATATTGTATGTGTTGTTTTGTTTTTGAATATTACTTGATTAATTCGACTTCAGTTCATTATAGATGTTGAAAATAAATTAAGATGTCCGCAACTACCAGTCTTGGACCGAAATCTGTACCACAAAACATCCGACAATCAGCACTAACCAAAGAAATACTCATGCCACCACTTCTTTCAGCTCGTGATCCTCCTTCAAAATCCATAGGGGTGAAGGAACCGAATTGCAAAATGAGTTTGGTTAGACATTTAAAACCATCATGGTGACTGAAATGACACAAATTACACGAGGTCATTGTTTGAAAAAAATTAATTATTATCATTGCAATATTTTCGACAGTATTGACGGTAATAATGTACAGGTAAGAAACCTTCACCCGTCAAACTTTTGTAGGTTTTTTTTATAGTTTTAATATTTACTACATTATTTTTTATTACAAATGATGATATTTTTAAAATTTCAGTTAAGGTTTATGTTTCTAATATCAGTTTTGTTGATAACTATGTAATTTTTTCGAGTAGAGCCCCAAGAAGATTATCAGGAGAATTATTTATGTAGTAAATTATCCCTCTTTCATATAAAAATAATGGTTGACCCACCAAATTTGGAAAAAGAAAGATAAATAATTTAAGATTACAAAGATATTATAAAATGAGAAAACTTAAATTTATATAAACCCACCATAATGATATTTACACATTTTTGGTGAAACTATCATCAAATTAAATATAATATTAGATGTCGCACCGAAAATTAAATACGAGATTGTGGTTCACTGGATTGAAAATATCTTTGGGCAGGTCTTTGCTTGAGTATGTGCAACCTTTGTGACAGTGCAATGATAGAGCATGTTTGGATAAATTCACTTTTTAAAAATAAAATAATCAATCAATTTTCTAATTTTGATAGTGTATGCGTTGTTTTGTTTCTGAATAATACTTGTTTCGACTTTAGTTCATTTTGTTGGTGGGAATAAATTAATGACCACAACAACCATATAGGTTCATGTACCACAAAAACACAAGACGATTAGTAGTAGCCAAAGAAATACTCAAGCCACCACTTTTTTCAGTCATGATCCTCCTTTAAATCCGAAGTGCGAAATGAGTTTAGTTCTCGTAGGGTGACATTTAAAACTTCCCCGATAATTGAAATGACACAATTGGAACAAGGTCTGACAAAACAAAATTATCTTCTTTGCAACATTCTTAGTAAATTGACATAATAACATGGGGTAAAAAATCTTCACCCGTCAATCTCACTATTTACAATTAAGTGGACTTTAGGAGGTTTCTTTGTAGTTTGAATTTTTCCCTACATTTTTTTATTACAAATGATATTTTTTAAATTTCAGTTAATGTTTATGTTTCTTATATCAATTTTTTTGGATAATTATGTACACCTCCCGTCCATAAAAAATGGCACATTTACTTTTTCAAAGCAAAACTTTGTAAACTTTGACCCTAAATATAAATTAATATATATAAAACAAATATATAAGAGTTATTGTTAGATTAATCTTAATATCTATTTTTTGAATATCAAATTTTTATTTAAAATTCTTTTATATTGTTAGAAATATTTACGATCAAACATTATTTTTTAAAATTGTGAAAAAGTAAATGCGATATTTTTGCTGAGACTAAAGGATCTGTATTTTTCAGTAGTTCCCCAAGGGGTTATCAAGGGAATTATTAAGTAGTTAATTATACCTCTTTCATCTTAAATTTCCCCAAGGGGTTATGAAGGTAATTATTAAAGTAGTGAATTATACCTCTTTCATCTTAAATAGTGGTTGACCCACCAAATTTGTAAGAAAATAGCTAATTATTTATGAATATATCAAAGATATTATAAAAAGAGAGAGCTCAAATTTATATAAAATTAACCCTAATTATATTTTGCTACCCTCGATAAAGCTATATATCATCAAATTATATATAAAATTACATGTCACACCAAAAAAATAATTTTTACAAGATTGTGGTCCACAGGATAGAAAATATCTTTGTGTAGGTCTATGCCTAAGTATGTGCAACCTCTGTGAACGTGCAATGATAGTGCATGTTTTGATTAATTGACTCATTTTATAAAAGAATAAATCATTTTTTTATGTTGATAGTGTATGTGTTGTTTTGTTTTTGAATAGTATTTTATTCGACTTCAGTTCATTGTAGTTGTTGGGAAGAAATTAAGATGGTCACAACAATCAGTGCTGGATTGGAATCTGTACCACAAAACACCCGACGATCAACACTAGCCAAATAAATACTCATGCCACCACTTATTTCAACTCGAGATCCTCTTTCAAAATCCATAGGAGTGAAGGATCCGAACTGTGTAATGATTTTGGTTCTCGTAAGGTGACATTTAAAAACCATCTTGGTAGCTTTAATGACACAAATGACACGAGGTCATTGTTGACAAGTTGAAATTATCTCCATTGCAACATTCTCAGCAGTATTTATGGCAATAATATGGGGTAAGAAACCTTCACCCGTCAATCTCGCTATTTACAGTTAAGTTGACTTTTCGAGGTTTCTTTGTAGTTTAACATTTTTCTACATTATTTTATACAAATGATGATATTTTGTAAATTTCAGTAAATGTTTATGTACAAAGATATGAGTAAGACGGTCTCACCCATTCTTATTGTGAGACGAAGGGTCTAAGTATAATTATATAAAGATGAGAAATGACATGGGGTGCATTATGTAATTTTTAAAACTTACTTATTATTTTGTCTCACCAAAACATATGGTGAAACGGTCTCATATGAGTCTTTCTCATGTTTATGAGTCTAATATTAGTTTTGTGGATAATTATGTAGTTTTTTTCCAGTAGTTCCACAAGGGGATTATCAAGGGAATTATTACGGTAGTGAATTATCCTCCTTCATCTTAAACTAATGGATGGGCCACCAAATTTGTAAATAAATTGCTGATTAACTTAAGGTTACAAAGATATTATAAAAAGAGAACTCAAATTTGTATAATTTCTCCCTAATTATATTTAGAGTTAAGTGCTAAAATGACCCTAACTTTATGCTGAAAGTGCTAATATAACCCTGCAATTTCGAAAAGTGCCAAAATAACCTTTGACTCATTTGACTTTTTAGTCAACTGATTTATGACCTGATTTTAAGGGAAAGACAATTTTGCCATTGAATTAAAAAATGACCCTGACTTTAGGCTGAAGGTGCCAATATATCCCTCAAATCTCATAAAGTGCTAAAATAACCCTTGGCCACATTGACTTTTTAGTCAACTAGTTTACTGTCGGAATAAGGTGAAAATATCATTTTTCCGTTATTTTAAAAAAGGAAAAAGTCACAAAATATGAAATGACTTCCTTGACACTTACTTTATTTCTCCTTTTCTCCTATTTTATTCTTGCATTTTCTATTCTTCCCCAGACTTTCTTCCCGCTCCACCCTTCTTCATGCTTTCTTCAGCCCAAAGCACAGAAACCGAGGCATCACCCCGACCGCTTCTCCTCTGAATTTCTCCTATTCATATTTCTCTTCCGTCCGACCGCTGTCGATGCTCCCCCGTTTCTTCCTCCTTGAATACCACATCCAGCGGCCTTGCTTCAACTCTCTTTTGCAGGTTAAAATAATAATTCTTCATTGTATATGAGCCCTAGGTCGGATTTGGGGCAAATAAAAAATTTGGAAAATTGGCCATGGATTAAAATTGATATTGATGTTGTTTTTCTATGATTTCATCGTTACAGCTTATTCAAAATGTGTGAAGTACCCTTACACAATATTTCAAGCAGAGCTATTTCAATTTTTAAAAAGTACATGGGAAGTACTATGAGGTACTAAAATTGATAGGGGAAGCTTCCGGTGAGGGGCAGCGACTAAAACGGGGAAATGTCACGACTTAGGTTTGATGAGGAGTGAGGAAGGGAAGAAGACACTTCTTCATTTTATTAACTATGTGCTGAAATAACCTTGTCTTTATATTGAAAGTGCAGATATAACCCTGACTTTATTGACTATGTGCCGAAATAACCATGTCTTTATATCAGAAGTGCATATATAACCCTGAATTTATTGATCATGTGCTGAAATAACCCTGTATAACTCTTAGGGGTATTTTGGGTAAAAAAAATTAGATTTTAATTCAAGGGTATTTTAGTCATTTCCTTTTTTATCTTCGCTAGAATTTACACGGTCAATGCCAGAAAGATAGACTTTGGATATATCGGCATAAATTTTTAAAAAGTTAGGGTTAGATTGACACATACAATAAAAAGTTAGGGTTATTTTTGCACTTTTTTAGATTGCTGGGTTAGATTGACACTTTCAGCTTAAAGTTAGGGTTAAAAATGTAAATAACCCTTATATTTACCCATCCTTGGTAAAACTACCATCAAATTAAGTATAAAATTACATGTCACATTGATAATAATTTTTACAAGATTGTAGTTCATTGGAATAATTGTATTTTTGTGTAGACCTATGCCTGCGTATGTGCAACCTCTGTGAGTGTGCTATGACATTACATATTTTTTAAAATAAATTTAATTATATTGTGAAAGAATAAATAAATTTTCTAATGTTGATATATATTGTGTGTTGTTTTGTTTATGAATTGTACTTCATTCAACTTCAGTCAATTGTAGTTGTTGGGAAGAATTAAGATGCCTAAAACAACCAGTACTAGACAAGAACATGTACCACAAAACACTCGACGATCAGTACTAGCCAAAGAAATACTCATACCATCACTTCTTTCACCTCGTGATCCTTCTCAAAATCCATAGGAGTGAAGGATCTGAACTATGAAATGAGTTTGTTTCTCGGGTGACACTTAAAACCTCCCCAGTAGCTGAAATGACACAAATGGCACGAGGTCATTGTTGATAAAAGGAAATTACTTCGCAGCCACATTATGAACAATAGTGATGGCAATAATGTGGGACAAGAAACCTTCACCCATCAAACTCGCTATTTACAGTTAAGTAGACTTTTGGAGATTTCTTTGTAGTGTAATTATTTTCTACGTTATTTATAATAAATGATGATATTTTGTAAATTTCAGTTAATTTTTGTGTGTCTAATATTAGTTTTGTTGATAATTATATAGTTTTTTTCCAATAGTGCCTCAAGGGTACTATCAAGGGGATTATTATAGTAGTGAATTATCCCACTTTCATCTTAAAATATTGGTTGAGCATCCAAATATTTTTTTAAAATAGCTAGTTAATTTAAGATTACAAGGATATTATAAAAAGAGAGAACTCAAATTTATATAAATTCACCCAAATTATATTTATCCATCCTTGGTGAAGCTATCATTAAATTAAATATTAAATCACACATCACACCAAAATATTATTTTTACTAGATTGTGATCCACACTGGATTGAAAATATCTTTGGGCATGTCTATGCATGAGTATGTGCAACCTCTATGACTGTGCAATAATAGTGCATGTTTTGATTAATTCACTTATTTTATAAAAGAATACATCAATTTTCTAATGTTGATCGTGTGTGTTGTTTTGGTTCTGAATAGTACTTCATTCAACTTCAAATCATTGTAGTGTTTGGAAGAAATTAAGATGGACACAACTACTAGTAGTGGACAAGAATTTGTACCACAAAACACCCGACGATCAACACTGCCCAAAGAAATACTCATTCCACTACTTCTTTCAGCTCGTGATCCTCCTTCAAAATTCGTGGGAGTGAAGGATCCAAACTATGAAATGAGTTTGGTTCTTCTAAGGTGACCTTTAAAATAAAAATTAACTTCATTTTAACATTCTGAGCAGTATTGATGGTAATAATGTGGGGCAAGAAACCTTCATCCGTCAAACTCGCTAATTACAATTAAGTAGACATTTGGACGTTTCTTTGTAGTGTGAATATTTTCTACGTTATTTTATTACAATTGTTGATATTTTTGAATTTCAGTTAATGTTTATGTGTTTAATATCCGGTTTATTTATAATTATATACTGCATTCGTCCCACCAGTAATGACATATTTACTTTTTCAAAGTCAAATTTGCCAAAATTTGACCGTAAATATAAATTAATATACATATAATAAATATATCATGTGATATATTGTTGAATTCATCTTAACATATATTTTCTTAATATCAATTTTTTATACGGAATTGGTATATGTAGCTAGAGTTATTGATTGTAAAAAATAATCATTGAATACCGTAAAAATAGTATTTTGTCAATACTAGTGGGACCGAGGGAGTAGTTTTTCCAGTGGAGCCCCAAGGGGATTATCCAAGGAATTATTATAGTGAATTATCCCTCTTTCATCTTAAAATATTGGTTGACCCGTCAAATTTGTAAAAAATAGCTAATTAACTTAAGATTATATCAAAGATATTATAAAAAGAGACAACTAAAATTATATAAATTCACCATAATTATACCTACTCATCCTTGGTGAAGCTATCATCAAATTAAGTATAATATTTAACGTCACACCGAATAGAGTGTTGATAGGGAGAGCGAAATTTCATATGGATGATGTGGAAGTTAGGAAATGGATAATTTACAAATCACCTTCCTTAATTATAAGTTACAACTAATTATAGATACATTTATCTTTTCAATTATGTCACATCAGTCACTATGTAATTTCACTTTAAATTTCCACTCTATTTATCATTAGTCCACCGAATAATAATTTTTACAAGATTGTGGTCCAATGGATTAAAAATATAAGATAAAAGTTAGAATACACAAAATACTCGCACGGATACAGTGATCATGGTACCTCAGAGTACCAAATAATTTGCCACTCGTGCGGAGATATAGAAAAGACATGATCCCTTGAATATGAGGCAAAGCTATGTGATTTTGGACTGGCGAATGGAGTGTGTGTTCTGAGAAAGGAAAGGAAGTTGCAATCTCATTGGAGGCAACACTGATGTTCTTATCCCCCGAGGCGGTAAGGATGGTGAAAAGCTAAGTGATATTTTTTTGTACTCTAATTTTCATCTGAACATTATATATATATATTATAAGTGAATAAATTAAACCCTATAATTATTTACATCATAACCCCTATACTAATTATAAAATTTCTTTTAATTAGAAATAAAAATCATACAAAACCTTTTGAATTTAATAGAGAATATGAAAGGAAGAAAGTAGAGTTCATACCGTTTGACCCAAAATCAGAAAATGTTTATCTATTGAAGTGTTGATTTGTGCATGTAACGTGCATGTGTTGTGCTTCATTCATCTTCATATTTTCTTCAAAAATAATTTATGAACATTT
>JAULKK010000013.1:3533691-3543876 GCA_032355705.1 Rubia peregrina | reverse complement strand
AAATAAATTGTCTTTGCTAATACCATTGCTGATGTGATGCAATTTTTGAGTTTTCTAGTCAGTCTGTACCTTTTTGCGTGAATAACAGACAAGATCACTACAAACTAAGCACGTTTCTTTGCACATGCTATGGTTTTAATCGATGGCATGATTTAAAAAATGATTGAAATATATCTCATCATGAACAGAGCTAAAATCGAAGTTACCGAAAGTGACATTCATAATAGCCAAGTAACTCATGGATATGGCTAAAAGTTGATGAGCATAAATTAAATAAACTGAAAATTTCTAAATGGTTAGGGTCTTTCATATTTGAAATGTTTGATAATCCGGGTTGCTAAAAATTTAAACATAAAACAAAAGAATCTGGTAGTTCTGATGAACCTCTGTACACACTTGGTTTTATATGAAAAGTAACTAATGCATTAAAGATGAAATAGAAATGGGTTGGTGTTTGGAACTTTGGGTGGCTTAGAATATAAACATGAACACAAAATGAGAGCAGTAGAAATGAGAATGTTCTGATAAACTACTTGATACAATAGGTCAGACAAAATAAGTACCGAATGCATTAGAAAGATATGGCTGTATTATAAATATTGAGATGAGCCGAGGGCTTGAATGAATGGGAAAATGGGAAACCCCTAGAGCATCCTAGAATGCCCTAATACATGGATATTTAGGGCATATTATATTATAAAATCAGGCAAGTAATACTAAAGTTACATCAGTCAGGATGGAATCAGTGGACAAGTGAAACCTCTAAAGTCAAAAATTAAAATTCATGAAATCATGGTAAGATAAACTATGTTTCACCGTTACAAATTTTAGGTGACTAAACATACGTGCATTGACCAAAATGAGGGTAGTGGAAATGAGAATCTCGGATGAACTTGTGGATACACTAGGTTAGATAAAATAAGTAGTAATATAGTAGAAGCGAATCACAGATAGGCTACTGGCTCAGAGAGATGAGAAAATGAGAAAACAACCTATGACAGTTCTGACACTCACTCAAATGTCTCAGTAAAACAAGAAGAAAATTGAGAACTACAAAAACCATATTAAAAGTGAAGAGGGAGGCCTAGAGAATAAGTTCATAATTATAAAAGAAGATAAATATGAACAACTGAATATGTTTCAGCTAAACAAAGTGGCAAGATGTGAGTGGTAAAGCCTATCCCACATAGTGGGATAAATATTTGGTTGTTATTGCTGTACTGGGACTGTAATGTGGCTACATTTATTCAGTGCAATGTTTGCGTGTATGTAAAATTGTTCTTTGGCCGTTAATGCTCAACCTAGCAGTTCTGTGACATCATTTCCAGGAAGAAATACTTGTCCAAATCCAGAATGAGAAAAAGAAACGTCAAGAAAAGGAAAGCCATGTCAGTGAGTATTGATAGATAAATTTCCATGGAGGCTCACCCCCGCCCTTTTCTTACTCTATAATAATAATTTTTTAAAGTTGATCTGAGCGTAACAGATCCTCTCATTGTTTAGGACAATGGAGGTTGAGGTTGGAATCCCTGGAGAAGCAGGAAAACCTTGATGTTTCCCTTTCAAAGCTAACTGAAGAGGTTGATGAACTGAAGACACGCCGATTCAAACTAGCCTCTGAAACATTGAAGGTGAAACATAATGAGCATCTGTATGACAGAATATCTTCCTGTTTTTGACATGATGTCTTTTCATTCAATGTTTGGTCTCTTGGTTTTGTTTTCCCTCCATGCAGACTTTACTAAATCAGGCAGTTATTCATCGAAGAGACTTGACTGAAAAAACGATGGCCTTGATAGAAGTTGAACACAAGGTACTTCTGTTGTCCTTGATGTTAATGCTGAACTTAGTGTGATTTATAGTGAGTGATAATAGAAGTACCTATATTTTCTGTAAGAAATTGCTCCACTCCTTTTCTCCAGGAAATTTGTTTAATTCCGTTTTTTCCCCCTTCTATTACCACTTGTGAATACCCACATTACTATATATGCCATTAATGAAGATGTGATCATTTACATATGTTTGTTCCGATTCCTCATTAATCATTCACACTTGTTTCTGAGGTCACTTTGAAAATATAAATTGACATACAAGTGAAAAAATAATTATTGCTTGCCAACTTGTCAGCTGTGCAGTATCTCCAAGTAGTGCAACAGCAGCAACTCACCCTTGATTATGTATGGTCATCTGCATGGAACATATATTGTACTCTGTCCTATCAAAGCTTGTATTCTCAGTGTGTTCAAGTGTATGATGTCTTTTCTTATTGGTTTACTTCGAAATTTTATTTTAGGTACACCCCTTCCTTTCTAAATTTAAGTTGGTAATTTTCGTTTGCTTTTTGATGCATTTTCTACCTCTGAACTGTGGCCTAAACAGCGGTCAATAATTTGTCCTTTTAAGAGTTAGTAGGGTTATGGTCCTACCTCCAGAAGTTTGGACTTGGTGGTGTGAGCTTCTAGTTTATGTTAACAAGTTAAATATGCCTTGTACTTGAATTAACTTGAGTGATCTGGACCCAATCTGATAATTGAGCATGGACATTTAAGCGACAGTAATCGCTGAACTTAAGCTCGACCTTGGTACAACATGTCATCTTATGGATCCTACAGAGGTTCTAGTTCGGTTGGCCTTGTTTGGTGGTAGATATTTGTCTTAACGCCATGTTTTTGTTCAGCTTAACACCATGTTTTATAAACACCATGGATCCTCAGCTTAACACCATGTTTTTGTTCTTTGAAAGCATATTTTTGCAAACTTTCTTGAAGTCTCCACCCTTCAGTATATTTAGAACAATTTACCTGATATTATGTGTCTGATTGAGGGCCATTCTCGTTTGCTTATACCCAACGAGAACCATCACGCTGTGAAAATAATTGGATGGTGATGTGTGACGGACGGGTGCATCACCTGCTTGTCATTGGGGCTCTCCTAGTTTGTATTGTGGATGAAAATCTGTTAGTGCAACAGGATTGGAGGAGGTTTTTATATGGAGCAACCCAAAGAGATGTCACATTTGCTGCCCCAAAATAACAGATTATTCAGGGTTGAGCTTCAACTTGATTTGAATTGTTAGTTTCTGTAGCTGCAAGAGCAATCATGATGTCAATGAAGTTGATTGTGATAAGGAATAAAGAAGTAGGATTACCAAAACTAGATTTTTAAGAGAAGAAAACAAAAGAGGGGGATAGGTGGAGAAAGTAATTGTAGTCGATGAGTTGAAGACAGAAAAGAACCTAGGTGGAATAAATATGGGTTCAGAATTATCCAACGACAATGTAGTCTAAATAAGTGAAATAGTGATTAAACATGCTTATTGCTCTACAAGGGCTGGAGTGCTGATCTGTTCACGATTCTGTATTTTGAAGTTGATGTTTACCATTGTCTATCAATCATTTGTCATTAAGATCTTGACTATCTCCGGAAATCTAGTACTATCATTTGACAATTTTAAAACAGCCATAATCCTGGGTTAGCCTAATATTTTGTTCATACCTCCAAATATGTCCTTGTGCTCCCTCCCATCCAATCTCGTGTATAAAAATAATTCCACACTCTAAGCCAAAAGAATCTTTTGCATTAAAAAAATGCGAGTAGGAGGACTGATGATAATAAAAACATTCTAAGTATATATGTATATATACTATGCCCATTATGTCCCTTCCGTCTCAGCTGAATCTTTGTTGGTGTTCATATACTTTTAGCTATCACATATACCGTCGTACTTATGTTATTACACTGGAATTTTATGTACTATTTCATTTTGGTTTCCATGACATTCGTGTGTTTATATTGATATTTTTCCCTTAAACTCCATTGTAACTATATTTGCCTATTGATATTTTTTGTGGGTTGTTTTTCTAGTCTTCCTCTAATCAACTGAATCTTGTACACTTTGGATCTCTAGAGCTGTCTAGTTGATGTATCCAACATTTGTAGTTATCTGTTGTTTCTTTTTCTCTCGTTGCAATTTATGGTTTTGGTTGTTATGGCTTTATTAGATCAAAGAACTGGAAGGCAACATGAAACACGAAGAGAAGTTAGCAATGGAAGCATCGATGCATTATGAAACTTGTAAGCCATTATCTCTTCCTCTCTCCTCCCCTCCCCTCCCCTCCATCCCATTGTATGATGGCTGGCTGGCTGCATATATTGCTGCATCTATATTCCACTATGGTTTAGTCTCTGCTTTTTCTTTCACCTCCTTTTCTCATTATGGTTCTTCTGTGTCTTTATCATTTTGTGATGCTCGTAGTAGGTTTTAAAATTGAAGGAATCATTCATGTTGATTTGGTTGTTTGTCTTATTCTATTGGTGGATCCCGAAATTTTGTTCCCTAGTCACATCCTCACAAGTTTTGTATCCCCCCCAGGAAGAAAAGTGTAAAAATAAGGTCAAAACAACCATAAAATTTATACCATTATTGATTGCCTATTTTTGTATGCTAAATGGGAGTCCAATACTGTGATTTGTTTGAATATCAATAATTATGTAAAATTAAGGAGAGCCGTGCATGTAGAAATTCTAATAATGGCTATTGATGGAGAGAGAACCCTTTTGAGGGGAGTTAAGTTGTCTTTAGATGTTGAAAGATTTATTATTTTTTTGCTTTAGTTTCAATCTTTAGCTTAAATTAATGATTCTAACTTAGCTTGTACGCCTGTGTTTATGGGTACATGTTTTTCCTTCTGCTGAATAATGTCTTTAATTCGTGTTATATCAGGCAAGAAAAAAGCAGAGAGCTGCCGTGAGCAACTCTCAGATGCCAAGAGGCGTGCAGAATCAATTGCTAAGCTAACTCCTGAACTGAAGAAGGCATTTCTTGAGGTATGGACCTGACTGTGAGATAGTGTTGTTGATATACCCTTGACCAAAGATGAAATTCATCAGAAAATACAAATGTTGATAAGTGTGCGGCTATTGCATTTATTAAGGAAAGAATTAAGTGAATCTGATGTGAAAAAAAAAGTTGCATGCATACTTTTGACATATCAAACCTACTGACTTATGAGTAATCAGTTCTCAAATTCAACTATCCTCAATAAGTGCTTCATCAGTCTCGGGCGCACACTGACTAAAATATTTGCAATCAACTTGTAGTTGCCCTCCACTATTGAGGATTTGGAGGCTGCTATTCATGATACAATTTCTCAAGCAAACTCTCTTCTTTGCTTTAATCCAAATGTGCTGGAACAGTATGAAAGCCGCCTGGTGAAGGTAATGTACTGTTGCAAGTTATTGTGTTTCAGCTACCTCAACCTGAAGGCCTCATTATAATGATTCTGCAGATAGACGCACTGACAAAGAAGCTGGAAGCAGATGAGAAGAATTTGGCTTCACATTTAGAGGATATCAGTTCACTGAAGGTTGTACTGAATCTCTTAGACCACATTTACCACTGCAATTATCTACTTATACTAATAGAATCAATGTTAGAAAGGCCACTGCTTTTCATAGATTTACCAACTGCCTGCTTTTTAGAAAGAATAAGAAAAAAAAGACACGTACCTAACCTACACACCAAAGGTTGAAGTCAAACATTATCGATGATCTGGAAAGAGGTTTAGCAGTGTAAGATTCTGCACACTTGAACCAATTCATTCATCAAGCTGTTTAAATGACAATTTCATGAATCTGCAGGGGAGGTGGCTTTCAACATTGAAAAACCTGGTGAGTCAAATTAATGAGACTTTCAGCTGCAACTTTCAAGAAATGGCTGTTGCTGGAGAAGTCTCTCTTGGTAAGTGTTTTGTTATTACAAGTTCAATTTCTGTAAAAGATAATTTTTATTCTAGTATTAATTGGTCTGTTTTCAGATGAGCGAGGCACAGACTTTGCTCAATATGGGATATTAATTAAAGTAAAGTTTAGGTAATTAACTTTTTTCTTGGTTTTATTCCTCTGCTGTTCATTTATTTTTCCCTTTCTAGTTACTTATGATACACTACTTTGTCAATCTGAATGTAAAGCATGTGAAGGGTAAATGAGATTTTATGCAGTAATTCGGATAACCTGCCATCATTGTTGCTAATTGCTCACTCTTGTTTTATTTTATCTGGTGTTCTATCCTCAGACAAGCTGGACAACTACAGGTTCTCAGTTCCCAACATCAATCTGGAGGGGTATGACTGCTACATGGATCTTAGTTTATTATATTGTACAAGCTGTTATTTTCTTACTCTTTTTTCTTCATAGGAGCGTTCCGTGGCAACCATTCTCTATCTTGTTTCTCTGCAAGACCTGACAAATTGCCCATTTAGAGTTGTTGATGAGATAAACCAAGGTTGGTAAATGCCCTACTAATGTCGTGCTTAAATTTATTGTAGCAGATACTGTCAAGGTTGTTCATCATCATTATTTGCTTTTCTCCAAAGGTATGGACCCTGTAAATGAGAGAAAGATGTTTCAGCAATTAGTCAGAGCAGCTAGTAAGCCAAATACGCCACAGTAAGTTGTAACTTTTATCTAATGTCAACCCTTTCATGATTGTTAATTGTCATCTTGAGTTATCTTCTTGAGCAATCACTGGCAGTTCTCATTGGGATCACTACTACTAAAAAGGATGAAACTAAATGTTTGTCTAGTTGTTGCTTCCAGTTTTCTATGGATGCTTTCTTTGCTTCCCGACTAGCACTATATTTTTGTCTTGTATTTCGAGATTCCATTTGAAGCCACATAGTATTCAAAAGACCTTTTTTGTGGTATATGTTGTGACATCTATTATCGAAAGTCTAAATCCATTGATGTTATCTTTGCATGTAAAAATGCATTCACATTCATATTAATTCGTGTGGAGGAGAAGTTTACCGTTCACAAGATCTTACCTCATTCATGGAAAGGGATGAACATGAACTCCGTCAACTTAGTGTAGCTGTGCCAAGGAAATTTAATGGTCTCTTTGAAGTTTTCCTTTCTACGATGTCTTTCTCCTGCCGAAGTTTTCACTTCCAATTTCTGTAGGTGCTTCTTAGTCACTCCAAAGCTGCTTCCTAATCTGGAATACAGCGAGGCAGTCACCGCTCTGACTGTAATGAACGGCCCTTGGATTGAGCAGCCATCAAAAGGTTGGAGTAGTATGCCTTAAACAGGAAGTTTTTGGTGTCTAAAATTTTGCTAATCTTTTGTTTACTTTTACAGTATGGAGCTGCGGAAAAAGCTGGGGACACATAATGGGATTACACAAAGAAGCCACAGCAGAGAATGGTCAGTGACCAGAGGTCGGTCGTCTTGGGGACCTGATACGGTTATGAGTACGACTGAGCATGGATGGCACTCGATCCTTTGGATTTTTAAGGCTGCTAGGAGGTCTCGTTACATTCTAGTTCATGAATTTTTACCTTTTGATGAGCATGAATGCGCTTTTCTTCTCTCTGGCAAGTAGAATCGATTAATTTATGTGCAGTCGAGGTTAACATGGAACTTTACCTCTTTCTGGCTTCCAAAGTAGAGTACTACCGGTTGGTCGTTACATTGTTTTGGTCGGGCCCACCATATGTCCCATTTTAAACTGCACACTTTGACTTTCACCAGTTGATTCGAAAATGTTTGATTCTTAATATCTTTTATTAAGAATAATTACAACTTGAGAAAAGTTGATGTTTTGAAAATATATGTTAGAATGAATCGAACGAGGCACTAATTCAATTTTACGATCAAAGTTAAGAAGTTTTGACTAAATGAATAATTAAATTGCAGAGTTGATCGGTTATGTATATTTTTCTTATTAGTTGACTAATAGCATTTAATGTGCTTTGTCTTGTACGTATCATTATAAAACTGTTCATTTGTAATTTTGCACTTATTTGAAACGTTTCAAGAATGAGGACAACTGGTGCTTTTGATTTTGAGAATCTGTTTGTGAATTTGTGAGCATTTGACAGAAATAATCACATCTTGATTCCATCCGCCGTTGACAATCCGGTCAGCCATCACCCCTGCACCAAGAGAGAAGAGCATGTAGAAATTTAGACGACCTTTAGACATATTACGTGGTTTAGTAAGTAAGAATTTAAATTTGGATAGTTATAGCATAAAATATTGTTTCAATTTCCTATAAACAACACAAAGAGACCACTAAATAATTGGTTCTTAAACATAGTTATTTGCATCCTCGTTAATCGTGGAATCGAGCTTAAGGAGTTTTTAATGTGAGCGACGGGACTTTTTGGCGTACAACGGAGATTTTACTGGCCTGCACCACCACAGCTACGGTGGGTTTGGAGGGCAATATTCTCAAGTCTGGGTTTTAGATGAGTTATAAATTGACTTTTTCGGATGCCGACAAGGTTTAGATTAATTTTAATTCTAGTCTAGTTTTTGTTTTTGTTTGATGTTTTTATTTTTATGTGTGCGCACAGTTGGTGCTCTCGTGACTCTAGCTAGATATAGGTTCTTCCCCGCTGTTGACGGGAGAAATTCAGTGACAACCGTCAAAACGGTTCTCGATATTAGAACTACAAGGTCGTGACATCCTGATAGGAGGCAACACAATACCGTTCTGCCAAAACAAAATGGATATACACTTGGAACTCCTCTAACATGCGCCTCTCACCGATGATCGGAGAAAGCCAACAACCTCATCAAAACTATAGAGTTGATGCAAGTCCATGAAGACGAGAACTTTAAAGGCACATATCGAATAGCAGATTACCAATATGACATGTGGACTTCAATTTGGGAACTGACCTATTTCTGGTTTATTTGTGAAAGATTCACCTCACATTGTGTAAGTCGGACAATGATTTTCAAACATAGAAAGATTAGTTATAGTTGTTAATTGAATTGTGTGATCCAAATCTGTCAAAATTATATCATAATTATGAAATTAATGAGAATGAAACAATAGCATTGAAACTTTGCTTACTAAATATTCGAAAATGTTTTTTTTTGTAAACACAAACATTTGTCAAAGTAAAAAAATAAACACGTGTAAAAGACGTCACCGTCATATACTCATTTATGAATGAGCATGTAGTGTTAGAGAAAATTTGAATTTAATTTGAGAAATTCAAGTTTATTTAATTTTATACAAAAGTTTATTTTAGACCATTTAACCGTTATATGTGATCATTTGATGATTAAAATAAGAGAAAAGTGTGTTGTTAATCCTATGTTTTGATTGAAAGTGCCAATACAACTTTGTAAAATATGAAAGTGCAAATCTAACCCGATGTTTTGGTAAAAATGTCAATCTAACCCTAACAACCAAATTGTGACTGAAAATCCTTAAAATAAACATTACACCCCTATGATTTTTTTAAAAATAGGAAAAAAGGATATTACCCTTCCCAAAAAGTGCTCTAACCCCCTCCCCGAAATCCGCGACTTGATGCCACCACGGTACGCTGATGGTCGGGTTAGATCAGCACTTTTATTAAAAAGACAGGGTTATATCTGCACTTTAGTAAAAAAACATAGATAAATCAACACTTATGTAAAGAGATAGGGTTAGATCGGGTTAGATCAGCACTATCAGGAAAACACATCTTTTTGAAGAGAGTCCACTCCTTATAAGCATGTCTTCATTACAATCTCGGAATCGAAATAGTTCGGTTGGAACAAGATGCCGATAAGGAATCCATTTCTGAAAGCAATGAGAAAAAGTATGGCATCCAAATTGGAGACACTTTTTAGGAATGATGCGTTCCATTTTCCTTCTCTCAGCCATACTCTTTCATTTTAATATAAGTTGTTATCCATCTATTGTCGATTACAAAGAGAGAAGATACAGGTTGTCCATTCTTGTCCAAGATCCAGAATACACTGAATCCTTTTACAAGAAGAAACATGCAAAGTGGGGGGAAATAGTAATGAAACTAACCAATTTGAATGTCATGTTTATTGTTGTTTAGTACTGAGTATAATAAGGTTGTTTAGCACTGAATTTTATGATAGTGCTGATTTGACCCAATATTTTTTACCTAAGTCCTCATTTAACATGTATTATTTACTAAAGTGCTAATCTAATCCTATCTTTTAAACAAAAGTGTTGATATAATCTGACCACTAGCAACAGTGGAGCGGCGGTGGCGGCCGGCCGGTTTGAAGATGAAACCTAGGGGTATAATGGTATTAAATTTTAGCTCAAAAATGACCCTATAAGATTAATAAAGTGCAGGAATGACCTTGTAAAATCTGAAAGTGCAAAATCAACCCTATGTTTTGATCAAAAGTGCCAATTTAACC
>JAULKK010000013.1:3503042-3513900 GCA_032355705.1 Rubia peregrina | reverse complement strand
ACTATCAACAATTTTCTCTAATTTTCCTGTTCATTGATCGTATTGCTGAATTCTCAATCAAGAATCTTGTTTGCCTTAGCTACTTTCTTCATCTTGAAGTTTCTTCTAGCTCGAATGATCTTTTCCTTGGCCAGGGTAAGTAAGCTCAAGACATCCTTCATCGCGCTGATCTTGTATAGACTCCAATTCGTATCACAAATTAATTTTATAGTAATGCTGGCTCTCCATTCTAGGACTCGACATCGATCCCTTGTCATCGGCTTGCATTTCCTGAACATCCCCTGCGCTAAAAAAAAAAATTCCTTGAAAAATGTTAGTCAATTTTTCTAGGACCCTCGTGATCTAATACAATCGGAAAATGTAGGATTCACAAGTGAAAATTCGAGAAACAAATAGAGCTCGCAAGCATTGATCCCTAAGGACAAGTTTTGAAATCCACCGGGAAAAAAGATAAAATCTCCAGAGTATTGACACAAAATAATATTATCCTGCAATATGTATTTAAATATTGTAATGAATCCCTAAATAAAAAATAAGTAAAATTCGAAATGAAGATAAAAAAAATAAAAAATTATTAAAACACTACATTGAAGCATTAAACGATCTCAAATGGTAAAAAAAGGATTGTATGTCACGACAATGTGAGTTGAATTTGTTGGCATGTTTGCCTTTCCAAAAAGGTGTCATAATAGTCATTCAGACACTGAACACTAAATCTTCCCTGAAACTGTTGAACCTTTACGGTAATCGATTTCTTTCTCGAAAATGGAAAATTTATATGGTTTTACCGAGGTTCATCATAGTAACTTCAATGTTTTCTTACTTCAATATATGGTCAAGTTCCTATATGGTTTTCAACCTTAAAAATTAAAAAATGGAAAATTTTGCAAAACAAAATCAGGTTTTTATTTTTAAAATTTTAAATTAAATTGTGAATATTTTTAAAAATTAAAATTACATTCTTTAAAAAATATATACGTGGTTTTTTTAATTATGGTTCATAAAATAAAATTTTAAATTGAAATTAATTTTGAAAATGAAATTTGAAAAAACAAACTCCAATTAAAAAAATTATAGGTGTATTATTAAATTTCACATTTCAATTTATCTTGTTAGGGAAATTTGTAGAAATTAAATGTTAAATGTAAAATTAATGAGTATGATAGAGATAATCAAGTGGGGTCCATGGAGTGGGGTTAGAAATATCTCAACCACTGTGGGGGAATGAGTAATTTAGTTGGGGACTCAATGCTGATGTGGAACAGAAGGATTGATTATTTAAGGAATTGTGCCGGATCAGTTCCGTCTCACAATTGCACATGGCCTTAGTCCTCGAGTTCATATCAAAAGGCATAGGATGGAAAGCAATCATATACACACCCTATGTTAACAAAATTACATTATCATGTCCTCCGTACGTAAACATCATTGGCGTATTGCCATGGTCAGCCTAGTAGGACATGACCAAGATTCATATCAAGAAAATTACAAAGCATCTCATTTATGCAGTGCTTCCCAATGGCGATAGGAACCCTGCAGGTCAATGACACTGTAACTTGATTTCCCTTATTAACCTAATCTACGGGTAGGGTTTCTCATGAGGCTCAGTGGACAATTTGAAATGATCAACTAATTTATGAGGAACGAGGTTCTTGGAACTACCATTATCCATGATTAAATTGCACTATTTATGAATTGAACAATGAGTTCGGAAAATTTTCTTACGCTTCCCTTATTTCTTGGATGACAACATAATCCTTTCCATTACGATGTTCACCATCTCAATAAAATCCCTCTAAACAAAATCAACTCCAACATACTTTTCATCCTCCTCATATTCCTCGCCGACTTCCTCCAAAGTTTTTAGAGTAATTCCGATCGAACAAACATTCAATTTGTGGCCTTGCCTGCCAAAACGAGAGCACTTTTCAATGGATGGTAGAACGTACGGGTTAGGTTATCTCTGCACTGGTGCTTACTCTTTTTGAGCACCACTTTTCTCCTAGTCACCCATTGCCTCAAAAATTTTCTAAGATCGGTACCCCTGGAATGCGGAAAAACCATCTTGTGACGACTTCTCCATCAGCTCCACTTTGATAGCCAGGTAGAAGTATTTTTCAAGGTCCATTCAGTTTTCAATCCCATATTGTCCTGTATTGAAGTCTTCCAGCAACTGTTATACCTAGCCACCTTTTTATTTTCTGTCTCCCTGAGTTCTTTACGTTCAAAATAATGCAGAAACATGTTCGCGTAATCTTTTAGGATTATCCTTCTTTAGATAAAATCAATGTAGATCTTCTATAAATCTACTCATAATCTGTAGAAAATGATCCAGCATCAACTGTTTCATGAGCCTCCACGTTCTGACAGGCCATTTTCCCCTTCTATGCCTATGGACGACAAGCTTGTTCCACCATACATCATTTCACACTGATCGCCACCATCTTAACTTGGTTGTTTTTATGGACATTCATGGTGTCAAAAAAATTGTCAACATCAATATGCCTATCGAAAAACTCCTCAATTCGTGTGGTTTTGTAGAATTATGTAATATTAACCCTCACGGGATAATCACTATTGACATGTTGATTAACTGTGATCGCACCAACTTCTTCTTCGACCACCACCTCTTCTTTAGAATCATAATACTCAACAATATTTTGGTTTCTCCTTGGGGATTTTTATTCAACCCTTATCTCTTTCCCGACCGCTCGTTGTTCATCTGCACTATTAAGGTAGTAAAGGTTGAATTATAAGTTGCACTCATTCCATCTATATCTGCCTTAGTTGTTGGTTGATCTCCCATTGTGAACAAGCAAAAAGGAATAGGATAAATCCTACTCTAAAACCACCCAACTAGTCGAAAAAAGTGGGAATCACAAGGGAAAATCTTAGAAACAAATAAAGCTCGCAGACGTTGAACCCCAAGGAAAAGTTATTGAATCCACCAGGAAGAACAAAAAATCTCAAGAATATTATTGAGTGAAAGATAAACTATTTAAACAATGTAATGTAACCCTACATGAAAAATAAGGAAAATTTGAAATAAAAACGAAAACAAATATTAAGACATTGTTTTGAGGACTGAAACGATCTCAAATGGCCCCAAAAGACCCACATGTCACAAGTCACAACAATGCGAGTTACATTTGTGGGCCCAATTTCCTTTCTGAAAAAGCATTAAAAAAAGTCATTCAGACACTGACTCCAAATATGAACTGAAACTGCCAAACCTTTGCCACGACCAATTTCTTCCTCAACTAGTTCGTCAGCTTCTACATCATGAACATTTTTAGGCAGTTAAGCCCATTTTTCACTATGACAAGGAAATGATCCACTATGACCTCTAATTCTAATCTGTGCTATTCTGATGTTGATTGGGATTTTTTTAAAAGATTTTTTTTTCTAATGGCTTTTCCCAGTGTTTTTGGTGGTAACCTTATCTATAAGAGTGCTAAAAACCAGTCCACAATTTCACGTTCTAGCTTAAATAGGGATATCGTGCCTTGACCAATTATGTTGTTGAGTTGATGTGACTTTCTCATTTATTACGTGATCTTCGTGCCCTACCCCCACTCCCCTCCTCCCACACCCTCCACTCTTACTCTGTGATAACAATAGTGTTATATTTCTTGCTTAGAATCTTGTGACCCATAAATAAGCATATCACATTATTATCAACTATCTCTTTGTTTGTGAGCATATAGCTTCAGACAAGATAAAGATTCAACATGTTCTTACCTTTCTTTAACTTGCAGATGTTTTCACTAAGTTCTTAGCTCGACCATTATTTAAATTTTTACTGTCCAAGCTTCACCTCAACTGCAGTCTGACGCTTAGTTTGAGGGGGCTATTAATTAGATGTAAATTTACTTAGCTTATACTCTCCCCCAACCACCACCCATGCACATACACATCGAACCAAAGTTGTATCATTATCCACTATAACTACATTACTTTTTTCATTTATTTTTCAATCCATCTCCTGCTCTTTCCACCATACTAACATAATTTTGTCGAGAAAATTACAGTTTAGGTGCCCACTTGTCGGTGAAATTATAGATTTTGTTCCTCTTTTTGCTCTACATTCTTAAAAGGTTCCAAGATTATTAAGAATTGTTCTCAAATATGGGTTCCTTTAATGGATATAACACGATTTAATTAAGTTAATAGACCCATCAACAGTCAAGATCTATAAAATTATAATTTAACAACTTTTGAGGTTAAATGATTTATTTTTAATTTTATCTTCTTCCAGTTTTTTCTTCACTGTATCCTCCATCATATTCCGAACACTACAAATACAACCATAATCACTGTCTCTTTCCGTCGTCCTTGCTTTCCATGTTTCCTAATTTCCAATAGTGACATTGCCTTCACTACAAAGGTTGTCTCGATGTTGACTCTTTAAAAGTATATAATATTATGTGGGAATCAATTGAGAACATTTCGTAAAAATGTGGAAACGTTATAGAAACAATTTGTAAAAGACAAAGTTTTGGTGAAGACCGTCTTTCCATAAGCTTATGGAAAGACGAGGTTTAATTAAAATAATAAAAGGTAAAAGGTTTTAGTTGCAATATTAAAATTTTATTGTACAATGTGTAGTAGTTATAAAGTTTATAACCCGATTCATGCAACCTAAATTTTTTATTTTGATTTCTTCTAATTTACACTTTAAACCTTGGTCTTTCCATGACTTATGAAAAGACCGTCTTTCAAGAGACGGGCTCTTGAGATATTTGTTTATTTTGATATATTCCTATTATGATATACTTTAAGGTTATATGAACCATTTATTTTATTTTTTGAACTTTTTATTCAATTTACACCATATAATTAGCATCTTCTAAAACTTTGTACCGAAAAATAAAAGTGCCACAATTAAATGAACAAAGAAAGTTAGAAAAAAAAAGGGCATCAACCTCTGAAATAGTGTGTACGGTCCTCACTGAGTGAGGCTGATTTTTGTGCCTCCACCGCCTTCACGCGCTTACTGTTTTCATGTCCAACCAAACTAGTTTTGCGTACTCCATCCGTTGGAGTTCATATTTCCTGCTGAGTGATGATAGGGAGAGTGAAAATTCATACTGTAGTAAAAATTATAGTGAATGACGTGGATGCTAGTAAATGACTAAATGACTAATCACCTTCTTTAAGAGATGTGCAACTAATTAGGGATACATTTGTCTTTTCAGTATTGTCACATCATTCACTGTGTGAATTCACTATAAGTTTTCACTCTCTTTATCATTACTCTTTCCTGCTGCCTCCACCGTCTCACACAATTTTTTTCTTCTGATTTTCAAAAAATATTTTTTCAATATTAATGTATTTAACTGCATATAATAACGGTAAATAAAAAGTCTGTATTGATAGCAATATTGCATACGATAATATTATATATCTATTTAAATATGTGGTCAAAGTTTAACAATATTGACTATCAAATAGTAAGTGTGAAGCCCTGGGACAAAAGAGGGTGTACAAATTTCATAGAATTTATTTCACAGTTATAAAAAAACATATTTTACAGTTAATATATTTAATTATGAATTATAACGGCATAAACATTTGATATTTAAAAACTACTTATTACGATGAATCCAACAATATGATACATGATAACATTATTTCTTATACTCCCTCTGTTTTCTTAAGTTTGACACATTTTTCATTTTCGTTTGTTTTGCTAAGATTGGCACACTTCCTCTTATGGCAAAAAAATGAATCATTTTCAATCATTCATTAAACTTTTTACACTCAATATTCAATTCTCTCCACACATTTCAACTTGTAAAAATAGCAACACCTGCAAATAGGGTGCCAAGCATAGCAAAACGGAGGGAGTATATCATTTGCCAAACATAGCAACATCTAAAGCTAGTTTAACTAGAATTTACTTCCTCCATTTTGCTATGTTTGGCACCCTAGTTTTACTTTTCTGAGTAAAAGTTTTACTTGACCTATCCAAACAAAAGTATACTATGTTTTATTGATATTTTAAACTAACCTTTGTAGTGAAAATATATTTATAGATTAAGAAGGATTATCACTATAACATACTCTTAAATTAGAAAGGGTCAAAATGTGTGAAGTTTTTTGCATTAGCATTAATAAATTAGTAGATTAGAGGAAAGGGATGATTGACTGCATTGACTTGATAGAAGTCTAGAAGCACTCTTGGCCCATGACCAAGCTTTCCCTTCATAAAGTAGGGGATTAGTTATGCTTATCTTTGAAATCGAACCCTGAAAAGACACTTAGGTTTAGGCAACCAGCCCAACTATAGCCACTGATTCTAAATCATCTGGACTATGTACTTCCTCCGGTTATTTAACATTGACACATTTATTTTTGACACAGAGATTTAGAAAGATAAAATTAGTGGTTGAAAATTCATTGAAATGGTAAAAAGTAAAATGAGTGGATGAAAACAATCTAGAATTTACCAAAAAAATGAAATGTGCCAATATTAAAAACTCATCCCAAAAAGGAAAGTGTGTCAATGTTAGAGAACCGGAGGGAGTATGTGCATTATGTTGATGTAAGAAAGTTGAAATGTTCAAAACAGAGAGAGAAACCACATTAAATTCAGAGACTGTAACTAACAAGGATAGAAAGGGAGTGCCCCCTGCCTTGGTGTGATCTGTCTCCCATTTTGACCTGTACACTTTTAAATAATTTTAGATATTGAAAACTTTAGTTCATAAATAGTACTCCCTCCATCCCGAAATAATTGGCACATGCAAGGTGATGTGTGGCAGGGAATAATTGTGAAAAAAACAGTGAAGGACTTTTTACAACATACTCTTTATCGTTTTGGGTAAGAATTAAAATGTGTCATTTTATGTGAGACGGACGAAAATAGAAAGTGAGTAAATTATTTACGAATGAAAGATTATATTATAATGAATCTCACAATCTCTCAAGTGAAGTTATTTATGTGTATATATTAATCAAATTTTATGATTAAAATGTTTGATTGAAAAATGTACAATCAACCTTTTGTATTCGTATATAAACTTGTCCATCACCAAAGTACATTTTCTAAATATTTTGGTAGTTTAAAACTCACATTCTTTATTAGTTATATTAGCATGTTAAGTAGTCTTTGTTGGCCCAAAGGCCGATGTTAGTAGTGCATTTCGGCCTAAATAGGGTAGTATCTACCCATGGCCAATTGAGAGATACTTTTGGACTTTTTGTTACACAATATCGAGCGTATAGTTTATGCTTTTAAATTTAACAAAAAATATTGTAGTATTGGCAACGTTCTTTTTTCATTTTAGTCCGTCTCTTGAAAGACGATTTTTTCATAAATTATAGAAGAAAAATTTAAACAACAAAGTAGAATAATTGAAGATAATATTTTTTATTTACATTAATCGTGGCATAAACTTTATAACTATTACACGTTGCATAATAAAATTTTAATATAGCAACTAAAACTTTTTTACTTTTTAGTATCCTAATTAAACCTACTTATGAAAAGATGGGTTTTCCAAAAATTTGACTTTACGTAACTTAAATTAAAATTCAATTAACCTGAAAAGAAGTAACCTTTTAGTAAAATTGATTTTATGATGGAAACTCATGATTCTTACATGATATTAGAGCCCAATGTTGGCTCAATGGACGTATATTCTCACTGATAGGCTCGTGACCCCTTTCTATCTACGTTTGTGCGATGAATAATACCGTTGCACGTGAGGGGACGTGTTTGGTGGTTAATATAGTATTTGTTTAGTATATAAGATTATGAGTCACCTCTACATAGTATCAATTGCGTTTATGCTAGAAGCCAGTGATTTTTACATGGTATTAGAGCCCAAAGTTAGCTTCGTGGACGTATATTCCCACCGACATGCCCATGACCTCTTTCTGTCCATGTTTGCATGATAAATAATACCGCTGCATATTTAGTACTCCCTCAGTTCATTTTATAATGGCACACTTTCTATAAATGGATGTTTATTTTTATTTTGGCACCTTCCAAATTTAGTAAGATTAATATTATTCTCCTCCATACATTTTACTTTCTATATTTAACATTCAATTTACACCGCTCAATTAGAAATTTCTAAATTCTTGCGCTAATGTTAATTGAAGAAAGGGATATAAGATCATGGGTCAATTTTACGTAGTATCAATGAATTTTATGATAAAAGATCATGATTCTTACTTAAACATAAAAAGGGATAAGGAAAAGAGATGCTCTAATCCTTTTAATTATTTGATAGCTAGACAGAGAGAAGGGACGGATTTGGAGACGGTATTAAAGTAGCTAATTAAGCTTAATAATTTCATGTGACAATTAATTAAGTTTAATAATTTTATGTCACGAGTAATTAATTAAGCTTGATTGCAACCTGATTTCGATCCCACAAATTAAGAAGAAATTAAAGTGATGTTGATGACTTAACAAAGTAAAGTTGGTTCCACTGTCTAATGAATTCACTTCAACGTCACCTTTTCAATACACTTGTACATGCATGTACTTCCTGTGTACCTATTAATCCTAAATAAAATTTTAAAAAATTAAATCGCATAGTGTGTGTATATATATATATGAGTTATAATATTTGTAGAATTTATTTTAAAAATATTTATTTATTATAGTTCCTGTCCTCTTGAACATGTTTCACCTCATTATTTAATATCAATAAAGTTGTTGTTGTATTAGATTATGAAATTTATAAATGTGAATATTGTCGTATGAGATTTTGGCATGCATGTCTTTTTAAAATATTTATCATACGTAATTTAATATATTAATAATTTATAATTAATGTTGAGTAATAAAATACACGTAAGACATATTTGGAATGATGAAGGGGAAAAATAACACTTGTGAAGGTTATTGCTTTTTATTTCATTTATTACAATGGTAAAATGTTAATTTGCATAGAAAATAACACTCGGTATTAATATGTCAATATTGATGGCCAACATACGAGATTTTTTTATCACCTCCACTTAGTATTAGTTGATTTTAAAATTATCTTTAAATTTAACTTGGTATCAGAGTTAGTATAGTCCGTCAAGTTGTTGCTGCATCTCATTTTCGACTGGATTGACTCATAAAATCAAAATTTTACACAGAGTTCTATCTTTTGGGCGAGATCGGAATTATATTAAATTTTTGTCAATTTGTCAAAAATTAAATTTTTGAATCATAATCATAGATTCATAAACTTAGATCCCATGATTACTTGGCTCAAATTTGGAGTATTTGGGTACCTTGGATATTTAGGCCTTAAAATGGAAGTCATTTTTATTAATTAATGAGCTAAGTGGCCCAGGAACTGTTCCTAAGGGCCACTAGAAAATGTCCCGGTGAAAGGGAGTTTCAACGTAACGGATAAAAATTAAAAATCGTAAAATTGTTATTATTACGGAACATAATTTGATCAATGCTCATTTTACAAAGGATTGCAGAATTTTGATTTTTTTTCATATGGTTTGTATTGCACAGGATTGCAGAAATGTATTTTTTTTAAATATGGTTTGTAATCACTTTTAATTAGTTTGATACGTAAGTAGTCGTAAAAATTAATTAGATTGATATTTTAATAATTTGCTACAGAAGGTAAGTGGTGGTACCTTTGTGCTCGGTTAAGTTGTTAAAGGCCTACTTAAATACTTCAAATAACATAAATTCAAATTCTAACAGATGGAGTGTGAGTTTCCACTGGTAGGAGAATTTGATGTAGATGACTAACCCTTATCGTAATTTACTTTCTCGTCAACTCGTTGTGTTGATAATTTTCCTGTAATTAAAAGGGTACTTGTGTGCATTTGGATCTAACCACTAGATGACTAATTCTTGAACATCGTGAAATACCTCTCCATCAATTAATGATGTCAGAATGAGAGAGTATGAGAGGGGGGTTTCAACTTTTCCTCCCTAAAATGTTAGTGGCTTGAATGAGTGGGTGCGCGTAGGGGTGGCAAATGGGCAGACCGGTTGAATATGGATCGGGTAATAGGGTTAGTTACATAATATAGATATGGTCATTTTGACCCATTTTATGATGTGTTAATGGCTTGGGTCAAAAATTGTCCGGGTTGAAAACCTTCTCAATCCGCGTGTTGAAAATTATTCAACTCATGAGTCGAAAATGGGTGAACTCGCAGATTTCAACTCACATATAAATCCATATGGGTAAAACCTACAGACTTCAACCCTATATTGACTCATATGAGTTTATATACCAACTCATATGAGTAAAACTGTAGATTTCAACCCTATATCGACCCTTATGAGATCATGTACAAACTCATGTGGTTAAACTCGCGGTCGACCTACAAACTAAATGCGCCCAATCAATGTATTTCAAATACTCATTTGATCTGTTGCTCATTTAACCTATTGCCTATTTTATCCCTAGCCACCCGAGTTTAACAATTGATAACCCACTTTACCCGCGGTCTTCGAGTCTATTATGCCACCCCCAGTGGCGCGTGTGTTGGTGTGAGTGGGGAATCTTTCGCATTGAACATGGGTAAGTAGTACAATAGACTAGTGATGGTGTCAAACTTAGGCCCCAAGCAAGCCACGTCTCTTTCGACGCGCCCACATGGTAGCCGTTCCTTGCATTATACAACTCTACTGCTCATCCTTTAGTCTGCTTCTTGTCTAGCCAACTACTCTTTCTTATTTCAGATTTTTCAAAAGTGTTCCATTAATTTTTAAAAAATCACCAGTTTGGTTCACTCAGATTACCTTAATTCTCAACTCAATTTCCTCAACTTATTTTATTCATTAAAATCAAATATGTTAAGGAAATAGAAACCCTTTCCTTGTAGGAAAGGTTATAGATGGTAGTTAGCTTATAGAATTAGTTTTCTTATA
>JAULKK010000013.1:3434939-3448115 GCA_032355705.1 Rubia peregrina | reverse complement strand
CACTAGCTACTTAATTGTAGTTAGCACGCATTAGGGCTTAAAAATAGTATCTTTGAGAGGACGGCGACGACCTCCCAATGGTCAACGTCAAAATTTTCGTAGTCAATGTCGCTCTTGGGTCAGTTGAGCATAATGGTAACATTCGACTAATACCCAGGGTTGTTTCAACACTTTCAAAGAAGTTGGGCTTGTTTCAACACTTTCAAAGAAGTCGGGCTTGTTTCAACACTTTCAAAGAAGTCGGGGTTGTTTCGACACTTTAGAAAAACTTAGGGTCATTTTTAAATTTATCCCTTTAAAAAATATCATGCAAATGTGACCAAAAAATATCATCCAAATGTGACCAAAAAATAGCCAAAACGTCTCTTTAACAATAATATTTTAAAGTTATTGAGCAATTAATGTATGCATAAGTTCAGCATTCAACTTTAAATTTAAATACTATATCTTCAACATATATATTGCATTTTTACACAATATTTTCTTGTATTTTCATATTCAAAACACATTTTATTGCATGTTCAACTTATAATTTACAATATTCAAATTAAAATTATAGAACTTAAGTTTTAAATAATACCATAATCATTACATAAATTTAGAAACATTGCATTTCGTAAAACTTAACCAAATCATCAGTGAAATGCATTTTAATATTAACAAAAACTTATAAAAAATGTTCTTAAAATTCTTTCAAGTCGAAGCAGAGAACAACTCAGAGGAATCGAGAGAAAGTTCGGCAGAAGGGATCACATGGGAAAAGCCATGCAAATAAAAAAGAAACATTTGATCTCCATCTCACATACTCCCACACTTTCTTTTCTTCGTAAGTAGCACCATAGGCTTAAGTGTCTGTATTTAAGTGAATAAAATAAGAGGATGAAATTGAATGTAGAATGTAAAAAAGTATAATGAGTCGATGAAATTGAAAGAATCTTGACAAAAATGGAAAGTGTGTCAATATAAAAGAAACAAACTAAAAAAGAAAGTGTACCAATAATGGAGAAGAGAGTAAAATATGAAAATTATGTGTAGATATTGTAGCCAGCCATCTGGATGTGTTGAGTGAATAACGTCGTACTTTCTCTAAAAAATATTAAATGTTTGGTATTATCGGTTTTTTATTGTTTTTTATTTTTCAAGTTAAAATGTGTGGAAAAATTGAATAAAAGAGTAATTTTTTTAATGAATTGCTGGCAATCATTCATTTTTTTTGCAAAATCTTGGGAAATATCATTTTTCCAAAGGTATATGGAAGTACGAGGTTGGATTAGAATTATGGAAAGGTAGAAGGTTTTACATGCAATATTAAAATTTATTATGCAACGTGCATTAATTATAATCTTATAACCCGATTAATGTAACTAAAATTTTTTATCTTAATTTCTTCTAATTTGCCGTTTAAATATTGATTTTTCCATAACTTAAGGAAAAACTATTTTTCAAGAGACGGACTCTTATTTTTTACCATAAAAGAAATATTTTTTAAAAATGTATTGTCAAAATAAAAAGTGTGTAAACTTTTTTCAAAAATAAAAATTTATTTCCTTTTTCAAGACATGATAGTAAGATGGATTGGAGTAGAGCAGGCATTTTGAGCCAAAATACCATACCAACCAAGCTACCAACCGAATCTCGTATCATTTGTACCGAAAATATTGGTAACCAATGATGTGGTATGGTAGTAGTGTACCACACAATTTTGATGGTATGGTAATGGTATTGAAAAAATATTACCATGGTATTACCGTACTATACCACATATTTATATATTAAAAATATAACTAATACTATGTGAAATTATTTTTTTAGTCATAAGATTTAGTCATTTGTTAATATTAGAACCAAATTAATAATATAAATATGTAATTTGTTTTTAAAAAAATCTCCAATATGTTGGATATTGGTAATATTTAAAATATTTTCTTAAACTAGATTTCTTGACAAATGACATTTTTGTTCTAAACCTTAAAAAAAATTAAAATCATAAATATCTTTTATTTATCATAACGTAATTATTACACAGAATCTTATTTTAGACCGAGTAACCGTTAGACAGAGACATTTTATATTGACGTAACTAATGGGGTAATTTGATGTTTATTTTTATTTATTGCAACGAGATTCGATCCTATAATTTTGAAAAACTTTTAAAATGTATAGTAATGTATAAATAATTGTAGTGCAACCTTAAAAAATATTGAAACGACATTTTTCATGATTGGTCGACCATTAGTCGGTCTAACAAGAGACTTTCTCTACTTAGTATAGTTCTTATTTTGATCTTATCTTACTTTATTATTATTATGATTAGAATATATTTAATTTTCTAAAATTAAGATTATACAATAGAAAATTTTAATTATTTATATTTTTATGAGAAAATAATTAATTCATTATAACTTATTTGGTGGTATTATACCATACCGTACCGATACCAACCAACTTTTGTGTATACCGATGTGTTGGTATGCCAAAGATTTGGTACGGTATTGGTTTTTAAAAATAGTATACCGACATTGTTGGTATGATACGTGGTATTAATAAAAAGTTATGGTAACCATACCGAATCCACCCCTAGCACGAACCGTGCTGACCCCTGCTTCCCGTACCCCATGCCTTCTTTTCACGCGGTCTGCATCATTTCAATTCACTAATGCCAAGACCAGCCCACATGGTGTGAAGAATGACACGGCCCGTGCCACGTTACTGGAAAAAAATGAGGTTCTAGCCGACGGGACGTGCCAAATGACATGGGATTCGAATTATAGGAACAAAAATAAAGTTCTCACCGATGGCCCGTGCCGATTGACACGGACCGCGCCAGCACGAGAGGGCCGATCCGTGCCATGACTGACACCCGATGCCGGCACGAGGCCATGAGATGTGCCTGATGGCCATTGCCAGTTCGAGAGGGTCTCGGCTAGCACGGATCTTGCCATATGGCACCCCCTATGCCGTTTGCTACTCCTAGGGTTTTTCCCCCTTATTTGGGCCTTTTTCAAGGCCTAATTCCCTACTACTACTTATATGTGCCTCTTGTCTACTAGGGTTTAAGTTTATAAGTTTATGCCCACTTTTCTTCTTCAAGAGTAGTTTAGAGAGGGAAAATACTCTTCCTTCTCTCTAGCTTATTTTTCTTTCTTCTATTTATTTTTCTTTTGCCCAAAAATGTTGAATCTAATGAAATACATGGGTTCAATGCTTAGGGAGTAGGGAATTAACTTGGGGATTATGTTTTTATTCACATATTAATGTTTATGTTGTGGGATTTCCTAGATTAACCTATTTCTTTGTATTTTTGATATTATTTTGGCTTGTTCTTAATGTTTGTGAATTGCATGATTGTCACTTATTTAGCACACACCAAAGTATACTTTCATGTTGCCGCAACATTGATACCCCCGGGGAGGGAAACCTTGATTGCTTGGGGTAATGATGGGTCTGGATCCACGTGGGTGTGTGCACGTAGGTTGTCGTTGTTAACGTTAAGATCGAACATGCACTAGTAAGCCGACACCTTCGTGCAACAAGAACGACACGGGCCATGCCTTATGAATGCCGCATGTGCTGCTCAGATTGACCAATCAAATGGCACGGGCCTCCCTATATGTACCCTTGTTCCTCACTTCCCCTTCTTCCTTCACCTAAAAAATATGTGACCCTAACCCTTCCTAAGCTAAAAATCCCCATAACTCCCCCGTTTTTCATCCAAACTCTGCAAGACTCCTCTTTCAATTCCTCACAAAGCCCACTACCAATTAGACCTAAAAATCATAAAAATCTTTCCCGATTTGAAGGAAACGAGTTCGGCTACCACTCTTGAGGTTTTTCTCCCAAAAATTGAAGAATCTTCCATTCTGGGTGTTGGAGATCGACGAAATTCAACCAAGGAGGAATCCCACAAACTACACGTGCCTAAAATCATCAGATTCCATCACCAATTTCCACCTATGTAATTCGGCCGAACTACCTCTTTGAGCATTTGGTTTTTTATTCTGGTAATTTTTAGGAAACTGCATGTTAAGGAATTTATTAGTGGGGTTTGTTTATGATTTGTGAGAATTGCATATTTTTGTGGAAGAGTTTGAGTTTAGTAGTTTGCTTGAGACTCGGTTGGGCTGTTAGTATATTGTCATTGCTTGTGTACTTGATTTTTTTTTGATGGGAAATATATCTTTATAGATCAAACCTCAAGAAGAAACAAAGTTCAGGCCATCACTCTTAGCCTTGTTACAAAATCAGAAATACCCAATCTATTACATCTTAATGGTTCCTCCATTTGATTTCAGTGTGAATCAAATCAATCAAGGCATCCAGGTTCATTTCTTTTGATTGAAAGATCCTCTGATTCCTTTCAATCCACAGCTGGTATAGTAATGTTGAGAATAATTGCAGGTTCATCCATTTTCGCCTAATCAGGAACTGATACAGCCTTTTCTTCAGTGATCTCAGACTTGTCACTGCTCCCATTTTCAGTTGCTGCATTGCAGAAGCAATGAATGTACACTGGATAAAGAGGTGAGTAGCATTCTCCTTATGTGTGTGACAGAAACAACAAAGTGAACCTCCTGGAATGATCTTAAATCTCTCCAATCTATCTACTGTGGCCAGCCTCCCTTTAAACGAGATCCAGAGAAAATACTTGTGTTTAGGTAGTATTCTGGGGTGCCATATCAGTTTGGCTAGGTGATCATGTTTCCATCCTCCCTTCATGTAGTTGTAAGCATGCTTGGTGCTGAATCTTCCATTCTTCTCCACACATTTGACTAGATTGTTAGCCATTTGTGTTTTCAGCCTGGTAATTGTTCTCCATCCCCAACTGTGAGTGTCTGATCCCTTGTAGCTTGTGAAGTTCTGACCCTTCAAATAGTAGGCATGCACCCACCGGACCCAGAGGATGTCCTTTTTGGAGAAGACATCCCAAACAAGTCGACATAAAGAAGCTTTGTTCCATAATGATGGGTCTCTGATTCCCCAGCCCCCACAGGATTTTGCTCTACACATGGTATCCCAGGCAACAGCAGTGAAGCCTCTTTCCCCATTCTCCCTTCCCCAGATGAAGTTCCTGCAGAGTTCAACAATGTCTTTGTGAATGCCTTCAGGTAGTTTGAAGACACTAGACCAGTAACTTGTAATGCTCAACAGGATTGTGTTGACTAGTTGAGTCCTTCCTGCATAGGACAGGTTTCTAGTATCCCAGCTCTTCAACCTTCCTGTGATCTTTTCTAGGAGCACACTGCAAGATGTGGCATTCCACTGCATGGAGGTAAGGGGAGCCCCAGGTACTTCAAAGGGAATTCCCCCCTTGTGACCTGCAAAATGTCTGTCAGCAGCTTCTTTTCAGTATCATCCATCCTGGAGAAGAAAATCTGTGTTTTATCCTCATTCACAGCCAGCCCTGTAGTCTTCTGGAATATTGCTAAACTCTCTTTGATGCCTTCCATTGATTTCGGATTAGCTGCACTAAAAATAAGGAGATCATCAGCTGTGAACTCCTACTTTCTGGCATCTCTGGTGGTATCCCACTGCCTTTGTATGGAATTGCTGCTCTAAAAGTCTGGTTAGGTACTCCATACTAAGAACAAATAGCAGGGGAGAGAGTGGGTCTCCCTGCTTGACCCCTTTTTTTTCCCTCAAAAGGTGCTGATAACCTTCCATTTATGGAGATGCAATAGGAGGATGAGGTGACACATTTTTTTATCCAATCCAGGAACTGACCTGGTAGCTTAAGTTGTTGCAGCCATTGGAACAGAAAGTCCCAGCAGAGGCTATCAAAGGCCTTTGAGATATCAATCTTTATCAGGCAGCTTTTTTTCATGTCACTGTGGTTGTACTTGTGGAGTAATTCCTGTGTTAGAAGGATATTGTGCACTATATTTCTACCTTTTGCAAAGGCCGATTGATTATTTGAGACAAGTGAAGGCATTACCTTTCCCAATCTATCACATAGAATCTTAGTCACCATTTTGTAGAGAATGGAACAACAAGAAATAGGTCTATAATCACCTGGCACCTGTGGTTGTGGTTTTTTGGGAACCAATCTGATCACTGCTTTGCTGAAGTTTGGGGGGATTGGATCACCTTTGAAAAAACCTTGTATTGCCCTTGTGACATCCACTCCAATGATGCCCCATGCTTTCTTAAAAAAAGTGGCTGGAAAAGCCATCATGCCCTGGGCTCTTGCTAGACTTTATGCTCTTTAGTGCATTGTAGATCTCCAGTTCAGAGACAGGCTGGATCATCTGTGCTTGCTGCTTGACAGTCAGGACCGAGCCCCATCTTGTTAAGTGTGGATCAATTTTCAGTTCAGGTCTGGCCACTCTTCCCATGATGTTTCTGAAGAATTTCAGCAAGTGTTCTTCAATGTCCTCCCTGCCCTGGATTACTGTATCCCCTATAGTCAAAGTGACTATGTGGTTAGAGTAAGTTCTGAGCTTCAACATGGAGTAGAACATACTGGTTGGTCTGTCCCCCTCCTTCAACCATTTGACCTTAGCCCTTTGTTTGAGGAACTTGTATTCAGCCTCAGCCAGTTTGACAGCATCCATCCTTGAGCTTGTCTCCAATTTTTGTTTCTGAACAGAGTGGGGATCATTTGAGAGGTTAAGCAGGTCCTCCTCCCATTTTTGCTTTGCAGCTTGTGCACTTTTCCCAATATCAGAGAACTCATCTCTATTCAGTTTTGCCAATGGTGCTTCTAGCATCTTCAGAGTCTCATAAACCTGTGTCAAGCTGTTTACCCCCTTTGCCTCCCAGACTGCCTTCACTATAGGTTTAAATTTCTGTGATAGAGCCCACATATTGAAGTATTTGAAAGGCTTGGTAAGCCTCTTTTGGGAACGTGTTGTTTTCAGAATCAAAGGCAGGTGGTCTGATGTACCATTTACCACAACCTGGCAGGTTGAATCAGTAAAGTGGCTCAACCATTCTTCATTGATTAGGGCCCTGTCAATTTTGATATATATTCTGTCTGCATCTCTCCTCCTATTGCACCATGTGAACTGGGGACCAATGGTTTTCATGTGATACAGATTTTGATGCAGAACCACTTCAGCAAAGTCAGCAATTTCATGGTGCTGGACTGGAGATCCTCCAGACCTGTCCTCAAACTCTAGGGGGCTGTTAAAGTCTCCCATAATCAGCCATGGCTTATCATCATGTCCCTTCCTCTTCAGGAAATCCCATAGATTCAGTCTATCTCTCGGTTGGCTATTCCCGTAGACCATTGTTACATAGCAAGTGGTATTGTGCACCTTAGCCACACACTCCATATCAATCCATTGATCACCTTTACTCAGGACATTAATGTGGTAGTAATCCTGTCTCCATGCAACCCAAATTCTACCACTATCAATCACACAGCTATTTGTTTCCAGTTCCCAGTTTAGACCAAGCTGTCTCCATACTTTCCCTTCATTTTTCTGTTTAACTTTTGTTTCAAAGAACCCGAATAGACCAATTTGATGCATATGACAAAATTCTCTAAATTGTTTCTGTTTTACCCCGCTATTCAACCCTCTCAAGTTCCAGGCTAATATGTTACTTGTCATAAGGGGGATCGAGCAGTAGATAGAACATGTTACCTTTCATTCTACTTGTTGTACTACATTCGGGTTGGTCTGCTCTGAGTTGCAGCAGATCATCAGGTTCTTTCTGGAGGGCAGTGCTTGTTACCTCCTCAGCTTTGTCTTTGTTTTCAACCTGCTCCCTTTCCTGTTTTTCCGCTATCTTCTTTATTGTTTTTTGTTCTGGGGCCTTTGTGACTGGGATATAAACTTGTCTCACCGGTCTCGGTTTTTCCTTTTTCCTGCAGTGTTCCTCCTCATGTCCCACCATTGAGCAAAAGCTACATGTAACCGGGATCCATTCACAAACAATGTCTTGCTTCTGAATTACCTCATTCTCGTCCAAATAGGGGATTTGGTTTGGGATTTTCTTACCCATCTCGACCTCAACGAGGACCCGAGCATAGCTAATTCTTTCAATCTCCCTGGTTGCTCTATCAAGCTTTAGTGGTATTCCAATGGGGCTTAGGATGGTACCCAGTATTTTTGGTTTCCAGTACACCACATCAAGGTTTGGCAGTTGTAACCACACCGGGACTCTCTTAGGGATCTCTAAATCCAATTTTTGGTCCATTTCTGGACGATAACAGGCTTGTTATCGAAAAGGACTATCCCTCTTTCCAGAACCTGTTCTGCCTGGGCTTTCTGCGCAAATTTGACCATAAAGATTCCTGGTCTTGCCATCCAAACCTTCACCACCGAGAACTGTCTCCAAATTCTTCTGAAAAACCCATCAATTACAGCAAACGGCGGAAATCCTCCCAGAACCTTACAAACAACCGTTGATTCCAAGCTTTTAATACTGGCTTCCACATCATCCTTTAGTATTTTCCCCATGACTATACCCTCAACCTCAATAGGGGAATATAATTTTACCTCCTCCTCTTCTTTCTGCTGGAACAGGGATGCCCATGGTTGCACAGTTTCGTCTTCCGGCCTATCTCCCCATGGAATCTTAATGGAGCTTGTCGCAGACCCAGTGGGTACTGGTTCTTTTGCTTTCCCGGTGTCCACCGATTTCCCCGGTGGTGTAGCCTTATCCTTCATTCGTGGGGGGGTTATCATCAGTGTCTCGTCTAAGGTAGCCAAAGACTTGGCTAGCTTGTCATCACTTTCCCTTTGCTCCTGTTCTTCCCGTTGTTCGAGGACCGTCTCCATCCCCTTGACCTGGGACTGTTGCTTGACTACTGAGAAATCCTGTGTTTGTAGTTTGTATGGGGTTGATTGAGTGCCAAATGCGATTCTCTTTGCCTGCAACTTCTTCCTCCCGCACGATCTACCCATTTCTGGGAAGGCAGAACCGCCTAAGCGGACACCAAATCGGCCGGAAAAGGGTTGAAGAGGGAATCGCACATAGTAAGGGTGTAATCGCCCCCCTATTAAAAAAAATCTTTACAAGCTCCATGCCTTTCAAGGTGATGTATAGAATCAGTCCAGACCACCAGGAATGGTGGGGGATTATTGTGGGGTGCCCCATCTTGGGGACTAGGTTTGTGGACGAGCAGGTCCTTAAGGTCCTCTCGAAGAGGATCAATTTGAAGGGGTTTATGAAGAAGCCAACCCCCACATACACTAGACACACTTTAGAGTTCCTCGTTATCATCAAGATGATGATCAATAGGGTTGGCGACAAGGTGGAGAGATTTTACCTGGGGGTACATGGCCCGTTCCACGACTTTTAAGGATATTTCCACGTGTTTTGGGTGGAGGTACGTGACTGTGGTGGATGGTCACGCTGGTGATTGTTCAGGCTTTGATGTTAGTACGTTCTGGCCTGTCATCACCCAATGGTTGCGGGCGAATGCAAGCAAGAATAACGATATAGTGTATCCGACCTTGAGGTATGTGATGAGGTTGTTGACTATAATGGTGGTGTATTATGGAGAGGCCACCACTTCGACTAAGTGGGATTGTAGGATTTTGTGGTCGATCTACACAGACCGAGCTTGGCCTGATCTAGTGAAGTACTTTATCTCCCAATGCTGCGACATTTCCACGAGGACGACGGGTAAGATATCAGTTGGGGGAATGATATCACTCTTGGCTGCTTATTTCAGCCTTCTGATGGACGAGGATATATGGGAGAACCTGAATACCTCGTACACCCTCACATTTAGAGCTTTGGTAGAGGCAACGATGATACAGTTGGAGGCTGGGTGGATCTTCTAGTGCTACAAAAGTGCCAACTTAACGAGACTCTCCCAGTCTGTGAGAACCAGACTCAGATTATTGTTCACGCTTCGAGATCTTCTTATACAGCCGGATTAGAGTGCGCATGTAATCGTGAGTGGCCCCCATGTTGAACAAGATGATGAGCAGGTAAAGGAGGGCACTAGAGCTCTTATGGATGAGAATCAGGTTCATCTGCAACCAATACAGCCTCACCCCATTGACCACCATCTCATGAAACAACCTTCTTTGTTTTCTTAGTTTGTGCCACTGTCCTGAGTTGAGCAGTCGTTTGTACCGCTACCTTTCCAGGGACTGATTGATATTCATGAGGAGCTTTACAATTATGCGGGGCACAGTTTAAGGGGTTCACACAGGCAAAACATATCTCCACAAGAGGACTGTTTGAGGGGGGGGGGTTGAGAAAACGGAGCAGTCATGGGGTTCCTGATCTTGCGCGGCGGAGACACAACATTTCAATTCTAGGAGCATGGTTTGTCAGGATTTAAACATTCTGTTTCATCTTAAGACATGTGAGCCTAGCCACCGAGACATGAGCCGGAGTGGATATAGTCTTGGGGAGATTCCATCTTTGGAGTCCAGCAGAATATGAGCCAGCTTACTGCCTAGGTTGACTATCATGTTGATATGACCGCTTACAAATTCGACATAGTGGACGAGCAGTTACAGTACATGAGTATGGATATGGGTTCGCTTCACCACGGCATGTAGTAGATCACAAGCGGATGAGATATGCGAGCATTGGAGATGATCATCCTCATAGGACCGCACAAGCAGGGGCGTGAAGCCAGGCATGGCAGACGACGTTGAGAACTTTTGGTATTTCCAACCTTTGTCCTACCTTGGCCACATACATAGGGAATAATGCATGAACTAAGTGCGGGGGAGGGGTTGGAACACTTTCACATGAGTGGCGTCTCTTTTGCTTCTATCTTGTGATGCCTGTGTTTGCTTTGGATGTTGATGACTATTTCTCATTGTTTTGAAAACTTGCCTTGTTTTGGTTGTTTTTTGAAAATAATTGTTTTATAGGTATGATGGCACCTTTTGTAGTGATTTGGGATGATGGAACACTTTGATGGTGTTATTTTGTTTTTACTTATCTTCATTGTAGTATGAAGACCACCTTTAGGCCATTTTGTGAGAAAATAAAATAAAATGAAAAAAATTATACCCGGCTAAGTCGAAAACCCAAAAGGGCGATTTGGGAAACAATGGAAAAGGCCTGATAGTGTGAAAAACCTATGCAAAGTTGAGAGGCCATGGTGTGGGAAAATGTGAGAAGTGAGCAAACAGTTGTGTGATGCTAGGATGAAATCCCGAAAGGGCTCATAGAAAAAAATGAGAGAAATTGAAATATCCTATGTTTCTCTTTGATAGTCTTTTGGAAGTTCTTTTGGTAGAGTAACTTAGCTTCACCCTCATTTTTTTGTGAAGTTCCCCTTTTGGTTGGTATGTTGGTTGATAGGTTATCGTAGCGTCTTTGGGGGAGTGAGGGAATCTTTGGAGGAACTAGGGTAGTCTAGGAATAAATGTCGAATGTCTTGAGGAACTATTTGCATGCTATGTTCCAATTAGATCACTGCTCATTCTTGTTTACTTGAGGACGAGTAAAGGTTTAAGTGTGGAGGAATTGATCTGCACCTAGAAGCATGTGCTAACCAATGCATTTAGCATACTTATTAGTAACTTTTGTATGGTTGATTGCTAGGTATAGTTGGGTTTATATCACATGGGGTTTAAATAGCCTTTGTTGTTTTTTCTTGCTTAAATCCCTCATTTTGTAGATTTATATAGATCTAATGGATTCTATGTTCTTACGAGCATCTAGATCCTATTTAGTGAGCTTCATTGTAGATCGCTCATAAGCACTTTAGAGTAGAAGATCATTCACAAGAATGGTAGTAAGTCATTTGCAAGGATGGTGGTAGACTGAAGGCCATGCGCTTAATCGTGGTAGTAGATGGAAATACGCCATAGAGAAAGGAATTGAAGCCCAGACAACATTGAACACTGGCATGGTTGTGCTCTTCTGCACTGCTCGTGCCAACCAATATGGTGGTGCGGCTAAGTAAGGGCGTGTGACGTGTACTTTTGCACGACACGTGCGTTCTACAGGATTATGCGACTAAGTATAGGTGCGGGCCGTGTCCTTTTGCATGGATCGTGTACATCGAAGATCAAGGTTTGAAGACCCAGTTGATGCCCGACGAGAATTTTCACAGCCACACCATCAAAAGGAGGAAAGCTCAGCTCCAGCACACGGCCGGTACGGATATGCACGGTCCGCGCCGTTCAGGCAAGCGAGAGCAGCCCCCGGAGATTTTCACAGTTGCGCCGTTCTGAAGGCCGAGAGACCCCGTCTAGTCGGTGGCCCATGCACTTTTGCACAGGTCGTACTGCGTGGGTCATGTGCTATTGCACGGCCCGTGCCGCTGCATCAACCTAGGGTTTCTTAATTTTTGGGTCTGTTTAAGGCTCATTTCCTACCTACTATATAAATAGCATATGTCTACAAGGGTTTAAGAAGTAAGAAAGAGAAACATTAGTTGTAATTTCAATTCTCTTAGTTTCTAAGAGTAGGTAGAGAGAGAAAGGGAATAACCCTTCTCTCTTCTTTTAATCTTCCTAGTTTTTGCCCAAGGGCATTGAATCTAATGGTAAAATTGGGTTCAGTTCTTAGGGAGTAGTTTATTTTCTTGAGGATCTAATTTGTATTCATGACTTGGTAGAGATTTTGTGAGATTTTCGATTACCCTATCTTATATGTGTGAATATTATGCTTGAATTCGTTCTTTTCATTCTTGAAATGGTGAATGTCAATTTTACTCTTTGATACACCATTGTTGTATGCAACTAAGCTTGTTGCCCTTGGGAGTGTCCGGTTAGGATATGCGGGGATTGCGAGTCTCGGCTATGTAAGTGTATGTACATAGGCCGTGAGCACCGAATCCACACTAGCGTATGCCTAATTTCGACTGGGTCGGGTACCCTGATAGATTATGCACAATAGTTTGTAGTGTAGCGAACATTGTCGTTTCAACCCTAGAGTCATCATGAGATACCAATTCTTTTGCCTTTATAGGCCTAGGGATAAGCGTTCATAGTGGAGGCGCAAGATATAATTGTTTAGGAGAAAGAGGAGAGCGTAACAATTGGGCTACTTGATGCATTTTCCTAATTATGGAGGTGGTGTTGATAGAATAGACGTGGACACCTTTGTGTGACAAAAACATTGGGAAGTGTTGACTATCAACGACACTATGTGACAGACATTTGTATAGGTTTATACGTCTGGTATTTGATAGAATCTAGGATCAAAATCACATACTGCTCATGTTACACAAATATCCCCAAGTCTTAGCTTAATATAGTTTAATCTCTTGTTTTGCATGTCCAGTAGTTTGTAGACAAGGGG
>JAULKK010000013.1:3362021-3373477 GCA_032355705.1 Rubia peregrina | reverse complement strand
CATCAGAGGCATCTCTTTGACAGCATAATCTGACGAGGCCAAGAAAAGTAAGCTAAAGATGAGTATTTACATCCCATAATCTACATGTGAATGGAAATTAAAAGATAATTGACATAGCAAGTTCTTTAGATACATGAAAAGAAATGCAGGATGAGATTAGATATGGCACTTAAAGCATTAGCATTTACCATCTTTTCTCATCTCAGTAAGTAAACCAGAAGCATGTCTTTTAGCCATTTGCAGGTACAAATTTGCCTCATGATCCTCCACATTGAACAGAACAATTGAGCCGTAATGGAATACAATCATGTACTGAGAGTTATCTCTGATCTCTTTGTCTTTAATGCCCTTGAATAAGGTTTCCAACAAATCAGACAATTAGTGACTGATCTTCATATTTAGAGTTAAACATAATCGGAATAACATTTCTAATGACATTGATGTCATGTTCATTTGCAGGAAATTACAAACTCCATCGCTGCCACTTAGCGGACCAGTAGCAATTTTGCAAACTAAAACCTGTGTTGTCTACTATATAATCTAAAATTAATTTTCGGGTACTGCGATATTAGTTAGAAGTCCCTTTTGAACGGAGCCTTTCATTCCATGAAAATTTCTCAGATGGCTCTCTTTCACTGATGAAGTTTTTTGGAGCTCAAGGAATTTAAAGACGACATTTTTGGAGGCGATGCAAATGCTCTAAGTTACTTTGTAATGCGTTAGATATGAACCGGAAAATATTCATAATTAATCATGTCCATGCAGTATAGAAGCATATGCTTATCAACTCAAAAACATCGCATCAAATACCAAGTTCTGAAATAACCATCCAAACAAGGGAATGGGTAATATTAAGAAAGACTATTCATCGCTCATCAATTATGCTTACAGTAGTGTTAGGTTGAAAGTTCCAGAATCTGAGTGCAATGGAGTTTATTGAACGAGATGTTGGCGGAACAACATTTCTCCCATTCTCAGCTTGCATGCTCTTCAGATCAATACTGCCAAAATGATGAATCTGAGAACCAAACCAGTAATAAGAAAACACAAGGAATGGACCTGGTATAAGACTCGGAAAATCCCAGAAGCAAACATTTCTACTACCCCCATCCTACACTCATTAAGAATCAAATAGAAAGTTATTAATACTCCCCCAAATCCACATAAAGAGTTTTGTTGATTGGAGTACATTACATCAATTGAGCTTTCGAGCCCCCAATTTTTGTGCTTATAATCTTAGATATTAATTGTAAAGAGATTTCGAACCACATGTCCATATAAGTAAGGGCATATGATGCAAAAACAATACTCTTTACGCGGGACTGGTGAAGAGAAGAATCAAACAAACAAAACGACAGGGTGGTCCATTACACATTCCTCAGCACAGTAAGAAAAGGAGCTGCTTTTATGCAATCAGCATTCAAGTAAATAACTTCAAGCAATAACTCATATAACAAACAAGAATTGTTCTTTATGCATCCTATGAGGTAAAACCAGCTGAATGATTCAAAATTCCTTGAAATGGACAGGAACACATAAAAACACACATCCACAAACAATGAATTCGAACCTTGTGCAAAGGAAATACGCCTTGATGGGGATTCTCCCGACATCCTCATCGTCCGGGAGGGATGAAACGGCGCCGGTGCCGTCATCAGAGTCTTGCTGGGTTTTATCATCGTAAACGTCGGCATACTGAGTGGCGGCGGCAGCAGACTGAGAAAAGGGCCTAAATTTGAACATCTGGGGTTTGGAAAAACATGGGAATTTCCAAAAGGGTTGGGCGGTAGCGACGGGGTTGAAGAATTTGGCGGTAGCGGCGGCGCGTGAGAGATCAAGAATAGCTCTCCATCTTCCCATCGACTACTCTACTGTATTGGGTGTTCGTTACAAATCATGAAGAGATTAACGAACTTGTAAACCCCTCAGGTTTTGGAAGGTGGCAAAATAGGAACCGAAAATTCATCAATTTTATTTTTTTTTATTTTGAAAAGAAATTCATCAATTTTATGATGATGAAATATATGGTACTCCTATGTCTGTCAGCAATGAGGTTGTTAAAAAAAAATATTTTCCATCCTTAATAAGTATATTTATCTATGTGTAATAATGATAAATAAAAAATAATTTTTAAAAATAATTTATTACAATTAATTAAATAATATCACATACGATAATATTATTGTTTATATATCTATTCAAATATGTCGTTAACTTTTAATTAAAAATGGTGTTAGAAAAACAAGAATGCAAATAGAGATGGATCGGAAGGAGTAAACATAATCAATTTTGACAAAAAATATACTTTGTGGCAATAAAAAGTCAAAATTTTAGTATGGAGATTAGGGCAAAAGGTTGCATCAATTGGATTGACCCTAAGAATTAGAAGCATGAAAGAGTCACATTTATGCCAAATGTGCCATACGCACTCTCGCATATAATCCTCGAATTTGCTAGAAGGGTTCATAGGACATTTAGATTAGGTTTTGATTTCAGACAAAACATTCCTCTGCAACTAGGAGCCTAACTAAAAAGAGTGATTTAAGGCTACACAAAAAAACATGTACTACCTCCGTTTCGTTGGACGTGACACTATAACTTTAGGTGAATGAAATTAGTGTCTGAAATTGAATTTTAAAATGAAAAAAGTAGAATAAGTGGATGAAATTAAAGGAATTTTGTCAAAAAATGAAAAACATGTCAAATTTACAAAAACAGCTAAAAATGAAAACTGTACCACATCCAATGAAACAAAAGAATTATATCAATCTCATTGAATATCACCACTAGCCATATTTCTAATACTCCCTCCATCTCAACTTAACATGCACTCTTTCCTTTTTAGTCTGTCTCATCATAATTATACACTTTCCATATTTGAAAATCTAGCACCAAATATTAATTATGAGAAGACTATACTACCCTCTTCTTTTTTGTTGGGCTCAGCTGGCCCAAACCCTACCTACCCCACCCGCGTACCCATTTTCACCTACATCCTTCTTCATTCTCACCTTTCCACACCCCCAATTGCCATCTTCCTCACCATTTCTCACCTTTCTTCACCATTTTTTTGTTGGGCTCAGCCTTCTTCGTCCTCACCATTTCTCACCTCTCCTCACCCCCTAAATTACTGACCCCCAATTGCAATTTTTCTCACCTTTCCTCACCCCTAATCACCATCTTTTTGCGATGGCCGCTATAAAAATTAACTCGGCGATGAGGCTTGATGAAGTAACGCCTACGTGATAGCAGGGAAGAAGTGTCGGATGGAAGACGCGTCGACGGGAAGATGCGATGAAGATCTGGTGTAACGATGAGGACAATGACAGGGAGAACTATGGAGAGGACAACGGAGACGACGACGGGACAAAGGCAAAGGCTACGAGATATGCGATGATAAGTTCTAATAAATGAAGTGGAATCTTTGTGATTAATTAATTTGTAAGTTTCAATTTATTGAAAATTATAAGATTACTTGAGTTGTTGGTTGAGGTTTTCTAGTGCTTGAATGTTGTGTGGCTGGTGACTGTGGGTAGTGGATGGGTGGGGTTGATTGAGTGTTGTTGGGGAATATGACAGAAGGGCAAAATAGTCAATTTATAGGGTTCAAAATTATGAAACTGACTTTCTCGATCGGCAACTTAATCTGAGATAGAGGGAGTATATATCTTCAATCTTTGTTTTAAAAATGTATTGTGTATAGTTAATTATTTATCTACTTGTATACATTAAAGTTGTATGCATTACAGAACTCCTACTATACCCTTTTGTAAACTACACATACATATGAGCATATCTCACCAAGTTAATGTACTCATCACAGACAATGTTGTTTCGAATTTTATAGTGATTTTATTCTAAATTTTGATAGCTAAAAATGAAACTCACTCTTTTAATTTTTATAAACAAATACGATTAACCAAAATTTAAATAGAGTACGACTTTTGGTCAGATCAGTTTCTCTGTTCAATTCGCTCGCCCATACTTGAGCTACTCCTCACAATCCTCAGTTGTATACTAGTTGGAGCATTTCCAATAGTTTATTCCATCTTTCAACTGCAACCATATTTTTTTTTACAGTTGCTACAGTGTATACTGTGTATTGATTCAAATGGTATATTTTCTTTTTAAAATAATATTCCTTTAGTTCTATTATGAAGTTTAATTTTATTACTATTTAAATATTTTATTATATTTAAAAAAAATTCAATTATTGAATAGTTATTTTGTTTCATTATAAAAATAATAATTTATTATAAAATACAATTTTTAAATTATTTAATTACTATTATTATTTAAATATGACCTTTCTGTTACTATTATCAATAAAAATAACCCTATTAAATTTTGAAAGTACAGAAATAACCTTTAAAATTTGAAAGTGTAAACCTAACCCCATATTTTGGAGAAATGGTGCAGATATACCCAAATTGCATTATTTTGGTGTTGATTAAAGGAATTCAGGCGTTTACATAAACTAAAAGTATAAAAATGCCCTAAGTTAAAACTTAAAATTTAATGACCATTATACCCCTAGGCTTAAGATGGTCAACATCAATAAACGCCAGTTAAGGTGATCAACTCCGGTCAATGCCAGACCGTCGCCGCTGGCTAGTGGTGGCCCAATAGATCAGTACTTAATCAAACAGGGTTTGATCAACATTTTAGTAACAAATACATGGTTAAATTAGGACTTCTAAAAAAAAGGCCAGATCAGCACTGTCGCAAAAAACATCTTTTTGAGGAGAGACAACTCTTTATACATATGCCTTTATTACAACTTCATAATATTTTTTTGAGAAATAAGGTAGATTTCATTAATCATTGGTAAAGTACAACTTCATAATCTAATGTATGATAAATGTATTTATAATTTGTATGTTAATTTATAATTAATTTTCAATACTCCATCTATCATAGATAAATAGGCACATTTTAACTACTTTAATATCTTTATTCATGCGTGTAAGAAAATATGAAATAATAATAATTTAAAATATATTTAATGATGAATCCAACAACATTTGATGTGATAACAGTCTTGCATATATTATAATGGAATTTAATGATCGAATTTGATTTAGTTTGACTTTCAAAAGTTAAAATATGTCAATTTATCTAGGATAGAGGGAGTATACAACTTAGGTCTCCACGATGAAAAGTTGATTATGTCCCTAGCAGTATTCGAGTAGCAGTATGTGTCGATTTCTAATTACAAAGTTATCGAATTTCGTAAGGAAATTATGTACCGAAAATTTTGAATTTCTTTCGGAGAATATTTACCAAAGTTTCCTACTGCTTTCGTAACGAGTGCATATAAATTATAAGCATATTTATGTTACATCAAATTAAGAAGTTGTGATGAAGACATATTTACAAGGACTAAGGAGTGGGGCTCTCATAAAAAATATGTTATTTATGATAGTGTTTATCTAACCCTATCATTTTAAAAATGTTGATTTAACCCTATATTTTTATATACTGAAGTATTTATCTAACCCTATCTTATTAATAAAATTACTAATTTAACCCTGTTAGAATCAGTCGGCGACGACTGTCGTTGGCCATTGTTGACCATCGTTGATAGATATTGATCAACGTTGACAATCGTTGACCACCGTTGCTCACTGTTGACTGGCAGAAGGGTTTGAACACTTTTTTCGGAAGGGTAAATCCATCTTTTTATATTTTTCAAAACAAATCTTTTTTCCCAATGGGTATAATGGTCATTTTAAAAAAATCCGGCCACAATTTGATTTCCAAAGTTAGATTGACACGTTTGACCAAAACATAAAGTTAGATTTGCACTTTCAGATTTTACAAGGTTATATTGACACTTTCAACTAGAGTATAGAGTTAAAACGCACTTTTCTAAAAAAATAAATGTAAAGATAAAGTGATATATGAATAAAACTTAAAATTTTATTATATTATATATTAAAATAAATTCTAAATATTTAGTATACATAATTAATTTTATATAATGTACAAAGAGAATAGTGTAAAACAAAATATAGAAGAAGAAAAACAAGGAAAAAGAAAGGAAATAATGTAAAACAAAATATGGAAAATAACACAGAAGAAAAAGGAAGGAAAGAATACATGAACAACGGATGAACATCGGATGAACATCGTACTCTATACTCTATAGATTCGGTATCCTCCAAACGCAACTTTAGTATGTGTGTGCATGTGTATGGATATTTGCCATAGTTTGCGGAGTATACATATGTTCTATATGCCTCAAGCAAATAAGCGTCAGCTCCACAGGACAGTTCATAAATGTCCAAGTGATGAAGCCATGCAAGCAACCTTATGTTGAGCCTTCGAAAAAGCCTTTCGTACACTTCCCCCAACCGAAACTTTTAGCAGGTGAGACTGTTGAGTTGTGGCTCATGTTATTTTTGATACCTCTTAGTTGTTGGTTGCTGATGTACTTAGTTTGTTGTGATGATTAAGGTCGAGTGTGCTTGCATTCCTGTTCATTTTTTGCAATTTTGTCGACGCATAGATCAGGGAGCAGTTGGTTTGAGACATTGTTGAACAGTCATGAAAACATAAGTTCGAATGGGGAGATTTTATCTGTTAAAGTTTGGAAATCCAATGTATCTACCATTATTGAGACTTTGGACAAGCTCTACAATCTAGAGTTCTTCACTAGCGCTTCTAAGAATGAGTGCACTTCTGTTGTTGGACTAAAGTGGATGCTTAATCAGGTAAGTACTTGATGAAACATTTGAAGTTGGAGTTCATTTTGTCGCTTTCATTCAATGGTTGAATTTGGTTATATTGAATTTTCTTTTGCTGTTTTTGTTTACAATCACGTTAGGTTGCACGTGCTGGCACTTTCATAAGAAATATACATGTTGACATGCTTATTAATGGAGATTGGTTAAGCAGCTACTAAGATCCTCCAGTTCTAAGCTTATTCCCATTAGCACATTCATTAGAATTCATATGCCCCTCTTAACAGTCTGATAGAAAATTAAGAAATTGATTAGTTGAAAGCATAGTTACAGCTGCTTGCATGTCTCTTGTCTTTTGAGTTTATTGCAGGGTCTAATACAGTATCATGAAGAAATGTTGGAATACTTCAATCGAAGAGGAGTTTCCTTAATTTTCCTTTTCAGAATAAATCTATTGCGCCGGATGATTTCTATCCTTACCAATTCATATGATCAAAATGCTAAGCCTTTAAATGGAACACACAAGTCTCATGTGCACTCTCCACTCGAGATCTTTCTATTTATATATGTATATATTGTTATATATAATGTAGAATTGTAGAGTAACTGCTCCGTATTCTTGCATACTTACACAAATGCTTTCAGAAAAAGACGCATTATTTGAACTTCGTCGTGTATGTAATTACAGGCTGAGATACTTGCAAGATACAAGCCAAGTATCAATGCAACGCTGCTGGTCCCCAGCCTGAAGCAAGTTGAAGAGATGGTTAACAAATCTCTAGACTATTTCAAGAGCACGCGACATATTGTCCTTTACTACGAGGATGTTGTCAAGAACAGAACGGTAAGCATTATGTCCATTTTCATAGCTAATAAACACCGGTTTTCAAAGTACCTCATGAGTTAGAATATCATTTGTTGTGTCGAAAACTTAAACCACATTGTCAAACTCACAAAAATTAGATGAAGTGCAAGAATTTCTCAGAGTTCCACAAATGGAGTTAAATAGTTGGCAGGTTAAGATACGCCGAGGTTCCTTGTCTTCCCAGTTTGAGAAATGGGGAGATGTCGAGAAGGCGCTCAAGGGAACGACTTACGAGAGCTTCCTGCACTCAGATTACGACATGTAGATGTTCATATCTTTATGTAAATATAGAGTATCAGAGTTGTTTCTTCTTCTTTTTACTGAGGCTTTTGGATTATATTTCATTCATTCTTTGTGTAATTAGAATAAGTTACCAACAGGGAGAAAAATCCCCCATGTTGAAATTTTGGCCGTAGGATCTAGCTTTATGTTCTGCTGTAGGGGAGTATTTCATTTTCTGGGGGGGGGAGGAAATAGAATTATTTTTTTGTTATTTTTTTTGTTTTTGTGGTCCCTTTGATTGGTTAACAGTTCAACATAGTGAATGGGTTTGGCCTGGCGAACACCAACGTCGTCATGTTCGGCCCAAAGCTCTATGCTTCGGAAGAGTCAGGTCTTCCGTACAAAGAATCAATGGAAAGGGGAAGAAAAATGTATGATTCCGTTGGCAGGAAGAGGAAAAGGAGAAAATAAAAGGGGGAATTCTCAAGAAGAAAGAAGAAGAAAAGAGGAAGATGAGGGTTGTTCCGCCTTTAGAAGTTTTTAAAGTTTTTTATTGAGTAAAGTGTCAAAATAACCATGAATTTATAATGCAAGTGTTAATATAACCATGTAAAATCATAATGTGTCAAACTAAACCTAACTTTATGAAGTATGTGCCAATATAACCCTGAGATGTGTTGACTTTGATTGTCAACAAGAATTTTGGTCGTAAATCAAGGAATGCCTATTTTGTTCCTAGATTGAAAAAGAAAAAAAAGGTCATTTCACTATCTTCAACCTCCGTTCTTCCTCCCTCTTCTCCCCTCGAGTTCAAAGAGCTTTTCCGACATTTGATTTTTGGGGCAGGGCAAGGCAAGGCAATTGATAATTGCATCACCAAATTGAAGTCACAACCGCGGGTGGAGAAGGGCGGGTGCTGGGTCTGGGTTGGGCGGGCTGAATCTGAGCCGAGAGGTACTGGGGGAGGGGAAATGAGTGGTGGATCTGAGCTAGTGAGGTGGGTGGTGGGTTTGGGCTGGGCGGGCCAAGGCGGAAATGAGGTGTTGGGCGGAGGAGAAATTGGTAGTGTGTATGTGTGGATGAGATGGTGGCGGGTGTTTGGTCTCGACGGTGGAGCGAGTTGATGACGGTGGCATACAGACAAGTTGGTGTTGGGTCTTGGAGGCACAAAAAGTTGGTGGGGTAGTGGCGGGCTAGGGAGGGCTAGTGGCTAGGCGGGTGAGAGGAGGTGCTGGGCAGAGGAGATTGGTGATGGATCTTGGCTTTTGAGGTGGTGGTGGGTGGTGGGTTTGGGCTGGGCGGGGAGGGGATGGGAGGGTCAAGGCGAGATGGAGGTGCTGGACGGAGGAGAAATGGGTGGTGGGTATGGCGGGTGAGATGGTGGCGGGTGTTGGGTCTCAGTGGTGGAGCAAGTTGATGACGCTGCCATGTAGACAAGTTGGTGTTGGGTCTCGGCGGTGGAGCAAGTTAATAGGGTAATGGTGGGATGAGAGGGCTGGTGGTTGGGCGGGAGGTGCTGGGCAGAGGTGAAATGGGTGATGGATCTGGGCTGATGAAGTGGTGGTAGGAGGTGGGTGATGGGCTTGGGCTGGGCGGGACGGGTCAAGGTGGGAGGGAGGTGGTGGTTATGGGCAGGTGAGATGCTGGCGGGTGTTGGCTCTCAGTGACAGAGCAAGTTTGTGACTGTGGCATACATACAAGTTGGTGTTAGGTATAAGCGATGAAGCAAGGTGGTGGGCTGGGTTAGGGTGGTGGCGGGCGGCGATACTGGTGGTTGCTTGGTTGGGTCACACTTTTTAGAATTTTTGGATTTTTCCTTCTTTTCATACGTCTTTTTCCATGATAACAATATTGCTATTTTTCTCACTTATAACACCATCACACAAAAGTTGACAATTACGTCGATATTGATTACCATTTCTTAAATAAAACAATAATTTCTAGCAAACTCAAAATCTACGTATCAAATTCTCTGTAACTTGCATACGTACTTACTAATACATACTCTCATCCCTTGATAGACTTTCGTATACTTAACTTTTAGGATACAGACTATTGGACAAATACAATGTCAAAAGCGGTCACCAATGATGAGATAGAAACCGTCTGACTCAACAACGACTTGAATTACAAGGCCCAACTAAAAACTCTGGAAGAAGGTGTAGCACTTGAAGATATCTGAAAAGGTCAAATTATTAGTATGACGGTTAGTGCAGGAATTTAAATGGAGGAATTGTGTTCGACCAAGGGGATCCTAGATAAGATGTTTCCCACGTTTTGTGGAAAATTTAAATTCCTCCGCATTACAAAATTTCACGTTTTCACTATTTTATGTCAACCAAACAATTCTAACTATTCTAAAATTCTGAAATTTTGTAATTACCACACATGTTACTGCATACCAAACAAGTCCAAGCTACTGTAATGCACTCATCACAAAAAATATTGTTTTAGATGTTTTAGTGATTTTATTCGAAACCTTGATAACTAAAAATGAAACTCACTCCATTAATTTTTTTTCACACAAATATTCCTTCCATTCTTCTAATAGTGACATACTCATAATATTTTTTAAAAAATAAAATACTTTTAAATTTTGTCAAGATTCGTTCAGTTTCATCAACATATTCTACTTTTTACTTTCTATACCCCTCTTTCCCAAGTTAAGCTGCACACTTTGACTTTTGACAGTTTACTCAAGAAAATGTTTGACCATTAATATATTTAACTATGTATAATTAAAAATTATTTTAAAAATAGTATTATGAAACTACTCATTAAGATGAATCTAACACTATGCCACATGATAAAATCCTTACTTATATATCAATAGAATTTCAGAGTTTAAATTAGTCAATTTTGGCTAAATGAATAATTCAATTGCAGTTTAAACTGGAACAAAGGGATATTTAATTTTACCCAAAATCTAAGTACATGTTGAGAAATCCTAAATGCAGGTAAATTTAAGGAAGAATTTACTATATTACCCTTAATTAGTTTTAATCTTAATCAAATTTTAATTATTCAACTTCAATCCTCATCAACTATTCTAATTCAATATCAATCTACACCATATGTTATAATTACACAAACACCTTAAGAATTAGATTACTCCTTACACAAACACCTGAAAGTACTCTTGATTATAATAGGTAACAAACAAATTAAGTGTAGCAAAACATCGTGCAGATCTGACAATTTGCCGGAGAAAAGGTAGTTGCAGATCGTGGATATAATTATGAGATAGTTGATAAAGTTTATTGAGATTATACGGTAATATTTTAAGAATTAGAAATTGTTTTGGACTAAAATTATATAAGAAACATTTTCTAAATGCAAGTTCAAAACTCATAAATGCAGGTAATATGAATAATATAGTAAATTCTTCATTAAATTTACTTGCATTTATGATTTTCCTACCTATACTTAGATTTGCCCTAATTTTATCCGCTAATTTTAGTCATTAAATTTCAAACATCTAAGAGCATCTCCAATGCGGGAATCATTTGGTTGAACGTCGATTGCCACATAATACCAAGAGACTCTCTAACCAAAATAATGTCTCCAACGCAAGGGTCAGTTGAAGCCTCAAATCTGACGTGGAGGTAGTTTTAATTGACACCGTCGAATAGACCTTCTATATTCAGACCCCCATATCGAAACTTTCACTTTGACACGTATGT
>JAULKK010000013.1:3344053-3361921 GCA_032355705.1 Rubia peregrina | reverse complement strand
TAATAATAGGTGTTTATATTCACAAATATAATAAGAACAAGTAGTAATAATAGGTGTTTATATTCACAAATATAATCCGTACAAGTAGTAATAATAGGTGTTTATATAAAATGTTAAAATTATTGATTAAATATTTAGTGGAAGTAAAAAAATGTTTGCGAGCGTTGGAGATGAATGCTTCTAAAACCAAGCATCACTAAATACGTCATACCGCAGCCGTATTATAATTTGACGTGTGACTACGATATTCATGGGAGACTCTCGAAGCATTGGAGATGCTCTAAACCTATAGTATCACCATTATCGGAATGGAGGGAGTACCATTAACCAAATTTTGAATACATACGATTTTCGGTTGGATCCGATTATCGGTTCAATTCGCTCGCCCCTACTCGAGCTACTCCTCACTGTCCTCAGTTGTACACTAGCTAGGCAAGGCCAGCATTTCCCCCGCACAACGCATGCCTGGCCGCCGGAAAATCTGACCGCCGGAGCACCAATTTCTTCCCGGAAAACCACACCACCAGCCATAACCTAAATCGAAATGGCGATATCGGGAGATTTGAGAGTCACCGCTGCTCTGGGCCCACATTCAACCAACCCTCTTCTTCGTTGCACATTTCCGCCCTCCAAGGTCTGTCTTTTCAAATCCCTCGCTTCAATTTTCCGGCTACTATTTCATACTGTTTAGTTTCTGTGCTTTCTGTGTGAAACGTGTAAAGGGTTTCCTTGATTAAAGCGAGCTTGCTGTTTTGTTCACTGGATTGATGTTTAGAATTCGCGAATTTTGTGATTTTTCTGTCCATTGTTTTGTATACTAGTTGATTAGTTCATGTTGGTAGCCCTGGTTTTTCAGTAAAAGCATGAGTTTTGCCTGTTTCTTTAGCTGCCCTTTTGTGAACGGGTTCGAGCTTATTGCATCCTGTGCTTATTCAACCGTCATTTGTCAATTATGTAGTTTATGCTTTGTTTATGTTCAGGTTCTTTTTCTGTTTTCATCAATTGATTTGAGCATTTCTGCTAGCGCGTATGGCGGTTCAGCTGAGAGACATACTATTGATGTGTTTTGAGAGTGCAGTGTGCCTTTGAATTCATCTAGTAGGAACAAGATTGTGTAGTGAACATTGGCTTATGGAGTATGAAATACAGATTCAATGTTCCAATTTCTGAGCTTTTGTTATGCTTTGAGTCATTACAAGATTTCGTGGTTTTATATGGGCACTGTATACGGGTTAGGAATCTTTACGATTCGTTCGATGTTAAGTTGTTAACTGTTAAGACCGTTTGTGGGCATTGCATTGCAGGTCGATTTTGGTTCTTGCCCTAATGGTAGTGGAACCACAGCTTTGGAGGCAGTGCCTAAATTGTTTCGTGCAGTAGTTGATGGCCACAGTTTCCGTTGTCATGCCAAACGTTCTCTTGGAATCTTTGGTGAACGGAAGAAGTCTTCGAGCTCCACAAGCCAGGAACTCGAGTACTTTCTACACAACGCGATAAATATGAACTTCTTCGACAGGTTGAACTTGGCCTGGAACATCTTATTCCCTTCCTCATCTTCGATCAGGAAATCCAATGCAAACATTGCCAAGCAACGCCTGAAGATGATCCTCTTCTCTGATCGATGTGCAGTGAGCGACGAGGCAAAACAGAAGATAGTTAGCAACGTGGTAAGCGCCTTGTCTGATTTTGTGGAGATAGAATCGCAGGACAAGGTTCAGCTCAGCGTCTCCACAGATCCAGACCTCGGAACAATCTATTCAGTCACAGTGCCAGTGAGGCGGGTGAAATCTGAGTATCAGGAGGACGACCCGAGCAGGCAGATTATGAACGTCGAGTATAAGGACAGTGGAGAAGGGCCTGGCTCCGTTGATGTGAAGTTCGACTTCTATGTCCCGGAAAAGTTCAATGATTTTAGCATGTGACTTGTGAGTTCACAAGTTTCTTGTTGGCTTAATATAGTGTCATTTTAAACTAGTTTGTACTCATTTCTGGATTCTATCCTTCCTTTGGAACAAGAACAAGGTTGAAGCCTTGTTACTCTTGTATATATGAATGATTTTCTTACTAGGTTTTTTTGAGTGACTCTAATAGCTGTGGGGGCTTATACACAAGGTGTTATGATTTGTTCAGTGATCCATTTCCTGCTGAAGTTATGAAGTATTAGGCTTCTTGTTTTCAACTTATCTGCACTTCAAATCAATCAAATAATTTCAAGTAAATAAGGTTTAGTTTAGTTCAGTTCCACACATGTTATTTTCTTATTTTTGCTTAGTTTAGTTCGGTTTAATTTGGTTTGATTCAGTATTTAAATCAGATGAAAAGAATGCGACGTGATTCAATTTAGGTCGCAGTTTTCTTAAAGAATTTACTCAGATAGTAAGAAAATACATGATGACAAGTAGTGTTATTCACTTGATTAAGATTGATGAGCGGAACCCAAATTTGTGGCTTTTCATGCTAGCAAACCATCACTTAATTGCTGTCGAATCTTTCCACACGTTGCTTGCCAGGCCCGATGACGGGGAGCTCTCAAGTGTATCCCGCGTCAGAGCTCGATACTCTCAAGTGCCAATGCTCGGTCGCGTTGGTGCATTACGTGAGCGATCACCACCACCGCTGTTGAAAAATCATCACCACTACCATGTCAGCTGCTACCACAACCATCGGTGGACCATTGCTAACGTGCCATCACCGTGAAACCAAGACTCCTCCAATGCCACCATATTATTTATCAAAATAGAAAAACAACTGTAAACACCGGTAGAAAAATACATGGTGGGATTTAATAAATCACTAAAAAAGATTAAATAAGAAATGAAGCCCATAAGGAAGATCAAATTGGGCCCAACTCATCCGCTCCTCTGAAATTTGAAACGAGTTACATTCTTTCTTTGGAGGGAAATATACATATATAACCCTATATATTTGAGGAAGTGCAGATATAACTCTGAGATAATTTTTAGTGCAAATATAACCCTAACTAACTGATGAGAGTGCAAATATAACCTTGTAGTGAGAAATTCGTCATTGACCGTGTTTTTCGGGTTGAACCCTAAAAATGACAAATATGCCCTTGGACCAAAAGCTGAATTTATGTGGACAATTATACCCTTACCCCCCGCCGGACCACCGCCGGATCGGGTATAGTTTTATCATCATATTATGAAAATTGATCGGGTTATATCAGCACATTCTTAAAACTCATAGGGTTATATCAGTACATTCGCAAAAAAAATAGGGTTATATTAGCACATATTATTAAAGCCAACCCCATCAACATTAAAAAACCTATGTCGAAAACATAACAAAATAACAACTACGCACATAACACCAAATGTCATACAATCATCAATCCGAACTAAACTCAACAAAATAAATAAAATATCATCAAAATCCTTATATTTTATACCATATATACCGTATATATCTATTCGAATGACGATAAGCAAATGAAAATCAAAGAATAAAACTCAACGCCGCATTAATCTAGTGAATTAAGGGGGTAATTTCGGATGAAAATACCATTTTTTATATGTTCCCACACCTCTACTTCATTGTTCGATGTGTCAACCTCGCCAAAACTCTTTCTTTGCCACTCGAATCACACTTTGGAACGTCAACAATCGTTAGAAGAGGTTGAAATGGCGGTTGCATGTGGTTGGCGTTGATTTTGTACTAATATGACACTTTGTTTTTATAGTATGTGTTGATATAACCTTACATTTTTTACGAATGTGCCGATATAATCCTACACGTTTTAGAAATTTGTTGATTTAACCCTGTTACTTTTCATAATGTGCTGATATAACCTTACCTATTATGGTGGTGGTGCAGGAGTAGTCCGGCAGCGAAATTAGGGTTTTAGTGGTGCTAAGGGCAATAATGTCATTTCATATCTTTTCCCAAACACCATATAATATAAATTGTTTACTTTCTGTCAACCGGGGATATTGAAGTCATTTTGACTAAGCTAAACCAAATTTGTCTAAAAATAACATACTAATACTATAATATGTTACTAATTTTAATTTTTTATTATAGATTATCAATCATAACTTGTTAACATAATAATTTTACTGATTTTAATTCTTTACTATATATAATCAATTATAACTTGTAAAAATATATAATCTCTAAAGATAATTTAAAACCATAAATATCTCATTGTACAGTATATATATATATATATATGAAGAAAATTCAAAGAAACATATAATATGAAATAACAAAATATTCTAATTTTTTAATACAATGATAGAGTACTTTTGATAGAAATATATATACATATTATTTTATTTTAAACCGAATAATTGTTAAATGAGAATATTTTATAATTAGTGAGACTAATAAGAACTTTTGATATTTACTTTTATTTATTGAAATGCGATACATATAATTATGATAACCTATTAAAGTGAATCTCAACATATAAATAATTAGTTTTTAAATAATTTGAATGAAATATTATAAAAATAATCAATTTTATTGTATAAAATATTTAATAGTTTATAACTAAATTAATTGTTTCACTTCATAACTCATATAACTTTCCTTAGATGACTAAACTTTAAAACTTTAAATAAAATAAAATTTCAATATATTAATTAATGATATTGCGTAACGCACAATGATACTCCACTAGTTATTTTTTAAAAAAATTAGAAGGGTAAAAATGTTTTTTTACGAAATTCTGACTAAAAGTTACCGGCAAAACACTTTTACTTATTATTGAGGTTTTATATTTACACTTTCAATTATCACAGAATACTTATATTTTTACTTTCGCTAATTATTTGATGGTTATGCACTCTGCTCTTCTTTGGAGCGTCAGCGAAACTGCGCTCTGAGAACCCCTCTAGTTTTCTTCAAACTCCGTTACTATTCGCAATTGGTGGGAGCATGAAACAAAGGATCTTAAACCTAAGCAAAAGCCCGATCCGGGATGCAGTTTCCCGGGTCCGATTCGCCCCGCAATCCGACAACCTCCTCATTTCCTCCTGGGACTCGGTAAGCTCCACATACGCAGAATTTCGCGCCGCTGCGGCCTTTTCTGATTCACATTTACTGATTGTGTGTGACTGTGTGCAGAGTCTTCGACTGTACGATGTAGACAATGATGAGCTAAGATTGTCTTCTTCTTCCGACCAAGAAGGCGCCGCGCTTCTTGATTGCTGTTTCCAGAATGACTCCGTCGCTTTCTCGGCGGCTTCTGATGGTGCCATTTGCAGGTTTACTCTTGTTTTTGTCTAGTTTGAAGTCCCTTTGGTTTAATTTTTGTTTCTTCATTTGAAAGTTTGGATCTTGCTCCAATTGTTGGTGTTTGTTGATTAATTGATTAGCTATTGTTTCCTTTGGCGGGGGATTCGATAGGTATGATTTGGAGTCTGAGGTTGATTGCCGGATTGGAACTCATGATGATATAGCTACCTGTGTTGAATATTCTCATGAAACCAGTAAGTTACTGTTTTAATATATTTTTTTAAATATGGCTGCTAAAGCCTAAAGTTACATGCATTTTCATCAAAAGCATGGATTTTGTTGCAATGTGTAGCTTTATGAGTCTATGTGTTTTCTTGGATTTCTGTACTTCGTTTGGTTTAGGAAGACAGCGAAGTGGCAAATTTGCTGATACTCATTTGCTTTCTTGTAGATCTTGTAGTCACTGGTGGTTGGGACAAGAAGATTAGATTTTGGGACACAATCTCATCTAGTTTAGTTGGATGCTTGGACAATATATGTCTGGAGGTGGAGTCCATGTCCCTTTCTGGATTTTATCTGATGGTTGCAGTTGGGTCGTCTGTAAGCACATATGATCTGCGTAACATAGACAAATTAGTACAACCAAAAGATTCTTTTGTGGACATTCGAATAAAATGTGTCCGTCCAATTCTTGGTTGTGAAGGTACTGCTGCAAGTTTCTGTGTAATCATCTCTCATACACTTAACTTTCACCTTGGGATAGATATCCTGTCCTCTTATCATTTCCTGTTTATTAGCGATCCATTTTCTCTGGAGTATACTTCTATCTATACAGTCTGTTCAAGTTGCTTCAGATTACTAGGTTAACAGCCTCTATCTCTTAATGTAGGTTTTGCAGTTGGATCAATAGATGGGCGAGTTGCTTTGCGGTATACCAGTGACACCCAGAGAAGAGGGTTAGTTCAAAATCCTGAGATATCAAAGCATTCGATGGTCCACATGTTTGAAACTGAATCAGAAAATTCCGTTTTTACATGATGAGATTTTTGTTTGTTAGTTGTTCAGTGTATTGATGTAGTAATGTTTATGTCACAGATTCTTCTAATGGCAGATCTAATAAATGTTTTCTCTCTACAAATAGGCTAGATTTTGTAGAGCTCCTGATTCACTTTAGACTAGTGTACTTTTGAGTCAGGGCCCTGAAAACAGCTCTATAGTTTTCAATTTAAGCATAAAATCGAGATTGATAGTGAATTTGTAATTATTAGAAGTTTTTAATAACTTTCTGAAGTTAACATGAGTTTAGCCTGACCTCAACACATTGAAACCTTACTGACTACTTTGTTAACCTTTGCAGGTATGCATTCCGATGCCATCCAATGGAAAAGGTTGGAAAACTTCATCTTGCCACTGTGAATGACATTGCTTTCTACCCATCGTAAGTGGTTCTTTTAAGAATGATAAGTTCATGTGGACTGGTGATTTTGTACTCTTTTGGGTGAGCATGATATTCATATTATGTTGGTCTTGTTCAGCATGTCAACCATTTTTGCCACGGGTGATAACGATGGTTACGCTTCACTGTGGGATTCTCAGAGCAAGAAACGAATCTATGAGGTACGGTTGATTATTAGTTTTATGAGATCGTTTTCACTATTAGGGCTGGATATCTTAACGGAGTCAAATACATATGGAAATCGAGTTAAAGAATTCCTGAACAAGAAGCCTTATAGTGTCTAGAAATATCAACACGTGGTGATTTGTTCTTTTTACATTGCGTCGCAATCAGAATGCAAGTTTCACCTTGATGGAATGCCACCCCTTCTTTGGTTTTTACTATGTAAAAAGCTAACTTGTAACACCTCTTTCTTCAGTTACCAAGATTTCCAAGTGCCGTGGCTTCACTGTCATATAACCACAACGGACAACTGTTAGCGGTTGCATCAAGTTACACATATCAGGAAGACAACGAAAGGTTAGGATTTTCCCCCCTTTTACTTTTGTTGCGGCTAATGTAAGGTTTGCTAGTAGTCCTTCCTCTTAACAGAGTAATGTATAACTTTTGATGGTGGAATCAGGGAGTTTTCCCCCTAAAGTTCTTTTGAAGCATCAAATTTCTGAAAGAAATGTGCAGTGTTATATAGATAACACACCTGCTGAAGCTATAGTAGCGACAAAGACAATAAGCCACAAGCACTAGTTTTTGGGCATATATTCTTTACATGTGCACTTCTCTCATTCTTATAGAATCTTATTCTTTTTGACACATGTTTCAGTGAGAGTGCTTTGTTCCATTCTTTTACGTATATCAGGTCATCAACTTTTGCTTGATTTTACTAATTTTGATAAGTAGAAAAGGCTTAGAAATGTTATATCATATTCTATGATATGTTTTGGCAACCTGACCCCATGTAGGCACTTCACGCGACATTAGCACCTACCACTTCTCATTCCCAGAAGTAGGAATGCATAGTATAATTGTTGTGGTTTGAAGGTGCTTGAATGTTTCATTTAAGAATAATCGGGATAGTTTTTTGCTTTGAAATGCATCTTCAAAATTTAACAAATGAATTCCCCGGGATGGCGACTCTAGCTTTTCACCTTGATCTTGCATTTAAATTAGTTTCTTGAGTTGAAATCTTGAGATGATAGCCTAAAGATGAATTGTTTACGAGTTTTCTGTGTTTTGCTGGTCAGAGAGGAACCTCCTCAGATATATATGCATGAAATGAATGAGGAGGTCTTCGACGGATCACTTTCCGGTGGAAGTTCAAGGTAGTTTCAGTCCATGGAAGAAGAAATTGCAGCATCTCCTTGATGCTCATTTTACATGGTTGATTGAGAGGAGATTGTTTGTATCATACCTTTTCTGATATATATTTAGTCAAACTTGCATAGTATTTGAAATTCCAACTGGTGATTCTCTCTTATCTAAAAGTCCTACTACTTATATACTCTCTCCGTCCCGTAATAATTGACACATACACTTTTAACTCGGTATTTACGCAAACTGTTGTGGCAGAGATAATTGTGAAAAAATAGGAATATTTTGGAAAAACGACGAGTCTAGTCAAAAAGTTGTTTTAGTTAAAGAAGATATTGTAGGAATTTTACAATGTTAATTTTTACCATTTTGAATAAGAATTAAAATGTGTCATTTCATTTGGTGTGGCACGGGAAAAAAAGAGAGCCAATTATTCTGGAACAAAGAGAGTTGTCCTTTTCTCCTCTTTGCTCAACATCACCTATGAGTATCAAATCTTATGCTAGGAAACTGAATTGTTGTTGTACTACAATGGCAATAATTCATTCTTTTGGTTAATTTCAACCACAGCTCTAAAGTTTGTCCATATTATCAACTGATATAAAGGTTTGATTAATAATTTATCCTAATAATGAGAGACTGATATACTCCCCTATCCCAGTTTAAGATTCAATTGAACTATTCATTTAGTCAAAATTGATTAATTTCAACTGTAAAATTCAATTGATATAAATGAGAATATTATCATTTGGCATAGTTTTAGATTCGTCATAATGTGTATTTTCAAAATATTAATTTTTTTTATAATTTATAATTATACATAATTAAAGATACTAGTGGTCAAACATTTTTTGAGTCAACTGTCAAAAGTCAAAGTGAGCAGATGAGAGAGGTAGTATATTATATTATATCATAACATAATTATAGTTATAGTTATATGTAGTAGTGTGAATGGCAATAAAGTTAATAGCGCTGGCGACAAGTATCATATCATAAAACATACTCCGTAAATATAATACAAACGATAATAAAATTGATACGGCGACAAATATCACTTCATAACATTGTAAATATAAGAAAATGGAATATAGACAATATAATTGGTAACAAATATTGCATCATAACAACCTAGCAACAATAAAATTTAATACAAATGGCTATATATATATCAACAAGAAAACATATCAAGTAGTAAAAATGATAATAAAATTAACCACGACACCTGACAAATATCGCATCCTATCAATGTAACTACGAGAAAATATAAATTACAAACGACAACAAAATTGATGGCGACAGGTGTCAAATATCACATATTAACAACGTAACAAGAGGAAGATGTAGAGTATAAATGACAATAAAATTGACGGTAATAGGCGACAAAAATTGCATCACAGTGTAATTATAAGAAAGTATAAAGTACAAACGACAACAAAATTGACGGCATCGGGTGTCATATATCACATTATAACAATGTAGGAGAATTATAAACTTACCCCCAGGGTTGTCGACCCTGGGGAGGTGGCTGCCTCCTAGTGGATGCCCAACTAATAAAACTTTATTTTTAATATCTCCCATGTATGTGTGTATTATTTAAATGAATGGGGGGCTGCTTTTAGGCATGGGGGGTTGACGACCCTGGGGGTAACTTTAGAAGTGTCCAACAATGTAACTACAAGAAGATATAAAGTACAAATGGCAATGCGATAAGCGACAACTATCACATCATAACAATGTAACTATAAAAAAAACACAAAGTATAAACGACAACAGAATTGATTGCGACAAGTGTCAAATATCACATCATAACAACACAACTACAAGAAGATTTAAAGTAAAAATGACAGTAAAATTGACGGTAACCAGTAAAAGAAAATATAGAGCACAAACGACAACAAAACTAACAGCCATTAAATATCATATCATAACAACATAACTCAAAGAAACTATGAAGTACAAAAGGCAACAAATTAACAGAGACAAGCGATAAATATCACATCATATCAACGCAACGACAATAAAATAAAATAATTTTCAGACAATTATAGTTGTCACTATAACCCACCACACAAAGAAATAAAATAGTTTCTCAAAAAAAAGAAAAAAAAAGGAGGGTTAAAAAAATGGATGTCTTTCCATACAGCGTCGTTTAAACGCAAAGGAGAAAAAAGAAATATCCAGCCCGTACACTATCAACGGATGAGATCCAATTCCCATCTCAAAAACCCTAAGCCGCACTCCACCCTATAAATACCCGCGCTCCACTTTCTCTCTCTCACCTCACGCTTTATCACATCTCACACTCGCTCCAAAAAACAGTTTCCCCCAATTTCTGCAATTTAGGGTTTCGAAGCTATGTCGGACGAGGAGCATCACTTTGAGTCTAAGGCAGACGCCGGAGCTTCGAAGACCTACCCCCAGCAGGCCGGAACTATCCGCAAGAATGGCCACATCGTCATCAAGAACAGGCCCTGCAAGGTCAGTTCAGAGATTCCGATGTTTGATTTTTGATTTGGATGTTTGTTTGGGTTTTAATTTACGGAGTTAGGGTTATGATTTGGGGTCTGAAAGGAATTGGATTTGAATAGTTCATCAAGGAAGTTAGGGTTTTTTTGTTTGTTTTGGTTGGATGTTTGATTTTTGATTTGGAGGTTTGTTGGATTTGTTTATGAAGTCTGGGTTTTGATTTGGGATAGGATAGGATTTAATTTAATTAGTTCGTTCCAAAAGATAGGGTTTGATTAGGCGTAGGTTATATGTTGTGATACTAGATGAGGACAGTAGTTATGAAGGTGAGTTGAATCTGTGATTTGTTTTTTTAATCCTGGTTACTGGTTGATTAGGTTGACTTATATTTTCGAAGTATACGCGTGCTTTTCCTTCAGACGGATCTTACGTTTCAATTGTTGTTTGGTTGTACGTTGTATAATGTTTTGGATTAGAGATAGTGTTGACTTTAGTGTAGTTTGATATTTATATGAATATTTATATGAAATTGAATTTATGTGTTGAAAAATTGACTCTTGATTGTAAGATATGCTTGACTTAAATTTACCGTGGCACAGTTTATCTGATTTTTTTTTTGCAATTTTGTTAGCTATGGGAACCGGCTAACGTTAATTGGTTTGTTTTGCGACTGATTGAACAGGTTGTGGAGGTGTCAACTTCCAAGACTGGCAAGCACGGTCACGCTAAGTGTCACTTTGTTGCCATTGATATCTTCAATGGAAAGAAGCTTGAGGATATTGTGCCCTCATCCCATAACTGTGACGTATGTTTCCATTTTGTATATTGATATTGGGTTGCTATGTGATTGTTTCCTGTACTTAAGTCTTTTTGTTTATTGTTTTACAGGTTCCCCATGTCAACCGTACTGACTACCAGCTCATTGATATCTCTGAGGATGGATTTGTAAGTTAAAATAAACTTGCCATGACTGTTACACTCGGCTGTTTTGTAATCTTACAGATATGAACTAATGTATACTGATATTGCAGGTGAGCCTTCTCACTGAGAATGGTGGAACTAAGGATGACCTCAGGCTCCCAACCGATGAAAGTCTGCTCTCGCAGGTTAGTGGATTCTTGGGTTTTACTCACTTTTCCCACATAGAACCTCTGCTTAAAAATTCAAATTTCAGATGGTATTGTGCTGCACTTTATTTTGCTCTTAATGATTGTAAACTTGTTTAATTCACATTAGAAATTCACTTCTCTAGATTAGTTGTTTTGTTATGTAGTATCTGATTATATATGAACTAAGGGCTGCCCTGTCATGGTCCTAGATTGACCAGTACATTTGTATCTTTACGATTGTGTATTCCAATCCTGGATTTGATTAGGATATGGAAATTCGGGCTTTTCTGCCATTGTGTTTTGCATGTGATTGCCTATGATATGAGTAGTATGATTACTTTATGTCTTGTCCTAATTTCCCTGACAAGATAGGTAGATCTCTCTTAAAAAGGAAACAAGCTTTATGCTTTATGATTAACTGTTGCTTGCTTTTTCTTCACAGATCAAGGAAGGATTTGAGAATGGAAAGGACTTGGTTGTCTCTGTGATGTCTGCCATGGGTGAGGAGCAGATCTGCGCTCTCAAGGATATTGGCCCCAAGTAGTAACTGTTAGGACCAGGGATGGGAGGAAGCTGAACCACATTTTGCTGTCTTTATATACTAGATTCAATGACAAGCTTTATTTTGCGGTTTGATTATGTATGGATTTGGTCATTTTGTGTGGAAGTGTATAAACTCATTAGCACCTCTTATTTTATGGAGTTGCAAATTAAGCTTTATTAATCAATCATCAATCAATGGTCGGTTCTCCTCTAATCTGCTATAATGCCATTTAGTGTTTCTTGTGTGCATTTTCGCTGTTCTTATTCATAAGAATATGCAACCTTGTCATTATACAAGTTAGACTTGATTTCGAAGTGAAACTGCGTAATGAAGTTGATGCCTCCCAAGAGCTGTGAAAGGTCAAATCCTCTAATGTGATGGTTCTGATTTAAGATGCAAAGATCGGACACTTCTGATTTGCAAGTAACAAGTTTTCATAGTTTGAAGGGTAATAGGTTCTCTTCTCCTCAATTCATATGCACATACACAACCGTAAGCAAATTGTTGAACAAAATTTTCTCAAGCATCAAACTGGTAAGCAGTGAGCGATGATCGCATAATTAGTCTTCTGAACTGGATCTGAAGCCAATTCTCGGGCCTGGCTATTTAACTAGTCTTATGATTGTTCCAAGCCAATCCTCTGGCACATCATGCTTCAACTGTCCACTCATAGCCACACTTGAGTGCTTCGTTGCTGCCTGTGTTATTTCATCATCTTCATAAAATTGCAAAATGGAAAGACGGTTGTAAGAAAGTCAATGAATTACCTTAACAATGTAAACATCAATTCCGAGTTTTGCAATCATGGTCGCTTCTGATATTTTAGTCACCATTCCCCCAGTCGTGTCATGATCAGCCACAGTCATCACAACTGTTAATTATGACGGAAAAAAGCTCATTTGTTAACCGATGATTGTATATAGGAAGGAAACTTCAGTTTCTTATGCATATTCATCTGTATGTCAGAAGCCCTTGAATGCTATTGAAAGACGGTGAAAATGTGCTCTAACCTTCTTTAGTTGCATCCTGTGTAGCGGTTTTCATGACAGACCAGCCCCATCTTCACATACGGCTGTCGCAATTTATGATGTCATTCATCTCCAATCGCATCTAAATAGAGACTACGAACAAATTGGCTTGAATTTACCTATTTCCCTCAGAAGAACTGCATCAGGTTCTGTTGGAGGACGATCATACACTCCGAAAACATCTGTCTGCATCAATCTTGTATAGGAGATGCTAAAAATTCGACTAGCGAGTGACAAAACGGATTAAAGACACTGCTGCTCAAAAGAAAGGGCTAGGGATTAGTTTGAACAGACAAGCTGAAAGTGTAGGATACAAGAAAAACCACAAATTCAGGCTTCAGCTCTGCTGCCAAATAGCGTATGATCACATATCCACTTAATATTGTGCAATCCTGGTCAAATGAAAACGTCAAAACGGGTATCAGACTTGCAATGTAAATAAGGTCCTGATCGGGATCAGATATCAAACCTGTTTCGTGTCGAGCACTGCATCTCCATGCAGAACCTGATTCATATAATCGACAACAAATTGCACTTAAGTTCATTTATCCAACACATCTCACAGTGCATATCACATTGAAAAACAAATCAAAAGGTTGAACTTACAGGTACAAAGCCAGATTCAATAGCCTTAATGACCATAGAAACATCGGCAACTTCCATCTTCACAAAGTACATGCAAAAATATGATGATTTGTGATTCAGAATCAAGGAACCAGCACACAAAAATAAAACGCATTGAGATTTGGTGCATGAGAGTATCTAATTAGTATTGAAGCTTCGCCTACTAACATTTCTTTCACGAGTTGACCAACCACATGAAAACGGAGACATTCCTACAGAAGGAATACCCTCTGCAAACCAAAAAATTAATTGTCAAGACTCAAGAGAGGTGTACTATTTGGAAGCAAACTTTCATATATCTTTAGCTTTAAAAATTGGTACAACAAAACTAGAAAACAAAACGGAAACTAAGTTGATTATTGGCAATGTCAGAATGTCAGCATGAGATTTTATACTTTTTAGACACTCAAAGTGAGTATAAATTAGATGATAACTGATAGGAAATAATTACATCCAACACATGGTTTTTTACCTCTTGCTAGAACTCTGACAATTTCATGGTTGAGGGAAGTTACCTGAAGCAATGAAAATAATTTAAAATACAAAAAAAAGAGAGTAAGAGACCGATATAGCTTATGCGGGAGAGGAGAAATAACATCAAACGAAGGCAATTAATTAAGAACGAGTAAAGTTACACTTAAATTTCACAGTAATTGGCCAGACTAGACATTCCTGTAATCTGCGTGAATACGTATCATCATGTTATAAGTATTTCGTTTCACTGGATGGATCCAGTAGAGAGAGGAACTAAAGCTTATTTATAAAAATTAATCGAGAAAGCATCTTTGCAACTGAAAAGAGAAACGCAAGATTGATACTGGTGAGGAACAGGATGGAATATCATTAAAACACAAAAATATGGTTGTTCTTACGGAGATACGCGTAGCAACAAAACCAGGCTTGACAAGAGATCGATTTAATCCTCCTTTATGTACACTGGATTTACTAGCCTGAAAGTGTCCAAAAGAACCTGCAACCAGTCAGACAAGAGATGTTACAGGGTAATGTAAGCTAATAATCAATCATTTCAGTACAGACGAAATAGTCAAGTGAATAATCAATACGGTTTGCAACATAAACAAAACCAACATCAACCTGCCCCATGGACCACAACGAATTTCTGGAAGCTGTGAACAGATTGATCATCACACTCATCATTAACACTTGGAGCTCCTGAGTCTCCAGGCCTCTTGCTCCAATCCAAGTCAAGTACATTTTCAGAAACTGAACCTGGTAACATTACTTGCCGTAGCTGTTTTGACACTATGCTCAATTTCTCCTCATTTATCGTCTCAAACTCATTCTTGCAAGTGATTGCTGCACCTCCTGCATATGAAATACAAATGAAAATAGAGTTTATGCCCTAACAAACATATAAATTCTGCCAAAATCATTCACACACACACACACACACACACTTCTCTCATGGTTCAATAGGGCTCTCATTTCATCCTTTTTTGCATAAGCAACCCTCGATTCACACAATCCAGGGTTCAACTAATTGAAATAATGCTATATAAAGACTTAGAATTCCAAACAATACTAGATTCAAGATCAATCCTACAATGCACCAATTGCAAGAAATATCAAAGATCGAGAAATTAAATTACAGAGAATCAGATAATGGGCTCATCCTAAGAATAAGAAATCTGCTGAAAGATTCTCAGTTTATGTTTCAGTGCTTCACTGAGCTAAGAACTTCACATTTAACTATGCTAACTGAGCTTGAAGAACAGTTTAAGTACAACAGACATAAACGTAATTATACAATCCGAAGAACACATAAAAGATGAAACTTTAAGCAGAAGAATGAAGATTGCGAACCAAGTTTGACTATGCAGCGGATTCTTTGAGCTGGGTTCTGCTCCATGATAATGAAAGATGGGCTTTGATTTTCACTTGCTGGGATGCTGTTCTGAATCCAGAGAAAGAAAAGGAGGAGTTTTTCCTTTCTGTTAACTATTTCTATTATAATTGGGCCGGGTCTTCCTTTTTCTTATATTTTGATTTCCAAAAAAAATTGAGTTTTATTTTATAACAATTTTTTTAAAAAAATGTCACTATAACGAGATTATAGGGTTTCCATCCCTGTTCTGTTAAACTCATTTATGAATAAATGCAATTATAGCGGATTATGATCTTGAAAAGATCATTTACATTTTTTTAAAATTACTCATTGGCTCTCCTAAATTCCTAATCGTTTCAAAAGTGAGAATTATGTATGAGTTATAATAGATTTAGCCAAATGAATTGTTGGACCATAAGGCTAATGAAGCAAAATTTAGATAAGCAAATCAATAATTGTGTGTAATTCTCCGCCTTCCTTAGCATCGATTTAAATGGCCGGACAACCATTTATTTAGATCAAAATGTTCAGTGTTTCGGTAGCATGAGTGGATAACCTAGGTTGGCATGTTTAGATAACATACAAATCAAAATTCTATGTAGAAGCATGAGTAGTCCAAGACATATGTAATGGTCGTTTACTATAGATTCGTCCACTAAGTTTGATCCAAACTCACCGAACTAATCCATCGGCTGAAACCAATGCACTAATCCAAATCTGTAACGGCATGAAATATTGGTCTTGACATTTCTCGAAACATGCCAACCACATAAGTTTTTGTTCCAGTACACTTTGTTTATTGACAAAAGGAATTCATAAAATCGAGGCAATTAAAACACATCTACTAAACATATAATCACACTCAATTTAACCCATGAAATCCTTGTTACTAAACTAGGAGAGTTAATCTAGTTGTTTTTAGTAGACTTAAGTTGTTTCATAAGTGTATGGGATAAATTATCTGTTTAGAAAACGGCTACAATCTGATCATGAAGATACTCAAATAAACGGTCAAAAGACACGTTTGACCGATTTTTTTGATCACACAAGACGAAAACGTCCAAATGGACCGAGATACTAATCTAGCTGAAATCTTCATACTGGAAACGCCAAAAGTCGGTTTATTAAACGTCTTCGACTGGGATTTCTCCTAAACCGCCCTTCAACAACAAATCAGAAGCCATGCATATTTTTTCAAATACATGATCGCTGAAAAAACCTACTAGTTTGACTTAGACAAAGACAAAAGAAAAACTATTTTGAGAACATAAAGTCTCGTTTTAGACTGACTGTCTGTTAGACGGGTTCATTTTATAATTGATGTAACTAATATGGTGATTTGATATCTGTTTTTATTTCTTGCATCGAGATTCCTATAACTTTGAAAAACTTTTAAAATGTATTGCAATGTATAAATAATTATAAGAGTAAAGTGCTAAAATAACCATGACTTTAGCCTGAAAGTGTCAATATAACCCTTCAATTTCAAAAGGTATCAATCTAACATTTGACTCTGCTGACATTTTAGTCAATTTTTTATGGGCAGATTTTGTGAAAAGATAATTTTACCCTTGAATAAAAAAAATAATTAAAAAAAGATTAAACAGCTATCATCTTCATACAGTCGGCCGATTTATCCGGCCCCCATTTCTTCGTTTTCTGTCTTCCCCGACGACGGAGGGTTTTCATCATCTTTCTTTCCCTCACCGTGCGCAAAACGCCTCCGTTTATTCCATTTCCTTTCTTCCTCATTTTTGGGCTCGTTTTTCTGGAGGTCTTGCAACGGCGACAACAAATCAAGGCTTGCAACGACGGCGGCGTTCTTGGTTTCATTGGATATCAAGTTCACTAGGCCGACGACGAGCGGTGGTGGCTGATGGCAGAGACGAGGCGGGGTGAGGGGAGAGATGGCGGAGGTTACAATTTCTGGAACGACGTCGAGGAGGGGAGAGGTAGGAGGAGCCGCAAGATGGTTTCCTGTGCGGTGCATCAATCATTGACGGGATGATCGTGAAGAATGGGAACGTTGTAGATTGCAGATTGGAATATGGAATCTATCTACCGGAGTTCAAAGCAACCAGATTCCGATGAATTTGCTCAATTCATGATAGCTGTCGCATTGACATAATGGCGGAGGAGAGAGGGAGGAGTGTGGCGGCGACAGAGTACGACAGTGGCAGCGGAGGAGTTTTGAAGAAGAAAGTTTGGTTTGTCATAAGAGTATTTTTGTCATTTCATTTCTTACTCTTGCCTGAATTCATTTGGTTAGTGCTAGAACTAGGGAGTTT
>JAULKK010000013.1:3325313-3335797 GCA_032355705.1 Rubia peregrina | reverse complement strand
ATTTACAACTTAATCATGATCAAGAATTACAAGTTCTGGAATTTGTCCATGGTTTTGAAAGTCTATTTTGTTCAATCTAACCCCACAGAACACCTTCTCCGGCAGCTCTTCAGGTCTCTGCGCCTGCATCAAACATCGCCAAATCGAATTATGAAGCAACCTTACAACCTCTGTGCTTTCGCGATTTTAAAGCAAGAATCTTGAAAACCTACCTGAATCGTTAAGCCGGGGTCAAGGACTCCATGTTTCAACCTTTCGCGAAATGCGTCGAGTCCTTTCCTTGATATATAACTGAATCTATGAACATCCAGGTCGATTTCAAAATAGTTTGCGCCCTGAAAACGAAAGATGGATATGGTGAAGGCCGAATCAAGGAGTTCTGAAAAGAGTCGGTAGAGCAAATTGTAGTACTAGGACTACCTTGTAGAAAGCGTGTTGAGGTCGCGAAAGCACAGGCTTTTCATTGTAGGCATGTAAGAGCTTTCTCTCTGCAGAATTCAACCTCAGATCATCTGGATTTACCACGCCGACTAAAAGTTTCAGTCTTTCTCTGTAAGGAACCATTGATTCCTTCGCGAAAGTCTTCACCATTTCCATGTCATCCGCGACTAATCTCTGCATCATAAACAAGAACGATTTGTAATGCGCGGTTTTATAGTCAAGAACATCAGAATTCGCGCAACAATGCAGAACCATGATTAAGTACCTTGATGGATTCTTGGAATTCTGAAGAGATTTCTTTGTCAAAATTTTCAGAAACTCTGAAATACAACACCAGGCTCATTCCCACTCCATCGCTTTCTCCAAATATCGAGGCAGGATAAGTTGGCAGCTGAACATCGCGCAATCTCGAGTTAGTAAGAACATATGAATCAGAACTAAAAGCATGAGAAGATGTCCTAAAGAAAGGCACCTGGATATTAACAATCAACAAAGATGGCACTTCAGTATGAGCTTTTGAAGGGGGAAGTTCAAGAAACTGTGCAATGTGATGTATCTTTCGCGGACAAGCAAATAAATCAGCACCAATTGGAACATAAGGACTACAACTAGGAGCTGATGACTTCTTCTTGTCTCTGCATAGATTTCTCATGAAGTCAGTAAACATTCTTACATTCGAGTTTGATCAAGTACGAGGTTGAAGAGCATACTTGAAGAAATTCTCTCCCCGGAGCTTAAAGACAGAAGGCGAAAGAGGAGACCAGCAACCCTGTCCTGCATTCTTATCCGTCATGCGTGGTAGTGTAAGTCCTACTTTACGATAGTACAGAAATCTCTTCGATGGACCTGTAAAATAATAACGAATCAGCATAAAATGTATTATTTTTGAAGCTACAAGAACATGCTCTGATTCACAAGAAGTTCTTACAAAATTCAGTAGCTTCATCTGTGTCATGGTTTGCGCTTTTGTAAGTAACTTTTATCGCTGTTGATTTTCCTGTTGTTGACATCGCAATTGAATTTAATGCTTCAAAGCAAGGGCTGTTATCATGCTTCTCTGTTGAAATTGAAACTACTTCTTCTGTTGTAGAAGGGAAAAAATCTGTAAAGACAGAACAAATGTGAACAAGTAGTACTAAGAGTACTAAGAGTTTTAAAAAAGTACAATAAGGTAGTTTAATTCACCTCCATGAACACTAACAAAATCTTCATCAGAATCTGACTCGAGCGCGCTTGAGGAGTCGAACCACGCTTCCTCTTTACATGCTCCTTCTGTTCAAGACATTATTCCATAGCTTTCAAAGATGAGCATTTTGAGCACACAAAAAAAAAGTTTTTTCATCCTTGTTTCAAGAAATGGATAGGAAAATTTACCACTCAGAATAGGTGTTCGTTCCGGTGTTCCACAGTTCACGAAAGAGAATTCAGGCAAAGACGGATGGTTTCCATCATCGGCATTACTGAACTGTTCGATGGGAATAACTGAAACAGATGGGGTGATCTTTCTACGGGTCTTTCTTGGATTGCGGAAGTACTTCGCTTTTGATTTGAACTTCTTTTTGGAAACTGAGATGCATCCTCCCATGGTAAGTAGTGTTTCAGCGAAAATAGCGAGAAATTCTGGTGTTTCATAGCATATTCCAAATGCACAAATGATTATCTATGGCCATAAGTCTCAGAGAATGTCCTAGAAAGCACAAATATGCACCATTCACATTCCTGTAACAAAATAACAACATTAAAGTACTCATGATTCTCAACAAAATATAACAGGCCTAAACTTGAATTTATGAACATAACATCCAAGATAAACAGAAGTGACAAGATGGATCGATAATCTACTTATTCTTCAACCATGATAAAGAATTCAGAAGTATATAACAGCAACATTTACGAGTTCCAGACATAACATCTTAGTTACCTCGGCATCAACATGTCTGAGCAGCACTAAACCAAAGTACCATCAACAGCTATTGATCTTCCAATTAGGTTTGATTATACTCGGATTTGTCGGTACCTGCACGCAGAGAGGATCCACCGGATACTCAATAACACGAACTCGTGCCAAATCAAGAATCTGCGCAAATTCGAAACACGGAACAAGAACTCACTTCACTAAGCCATCAACGGAAACATTCCTCCATTCATCCTTTCCACTAAACACAGCAAAACTACCTAAACCCCAAATGAAAATTTCCTCACAAAAGGTCAGTCAAGACTCAAGAGTCCTCCAGGAGGGCACAAAAAAGTCAAGCAAGATTAATGGTTCCATCTCAATCAAGGGCTCCCATTACTTCAGGAGCAAACAATAGATAGAAAGAGAAAAAGAAGAAGTCAACCATTGGATTTCTCCTCTGTTCAGACAAATATCAAAAGACCAAAACTGGAGTGGACCAATACTTTTAGGCATGTTTCCTAGTTTTCCCCCCCTAATTGTTCGGAAGAATCAAAACCAAGAAAGATAGGAATCCTGAATGTCACAGAATCAGAAACTGGCGTAGGATGCAAGCGATAATATGAACAACAAAATCCCAGATTCTTATGAATCAATACCGAGATGCAGAGATCAAAAGAAGCACTGAAATGTCAGAATAACACATGCAAATAAGACCATTTAACAAGCATGCAAAAACCCATAAACATTTCCAAAAATCCAACAAAAAAAAAGTTGATGATATTCTAGTCATTTACCAAGAACTGGAACTCAAATCTCTCTGGGAGATTGAGCAAAAGTGAAATCGTTAAACTGAGCATTCGTGTGGCGAAGGTGCAGCTGGTGCCAACGCACTATTTAACTGAGAAGTACTCGAAATTAAGGCTGCAAAAGGCCATGGCCCACATGGTGGAACTGAAAGCTCCAATCATAGACTCCAGACTTTGCTTCATCAGTGGAGCTGGACTTTTCCTGAATTACTACTACTGTTGTACAACCACCACCGCAACTAACCGTTTATCCTTAATTGTATGTCTGCTCGATTATATAAATCATATCTCGTCACCTGCAACTGTCTGTCACGGCTCATGATAATTAAATTTATGTTTTTTATTTCTTATTCGACATGATTCTATTACATGACCATAAGTTATCATATGATAAACAAAATTGAAATGTTAGCTAGTGGTAGTGAGGGATTTTGTGTATTATAACAACGTTACATAGTTATCACACCAGTCACTAAAACTTTGCTAATAACTAAACCTGTTTTTCCCTATACATTATAATACTTATGTCCAACTACTTCGGTGACAGCATCAAACTTCTATCTCGATTGTTGATCGACTGTATGAATCATATCTGAATGAAACGGTGCATAGGAATGTAATATTGGCCTATTCCCATGATGAAATGGTATTATTGTGAGGAATGGCATAAAGATGGTAACTTTGAAAACGTGGGAACACTAGTAGATGAATTGTCCACGTCCCACGTGTTGGTATTAAATGCAGGGGAGCAATGCAGAGGAAAGCGACCAACCCAGCAAGATAGGCGAAAAGCAAGCAAACCTAAAAAACCACTCACTAATTTCCACCTTTTCCATCTTCTCTTCCATTATTGCTTCCCATGATCCCATCTATGTTTATAAGATCGGGATTCTATGCATGATCGTTTTTAAAGATGGTATTCAGATCAATAGTTTCGGATTATAGAATCATCGATCTTGTTGAAGATTTTCATAGTTAAATTTATATGTTTTTTATACTCTTTATGTTCCAACCGAATCTGCACTTCCTTCTAAGGAAATATTTAACATATTATTAGACATTATTATCCCAAAATGTTAGAATTTTACACGATTTAAAATCTAAAAGCTCACTAAAAAATTTGCCCACTTCACTCAACACTAGCTTTCCCTAGAGATCCACCTATGGTTCCTCGCTGTCACAACCATATTATTCGCTGAAAATGTTTTTGAATCAAACCGGTTGGTGGCATCTTTCTCCACTCCGGTGGTGGCCCCCTAAGATTTGGTTTGAAAACTCAAATCCACCCACCCAAGTGGAGCTTCGCCACATAGAGAGGAACGGAGGAAGAGGCGGAGGGCAAAGAGAGACGGAGGGAGAACAGATCTGAATAGTAAAAGGCAAGAGTATATTGAACTTTTCACACTATTAAAATTAAAAGGAAACTTTTCTCTATTTGTAAGTTTCCCTGGAACAGATGGAGTATTAAATTTATAAGATCTGATCTGAACCAACCCGATCGAGCAAGTTCCCTACTTTTGATCAAGTATCGATGGGAATTTAGTGAACTAAATTTCAAATAAGTTGAAAATAATGAGTTCGCAAGACGTTTTAAGTTGATAAAATTAAATTTTGAATACAAAATGACGTAAAAATTCGATCAAGCACATAAAATCATGCTCCCTCTGTCCCATCTCTAACTGCACACTAACTACTTGACACTATTCTCTATCAACTTTTGACCGTATATTTGAGTAGATATATAAGCAATAATATTATCGTATGCGATATTGTTGGATTCGTCATAACAAGTAGTTTCTCAAAAATGACGTTTTGTTTGTCGTTATTGTACGTAGCTAAATATATCAACGGCTAAATAATTTTTTTAATGAGCGTAAAAAAGATTTCGTTCAATTATCCATTTGTGTGGAAGAAACAAGTGTGAAATGAGGTGATCGGCCCGTTGTGTAGTGTTTGGGAAAACCTTTTGGGCACAAAATGATGTCAATTCGCCGTAATAGCATTAGGACTTAGGAGTACCGAATATGCCAGGTTTAGTGCAAGATGAGCAACAGTTTAAGTGTCCCATCCATTTCCTATCCACTCAATTACTCCATCAGTTTTCTACTCCCTCCGATTCTTTAACATTGAAACATTTACTTTTGGCACAAACATTTAGGAAGGTGGAATTAGTGGTTGAGAATTCATTCAAATCATAAAAAGTAAAATGAGTTGATGAAAACAATCTAGAATTTTCCAAAAAAAGAAATGTGTCAATATTAAAAAATTATCCCATAAAAAAAGTGTAGGAATGTTAGAGAACTAGAGGGGGTATTTATTCCCCTTGTTTATACTCCATCAGTTTCACTAAATAAAAATTTGTCATCACAATTACTCTCTTTGTCTGATTAGTTATGACACACTTACTATAAATGAATGTTTTCTTTTATTTGACACTCTTTCCATTTTTGGCAAGATTCCTTCAATTTCATACACTCATTTTCTTCAGCTAAATCCAAGCACGTAAACCCATGGTGCCATAAACAGAAAAATGGAGGGAGTACTTAATTTATTCACAAAAACAGTATAATTAGTGACACTTAAAAAGTGTACGAAAGAATTACTCCTCATATACATTGGAATATTATACTCCCTCTGGTCGCCTATAATTGGCATCCTTTGACCAAATTTTTTTTCATGTCATATTTGACCATCGATAACTTTTGTTATACTGTATTTAATAATAGACATCATGTGAGATATCTTTGGATTCTCCGTAACGTGTAGTTTCTGAAAAGTAAAATTTTATCGTTTGTTATTGGACAAAATTAAAGTTATCGGTGGTCAAACATATCTTCATAAAATGTCCAGAAAAATGGTGCCAATATAAAAAGACCGAAGGGAGTACAACTTTTTATTTTACATGGAATATACATTGGAATATTATACAAAGTCTTATTTTACATGGAATATACATTGGAATATTATACAAAGTTTTATTTTACATGGACTAAACGTTAGATAGAGTCATTTTATAAATAGTAATAAGTTGATTTGATATTTATTTTTATTTACTACAATGATGTACCTATAATTATGAAAATCTTTTAAAATGAATCTCAACATATAAATAATTATAATCTAACTTTAAAACTTATAAAAAATATTGGTCTAACTGTTAGTCGGTATAACACGAGCCCCTCATTAGAATAATATGATGACAGCCCTGAAAATAAATAAAATAAATGTGTTAGTGGAGTTTTTCTAACGTATACTACTTTCCTCGTTCCACTATATTTGACATATTTTATTTTTTAAATTATTTCTTTTACCTTGACATACTTCTCTTTTTGGCGAGATTCGTTCATTTTTATTGATTTATTACTTGTTTTTTTATCGATTTCTTTTTGCTCATTTCATTCATAGTAAATCTAAATAAAAATGTCAATGCATCGAATATGGTAGAACAGAGACACTAACTCTTACCGATAGTATGTAAGCTTCTGAGATTAAGCTCTTTTAGAAATCTTCTATCCAATTGGCTGCCATTTTAATTTATTTTTAAGTTTTCAGAATTTTTTTTATATTACTCCACATGTTAAGCCTAGATAGAGTGAATAAATGAGCAGGGAAGCCAATATAATACATTAATATTGCGGATATACGTCCTGCGCTTGGATTTAGGTGTAGAAAATGAATAGATGAAATTGAATGTAAAAAGTAAAAAGTAAAAAATAGAATAAGAGGATGAAATTGGAGGAATCTTGCCAAAAATGAAAAAAAAAATTGCCATCTAAAATAAACATTCCAATAAGGTAAGTGTGTCACAGGAGAAACGGATGGAGTACTCTCTTTATTTATGCTCTCTTTGTTTAACTTTTTTTTTTAAAAAAATACTTTCTTTGTTTCCCTAATAAAGTTATATCATGAGAGGATGAAATTGAAGAAATCTTGTCAAAAATGAAAAAAGTGTGCCATCTAAAATAAACATTCCAATAAGGTAAGTGTCAGAGATAGAGAAACGGATGGAGTACTCTCTTTATGTATGCTCTCGTTGTTTAACTTTTTTAAAAAATACTTTGTTTGTTTCCCTAATAAAGTTATATTTTCATCTGACTTTAAAAATAGTAAAATATAAAATATTTAAAAGAAAATTTATGTTGAAGGAATATATTTTTTTTGAAAATAGATAAAATTGTTTTAACATTTGTAATTGAAGATCGATAAAAATGAAAGTGTGATGGTTTTAGAAAAGATGATAGAGCACATTGAGGTCATTTTTCTCTCGTGGTGATTTCTTACTAAATTGAACTAAAATTATACTCCTTCTGTCCCACTATTAAGTTCTGAATTACTTTTTACGGTTTTCAATGAACATGTTTGCCCGTAAATATTTCTAGCTGTATATAATAATGTCGCATAAAAAATTAATATTTAGAAAATAGATGTTAAGACAAATCTAACGATATGTCACATGATATATTTATTGTTTATATATTAATTTAGATTTAGGGTCAAAGTTTGTAAAGTTTGACTCTGAAAAAACAAATAGGAAGTTTAAAGTGGGACAGAGGGAGTATCTACCATGTACCATCATTACTTGAAGAAGAAAATAAACTTAATATCAAAACCAATAAATCAAGACAAAACATGTCATTTTGACCCATCAATAATAGTAGCACCCGACTAGAGTTGGAGATAATGTGTTATGAAAAAGTTATTACGAAATCATGGCTACAATTATATGAACTATAAATTAGTCAGAACGGTATATCTCTTAAGCACATATTAAAATCGATAGAAAATCAAGGTAATATTAGAGAAGAAATACAAAGAAAGTTTGAGAGAATTTTTTCAATCATCGCATATACAATTCTCAATTACATAGAAGAAGTTTTTTAGCATTGACAAAGTTTAGTCATGCACTCACAAAATAATTCATCTTCAATTCATGTATAAGAAAAAAACATGATTATCTCGAAAGCAAATTAATTTGTTTATAGTAAATACCATTTGCAATGGTATTTACAAAAACTAATACAAAAAAAAGAGAGGGGACTTAATGACCTTACCTCAGAAAAATGCAATCCCTTGACTAGAAATATACAAAAATCTAATCAATAACCTAAGCCAAAGGGATCAAAACTATGTGGAAATAACAAAGATACATCAAGAGGATTCAAATGTTCAGAAGCATCAAGTGCAATAAAGTTATTATTACAAATCAGCTCAGAATGAGTAAAATTCATCTCAATTTGCAAATGTATGGAAATGAAATTGAGTCCATCCCCACTTTGTTCTTGATTTCTATTGGGAGACCTGCGTAGACAAATGATTGGTTTACCTGTATTAAGCTCGCAAGTTTGGCTAGAATGTCAGCTACTTTGTTAGCTTCTCGGTAGATGTGTGTTATCAAGAAATCAAAGGAGTTGAAGAGCTTCCAGATTTGCCTGAGTTCTGTTATGTCACCATTTTCACTAACAACTCCACTTCGAGTCTAGTTTTTTTTTAGCAGCAATGATTAGACCATATTTGAAGCGTAGCAGCCTCAGCTTTCGAACAGGTAAGCCTGGGAAAAGCCACTGCAGCTGCAAAAAATGGGAAACCATTTTGATCTTTAATAATCCATCCAGCACCTGAATCACCATTATGAAGAACTGAAGCTTCAGTGTTCAGTTTAAGGCTTGTTGGGAAAGACTAAGAGATAATACTGTTGCCTGTAGTTATTTTTTCCTTCTACACAAGGAGCTTAGGACATGTCTGGTTTAAATCCCACTTAAAATTCAGCTTGTTACTAATCAGGATGTCATTTATTTGAAGTAAAATATGATTGATTATTAACCTGGCCTTTGGGGTTGTGTTTTCAAAATTTTGTTCGATTCTAGCGCACCACAAAACCATGTTACTATGCATGGAATAATTCTCATCAATGGAATGAATTCGGAATTTATAGAGCACTGCCAGTAATGTAAGAACATGTCCCATAGAACAATCTAATTTAAACAACAAAATCTAATCAATCGTGTTCCAGATATGTTCGATGAATTTGCCGGAGTTAAATGTGTGATGTATGGAAACAAAGTTAGACCTGCAGAAGCTACATAGAGATGGCAGATTGAAGACAAAATCTTCTAATACATTAGCATGTTAAGTACTCTCCAGTTCAGAAAGCTTATCTTTTTAGGTAACATATTTGACCAGAGATGTTTGGAAGAGCCATTTTTGGAATGCTTTCCAAATTCTTCTACTATTTTGGTTATCTGGATTTGTTCAGTTCCACAGGAACTTAGCAAGCATTTTATGTATCTGGTCTATAATGTGTGTTTCTGGGCTTGAGAGCTTTTATGAGGTGTAATAGAATTGAAGTAGAACGTGTTTTATTAGGATAATTTTACCTGTTGGGGTAAGTAATTTGTTTTTCCATGAGTTGATCCTAGTTTCGATTGAGTTGATCATGCTCAGGTAGTGGGAATTTTTGTTTCTCCCAATAAATATAGTACATCCAAGTTATGTAAGAGGTAGAAAGCTGAAGGTCATTTAGATTTCAAATTTGATACTAGAAGGTATTATGTGTTGAGGAGTAAATTTAGACATATAAAAGGATGACTTATCGAAATTCACTTTTTGACCGGAGGCGAGCTCAAATAATATTAAGAAAATGAAAATAGTTTTGATTCCTGCTTTTGTGTGTTTCATCAGTGTAGCACTATCATCAGCAAATGACAGTTACAGTGATTTGGTTAGGCAGTTTATGATATTCCAAATATTAAAAGTAAAATCTTGAAATAATAATGAAAAGGAATATCGGAACTAATTTTCAAAAATAAAAATAAAATTGAAAAATAATTAAAAAATGGTAAATTGTCATCTCTGCATCAGTATTGAAAGAGGAAATTCATATTTCTGGAAAAGGTTTTGTCATAAGAACAAAGGGCAAGGGAGACAGTGGGTCACTTTGCTCCTGCCCTCTAGAAGTTTGAAAAGATTCAAAATGGGCATCCATAAATTAGTATTGAGAAGTAAGCTGATTTAATATTCCCTATGATCAGTTTGATTAAATTTTCAGAGAATCCCATCGGAGCCAACAATTTAGAGAAAAATGGACATGAAACTCTATCTAATGCTTTCATCATATCATTAATACAAACTAGGGTTAATGTAACGCTTTCCTTGCAACACTTATTTAAAATGTTAAAATAACTTATTAAATGTTACTTAAACTTTTGAAAAGTGTTACATAAGTGTTACCTAAATTTTTAAAAGTGTTACGTTAGGTCTAATGTAACATCGCCTAAGGTAATACTTATAAAAGTGTTACTTTAGGTACTATTGTAACACTTTAACCTATTGTAACACTTTTA
>JAULKK010000013.1:3269381-3282477 GCA_032355705.1 Rubia peregrina | reverse complement strand
AAATTAGTTGTTGCTTCCTTATTTTGTTGGACAATTGTTGGTTTGTTCTGCCCTTTCATTTCTCCCGACTTGTGAATTCCGCTGTGCACTTTAAGAAGATAAGTAACTATAATGTCTCTAGCATATCTTCTGCCTGACTAAAATTTTCCCTTCTGAAACATATAGTATATGTTTATTTATTTTCAAACACATTAGATGATAGGATATTGAGGTTGAAACAAATATGTGTTACATTGGGTGCATTGCAGCTGTAATTCGTGATATATGTTTGGTGAATTGTGATATAGATGTCTTTTTATAACGAGTCTGTTGATGTTTTAATTGGTCTATCATATGCCAACACTGTTCTGAGGGCTAAAACCTGGTCAATAGGTGTTTTATTTCTTGCGGTCACCTGCCTCTGTATGGTGAAAAATAAAGATGTCTCTCCTGTTATCTCTCTATCAGTTAGAATTAGTTTCCAGTAATTTGAGGTGTCTGTGCTAGAAGAGAAACAAAGACCGTATTGAAGGGTATAGACTTATAGTGTATATTTACTACTCATACATAATGGTTGGAAATTGAACCTCTTGAATGTCACTGTGATTTTGGTATGTGGAAAAGCAGTAAGCTGTCTTGTTGTAGTTTTGGAGTTCGACATTTTTGCCAGCATTGAGCAGTTTTGTAAGTTATTTAGGTTGGTTATGCAAATTTGCAAAAACAATTAGGTCAGAATTTAATTTATATGAATTTTTGAAGATCAAATAAATAAATAAATATATATTTATCATTATTATGCTAGACCATGACCGTTTATTGCATACTGTATGCATTAAGAAAAGTGTTCACATACGACAGATCATGATTTAGATGCTATTTGATGCACTGTTACTATTAATCCTAATTCTACAATACAAGGGGTGGGTTCTTGGGTTACTAAGAGGATTGATTCATTTTTCATTTGCTAAGAGTGTCTTTAGTCTTTTCACTCTAAACATTGTTTTTCTTTCTTTTAAAGAGGTTAACTTTTGTTGAACTCCTCAAACCTAATGGCACGCACCTAAGACGGGGCTTTTGGTGGCGAAGTAGCTGGAGGTGCGTGCGCGTGTTTAAAAATTGCCTCTCCTCAGAGGAGGGCTGAGGCGATTCCCTTGGTACATAGTAGTGTTCAATACACAAGGCGTGTTTTTTTGAAACCTAGATCCAACTATTTGCACCTCATACTTTCTTTGAAACTAAATTAACCCATAATCAACAGCTATGAATCACTTGGGCTAGCTCAAGTGGCCAGGGCATTGTGCTTGCCCAGGTGCAACCAGGTTCAATCCCCCTCCCCCTTGAATTGTATTATTATGGGTTAAAATTTTTTTATATAAAAAAAGCTGTGGGCTAGGAGACTAAGTGAACTCCAACATAGCTTGGTATGCAGAAGCAGTGAGCTCTTTGTTTGCATGAGCCCAAGGCTGCTGAAGCAGACATCAAGGAGGCTTTGAAAGCATGTTCACTCTCAGTACTAGATTAATAAAAAAAAATCTCACATATAGAGATACAATGTGTACGTATTCTATCATGTCATTGAGACTTGAGATTTTTTGCCTTAAACTAGAACGTCCTACCTAGAAAACTGAGCCTCCAATTATTAACATTGATTAATCATATATAGTCAACATTTATTTTCCAATTGGGATTAATTTAGTACAAATGCTGTTCCAAATCAACGATTTGACTTTTATATTGGCGAAGCCACCACATAAACACATACAGAGTAAAAATTTTCTTCTAGAATAAAACAGGCGTCTTGTAATATTAGTTCAAGCTGTTTAAGAAAATTAATCTCTTCCTTTTATGTGCATTGGCAGTTAATTATCCTAGAATTCACTGACCTGTTTTACTTACGTTCCCACTGGAGAAATTAGCTCCTGTAAGGTAGCTTTAAAAGTTTCATATAAGATGCATCTGTTATGGATCTTCAATAAAAACCACAGACTTTTTTCCAAATATTCACTAAGCAACCACTCAAACACGTTAAACAGTAATTCAACCATATAAATCTCACTTAACAATGAATAGCAACAGATTGACATAAGTTTTAGGAAATACTGTTTCACTGATAAAGCATTTACAAATTTGCATAAAGCATTTAGAGTAATTGTGTAATATACCTGTGCTTTTATAATTACACATCAACCCAAATTGTCACTCAGTCTGTATTTAATGCCCAAATCACTAGAGACCACAAAGTTTAAAGGGCTGATTGTGCTACTTGGCAGTACACAAGAGACTGAATTTGATTCTTTTTCCCTTTTTAAAATTTGTTTATGGTTACTGGACTACCCATGATATCTGTACTGATATATTAGGCGGGTTTGTATTTTGCGATGTCTCTTTCTTTACTTTTTTTCGACGTACTCTCTTTACTTCCTGTTGTCACAGGTTCTTTTGTCACACTGTGCTGCTGATTTATACACTTCATCTTCACAAGAATATATTTTTAATATCAGTTGTGCTAAATTGGTGTGATGATTGTTATAGGATCCTCCTGAAGATGCTGTCATAACTAGCTGTGGACATATTTTTTGCAATCAGTGTATATCTGAACATCTAAGTGGCTATGACATTCAGTGCCCTGCTGCTGATTGCAAAAGACATCTTAAAGGGGCTGCAGTATTTTCTGTAGCAGAACTAAAATGTTCCCTATTTGAAACGTCCAGCACTGAGAGCACTTCTGAACGCTCCCATCCTATAGTAGAAAACATATCTGAACATCTCTCTCCAGTTTCTGGTTATGATTCTTCCAAAATTAAGGCTGCTCTTGAGGTCTTGCAGTCTCTGAAACCATATGATGGTACGAGAACAAGCTCCCCAAACTCTGCTGAGAAAGCAACTCTGTGTAAGAGTCTGCCCTCTGGGACTGAAAAGGGAAAGGATGAACCATCAAGAGGTTCAGCTGGGGAGAAAGCGATTGTTTTTTCCCAGTGGACGAGAATGCTTGATTTGCTTGAAGATTGTCTTAAAAAATCTTCCATTCAGTATCGGAGACTTGATGGAACCATGTCTGTTGTCGCAAGAGATAAAGCTGTGAAAGACTTCAATACTCTTCCAGAGGTTTGTTGGCTGAATGTCTATCCAAGAGGATGTGATTCATCCATCTTCATTCTCACGTTTAAAAATTGGAATTTGCAGGTTTCTGTAATGATTATGTCATTAAAAGCTGCAAGTCTTGGACTCAATATGGTGGCAGCTTGTCATGTACTTATGCTGGATCTTTGGTGGAACCCCACGACTGAGGATCAAGCAATTGATCGTGCTCATAGGATTGGCCAGACCCGTCCAGTCACAGTATTGCGCTTGACTGTAAAAGATACTGTCGAGGATCGCATTTTGGCCCTTCAGGTACTGATTTATGTGCCTTTAATTTTTGATAATCAACTTGCGTTCATAGTCTGTTTTCTGGAAGTAATTTGAAATTACTTTGTTTGATTGATTATTTCTTTAAACTGCATAATCGCTTACCATAAGTTGTTATGTAAAACTTGTGATTTATCTCCCCTCCCAGGAAAATGGAAAGTACTTTGATCCTTCTGCTTAAAATACATACGTTTTCGCCAGGCTTTTGAATTTGTTTGATCCTGAAATCTCCTTCGTCTCTGTAAGGGGGGAGGTGAATTTCAGTTACTACCAAGTTATGAAATTTATATTGAGAATTATTCTGGGAGAGGTGTCTGTTGAGTCCGAAATTCTTTCCGCTCTATGCGATAAACTTTTTTCTTCTTCTTTTGCATTGATTTGTTTCATTTAAACAGAAAGCTGTTAAACTGTACCTAGTTTGAGTCCTTTACTCATGGTCATGTAGTTGTGGAAAGGTCTTGGGCGTGTACTAAACCCAGTAGCATTGAAATCAAGATCTCCCAGGGTTTCTTTACTGATCATTAACGTTATCTATAGTTTGAGACATCTTATATTGATATATGGTACATAAATAGGTCTTTGATTACCACTATGTGTTGATGTTTCTGGTTGATCTCCGTGACAAGTAAAAGTCCTGATTGGCAGTATATTACTGAAGACACGTTACTGTGTTAAGTGTCCTTTAGACAACTTCAATTAGTTGGGGCTCATACTTAAGTTTACACAATCCTGCAATGAGTCATATTGAGGGATATAAACATGGAAATGATGGGAATGGTTACATGTTGGTCATTTCTTTACTAGGATATCTGGACAACACACACCTAGGCTTCGTAGTTCGTTGGGATTCCGTAAACAGGACAGAATTACATTCTCTTAGTTCCAATCTGATTTGATTGGTTGTTTGAAGGGAGCCAGGGCAGGGCAAATGGGGGTGCAATGATGAAGATCTATATTGGTTTATAATTACATTGTTCTTCTTGTTGTTTGCCTTGGTTTTTGTACACCGATTGTTTGTTTTGTATACAGTATTTGTTAAGCATGCTAACATGTGGAGACGTGGATTTTTCAGCAAAAGAAGAGAGAGATGGTTTCCTCTGCATTCGGGGATGATGATGCCGGTTCTCGGGATACACGGCTTACAGTAGAGGACCTTAATTACCTGTTTTCATGAAACACATGAGATCCGAGGAGGTCGTCCTAACAGTTCATATATACTCTTAAAGAAAGTTTTGGCTCATTGGCAGGTGAAAATTGGGGGAGTTGACATAGATAGATGGTAGGATAGCAGGATTGACGACTCATTTTATACTTCGATCATGTGGGGAGTGTGTTAGAAGGCTTGCATGGTCTAATTTTTTAATGATCGGTTGCTTAAATGCGTAGCTTGTATGGGGAGCGGGGAGCCTGTTATGCGTAGCCCCAGTTTGTTTGATTCTTCCGAGGTCAAGATGTAAATGATAGGCTTCCTTCATAGGTTTCCTTGGGTTGTTTTTCAGTAGTAGTTCGATGTTTAAGCGTATTATATGTCTATATTGCAATCTTTTTTTACAGTTCATTCTTTGCTTTTCACCACATATGGTTGTGCTCGTGATCTTTGTACTTTGTAGTATTCCCCCGGTTCACTAATATTGACTCACTTTTTTTAAAGATGAATTTTTAACATTGGTTGTTTAACTTTTTAGCAAATTCTAGATTGTTTTCATACATTTATTTTACATTTTACTCTTTCAATGCATTTTTTACCATTAATTCTACCTTTTCTAAATCCAAGTGTTAAGAGTAAGTGAGCTAATGTTAGTGAACCGGGGAGTAGTAAAGGCATGCCATTCACTGTGCGCAGCAGTATTCGATTTGGTCCTCCATGTTGAATTTGTGCCTTTGGGTGTGGTTTCTCATCCTGATTGGTGGCGAATAAAATCCCAGTTTGATGCCAGTCGCTAGTTTCTGTATCATTTCTTTGTTCATTGTGATGTTTGTAGCATTTTTTCTTTGTTTGGGACTTTGTCCAGAAGAACATGATCATTAATGTACTTATAACTTCTGTAAAACCGATTTTCTATTAAAACTCTTTACGTTTTTTAAAATTACGTAATTCCTTAGAGCATCTCAAATGATTTACTCTACTACCTTTGTTTCGTTGGATGTGGTAATATAGTCTTAGGTGCTTGGATTTCAGCTTACAGTTAGTACAGTGTATTTGCTCAAATGGTTCACTGTATATCTTTCTCTAAAAGAAATATTCCTTCATATTTTTCATGAATTTTAATTTTATTACTTTTGTAATATTCTATATTATTGCAAAATCATCACAATTACATGTTTAACTCAAATTATTCTATTTAATCATAACAAAATTTATTTGTAATTAATAAAAATAATTATTACACTACAAATACAAATTATTCTAAAAACCATTGTTTCACATCGTTTTAAAAACCATTTGTATAAAATTAATTAAAGTGTGTTATAGTTCAGACTGAAGAGACATAAACAACGTACTAATAGTTATTAAAGCTTTTATACTAAACAATATTTTCATTATACATTTTGAATTATTTACTAGTATTTCATAACCACTAAATTTAGAAACTATAATTTTAATATTTATATTGTCGATCAAATAAATAAATTTAGATCACAAATGATTGATGATAACTCAAATATTGATAAATTAATATACATAAAATACAAATTAATTATTATTTTAATTCATATTTTTAAAAGTAACAAATAAATATTACTTATGTATTATCAATTATGAAGAAAATTCTTGAGAAAGACCGTCTTTCTATATGCATATGGAAACAAGTGGTAGAATTATTATTATAATAATTTAAAAGGTTTTAGTTGCAATATTAAAATTTTATCATGCAACGTGCAGTAATTATACGTTTATGACCTAATAATAAAATTTTATCCCGATTTTTTCTCTAATTTTTAGTTTAAACCTTGATATTTCCATAACTTATGAAAAATTCATTGTTCAAGAAACAGACTCATTTTACAAAACAAATAAAGGAACACAACATGTAAAAAAATGGAAAGAAAAATCAAAGAGGGAAACTGGGAAAAAAGGAGATAACAAAACAAAAAAATAATAATCCAAAAGCGGTAGTATAGAGGAACTACAGTACGCGGTAAATTAAGCGTATCACTGTAGCTCCCGTAAAACGAAAATGGTATTATTACGTTCAGTTGAAATGCTACCACGTTAATTATCCTACGTGGAACAGAAAGGTTCCATCCATTAGAGATGCTCTCAATGCACGTATGAAAGAATTAATTGGGAACTTACAAAAGAAAGGGACTTTAAAATGTGAGAATTAATTGAGACATGAAAAAGAAAGGGAAAGAGTGTGAATTACGCCTTGGTTCAATGGTAAATCTGCCTTTGTTCAAGTTCAAGTTATACCTCTGTTAAGAATCTACTGTTCAGGTTCAAGTTATACCTCTCTTAAAGAACTATGAATTTTAGAGTAATTTCTTGATAGAGATTATCCAACGTTATGAGATCGTGTTGGTGGTCCTCGATGTGGTTTTTCAACCTGCAGGTGCTTGATGAAGGTGCGTGGTGATTCCGATTCCAGTGGTGGTAATTTGTTGGTGGTACAATGCTTGCGTGTTCTCAGGAATGCAATCGTGATGATTCCAATTTTGGTGGTGGTAGTTGATTGGTGGTTCAGTGTTTGAGTGTTCTCATGAGGTCGTTCCAAACTATTCAAATGAACGGAGTTTCACGTTTTATTGGATTTCAATAAATCCAAATGATGGGGTCACTTAATTTAATCATAAAGTAAGATTTTTATACTCGGTCCGGTCCTCTAATTATGGCTCATTTTGACCACACTTTTTTTCCAATGCATGTTTGACCATTAATAACTTTTGTTGTATATAATAATAGATATCATGTGAGATGTCTTTGGATTCTCCGTAACATGTAGTTTTTAAAAAGTAAAATTTTATAATCCGATATTGTAAGCAACTAAAGTTATCGGTGGTCAAACATGACTTGAAAAAATATGAGCAAAAAGAGGGACATAATAAAAGGACCAGAGGGAGTATGTAATTTGGTTGTTTATAATCTTTATAAACGAACAGAGAAAAAGAAAGGGATTGTAAATTATTATTTTTTACATAAAGTAGTTGGAAGGAATGTGAGAGAAGCTAATATGTATGCTGATGTGGTAGGAGAAGTGGAAGATTGGAATAATATGGTCAAATAAAAGTTACAAATTTAAGTCTACTCCCGCTGCCCCTCTATTTGTGTCTTACTTCACTATTCACCAGTAAAGTTGATGCAATTTGTATTGAAAAACTCTATAAATATACAAATGTAAAAATTATCGTATGATATATTGCTAGATTCATCGTAAATTATATTTTTATAATATGTAATTCTTTTAATAATTTGTTGTTATACATAAGTTAAAATATTAAAATTATAAAATTATTAATAAATAGTGAAAAGAATAAGAGGTGCGACAGTTATAGAGGCACGGAGGAGGAGGAAGTAGACTTTTATGATGGGACAGTATGATTAGAGCATAACCCATTTTTAAGTGTTATTGAGGACCGCATCATATGATCCATTTCCTAATTAAAACAAAGTTCGGTCTTCTGTTTATGAATCCTAAGCGAAACAGGACAACTTATGAATTCAACTTTTAGACTTTTAGTTTAGCTAGGTTTAAGTCTACCCACCTGATCACTAAAAAAGTTACCAAGAAAGTTGGCTACTCCAAGCACCCAAAATTCTGTTCTAAAAATTATACCTGTCTCGCACCTTGACGCAACAAGATGATGGAGAACAAATCACGAGACCTTGGCACCAAATCGGACAGATGCTAAACACTCCATGTGTGCAACTATAAAATACTCTCTACCCGCACAATTTAACTTTCAACAATTGATTTGAAAACTGTTTGATCATTAATATCTTACGAACGCGTACCTGGTTGGAGATGGGAATCACTCTGCTCCATGCCTTGTGCTTTCCACATATAAGGCATAGTAGAATTAGCCTGCCAATTTTCCACTTTGAAACAATTCAGAGATGCTGTTAATCATACAGGAGAAAAATGTGCAGATGTATGGTATTGATATGATGATCAGAAATGGATGACTATAAATGAAAGTTAAATTATTTACAATCTGTTCATATGTTACAGGAGAGAAAACTGCAGAACTGGTCAACTTTTCTGCAGAATTACATCCCAGAAGCCTCAATCTTCACAGCTAGATAAAAGAGGAGTGGTTTCTCTATCAGAATCTGAAGAATATTGCACTGGTATTAATGCTGGATCTTGGTACGCAGTTGTCAGCGTATTCAAAAATTCTGCTGTTGAAGCATCACTGAGATCATCCCTGTCCTTCTGTATCAAGGTCTGGAAAAGAAAGTTAATTTTTTTTCTTAGCTCGAATGCATAAGTTCTATTGGAGTCTAGTCTGCTTTTCTGGAACCACAGTCTAATCAATGTTCATAGATACACTTAACGTTGATCCCTATAACTATTGAAGTAAAATGATTAATGAGTTGGATCAAAATACCTCAGCGGGATACGCCAAAAAGATGGGAAGGAAACGTTTCCGGCAATATGAATTGAAGATCAGTGTCATAATCGGAAGAGGGAAGATCAAGCTTGATGCTAGAGGGAGCTTCTTCACTGTGAAAATTCCCACTGCAATGGCATGCATCAATAGGAGGGAGAAAATCATGGAATTGTGGACAATAGGCCAAAACCTTCCAGCAGTCTCATAATTTGGTGAATATACATTCATAAACTGCATTTCCAGTGGGGGAAAAATCATAAGCAAATTCAGCACCAAGAAGCATATATTCAACGAGCATATGATGAACTTTTGCCACAACTTTTCATCAGAAAACTATGTGTCCATTTTACCATAGGATCTGAAAGAAAGCTAGCACTAAATTAGAGTGCAGGGATATACAGCTTACCTGGTTTGTGTATATTATGTATCCAAGACAGAAATAAACCAAGATAAAAGGCAGAATAAGAGGGGCCAGGAAGAAGTATGTTATGCCAAGTAGTCCCAAAAAAAGAACCCTTGGAATAGCAGAATGATAACGGAATGCTGGAACATTAACCACATCCCGGGATTTTTTACAAGGTTTTCGTAGAATGCTCCAGAGTAGATGTAATGGGCGGAAGAGTTCAACCGAAGTACTTGTCCATCCTGATGTGACAACGTAAGCTATGAAGAATGATGCCTAACATATTAACAACACAAAATGTCAGTATTATCAGTGATATTAATCCCGTCCCACAAACAGAAATGCGATTCTAACTTCACAAACTTATTTGAATGCATCTTGTACCAATATACAGGTTGAGCACATTAGATTTCAAAGTAACTACTTCCATAGCAATCCCAATAAAATGAAACACTGTTATTACCTGAGCAGGAACTGCAACAGCTAGTCGCGAAGGAACATTTGTAGGGTCTAGGAAGATAAAAATTTCACTGATAGCTGATCCTGACAGAACATTTCCGAAAAAGATGTTCCAAATGGTAAACCAAAGGAATTTGTTGCTGGCACTTCTTACTATCTCACTATATGATATATGTCCTTGTACAGAGGATAATAACTTCATGGTATCAGGGATTGCTAAAAGAAACAACAGGAGAATAAGGTTGGGAAGGTATCCTGTGATTACTTGTCTGATAAATCCTCTGAAAAAAGCAAAAAATCCTTCAACATATAAGAACATGAAATTAAAAATCACTATTGGTGAGTTTATTGATTAGGGTACTTCATAACCAAAGACAAAACATAAAATTATGTTTCCTTAATACTGATATGAGCCATGTATTCTGACGAGATATACTGAGTCATGACAGCAACAACTTACGCTTTGAGGAAATTAGCGAGGAATGGAAACATAGCTTCCAGCTGAGGCAAATTAGTGAGACCTTGAACAAGCACAACGGGAATAAGGAACAAAAGAGTGAGAAGAACATATGCAATGAGGACAAGAAGTTGAGAAATCCACCGCCGGATGAATGATTCAGAAAACAAAGGCCAGTAAACATCATGTGGCTCAGGAGCTTCCTCAGTTACCCATTGAGTAGGATTATTTGATTGCTGCAAGCGAACAGCCAATGCTGCCCCATACCGAGATTTGAAAGACACAAAGGCTGCTCGTACTTCCTTTGACATGCAAAGTTACAAGGGAGGAGAAAGAACAAATCTCATTAATACAATAACGGCAAGAAAAGTAATAATACCCAAAAGTCAGGTAGAAACCACACTACACAAGCCTAACATAAAGGCTCAAAATTTATCGTATGGTTCATAATTTAGCTATAAAAGTAATCATACCTGAAAATCAGGTAGAAATCACACTAAAACAAGCCTAACATAAAGGCTCAAAAGTTATCGCATGGTTCATAATTTAGCTATAAGAGCCCCCACATTATTATCTTCTGATGGAGAAAATTCAAGTAAAAATTCAAAACAGTATCAAATAAATCAAAATGGGAAACACCATCCTAGTTACTGCTATTGCACAACTACATAGACAGTGAGAAGGATACGAATGGAAAAAAAATCACAGCGATACTTTGATTTATTTACTTGGAAGCTCATGAGATGGAGGATTATTCTATGGAATTCACATAAATATGCATTGTACTATTGTCAAATTATCATTAGAAATTAGTCAGCTGATAAACAATGAAAAATGTAAAAGGTGGAGAACATACTTCCCCAGCAGCTAGAGAAAAATCTGATTGCTCCAATAATAGACTATCCTCCAAATCTTCCAGTTTCCTTTCATAGTCATCCACTACATCCCTCCTGACTCTAAACAAGCCACAAAAACCACCATGCTGGGACTTGGCTGCAGTTTGTTCTTTTCGTAGATCGATGAGTCTTCTATACAGTTTATTTGCGTTACTCTAGAACATTAAAAAAATTAGGATCTTCAAAATATCTAAAATGAGGTAGAAATATTTATATGGAGAATATAGCAAGATATTGCCTTCCACTGAAAGAGATGAGACCAAAAAAGTATATTTCCTCAAAACATTAACCAGTGAACTTCATCTTTAGGAAAGATCTCACAGTTAGTAACTTTATAAACAACCATATTTAGTTATTGTTCCACTCATGGAGGATAATATGAAGACAGAACCCTTACAATGAGATGTCGAACTCTGCTTGTTCTGCGAACCACCACATGAGATAGATATGTGGTGGGATGGTATTGCCTGAAAAATCTTTCAACACTATCACCAACACTGCCTCCAGGATTCGCAGGCACACCACGAACCAAAATGGTAAAGTGACTCGGATGAGGTTTTGATGAGAGGAAGTATGATATTCTTTTGGAAGAAACATATTTATACTCCTGCACAAAAGCAATTTAAAATAAATTTCAGACCACTTTTAAGAAACTATCCACTAAATACATCAGAATATAATGCAAAACGATATTTTGACCATACACAGTTCTTTCTGAAAATGAAGGAACTGCATAAGTTAGCTCTATAGACATCATCCAAATTATCATTAAGTCTACACTAGAGATAGTTTAGTGACATTCTACGCATGCAAGAATAGAATGATCATTATATGATTAGTAAACAGGCTACTTACATGAAAGAGAAGGAAACAAATGAAGATGGTGAGGAAATATACTGCACAAAAGTGTACCCATAGCCTGCTGCCACAGAAGCAACCGAGAGTTATATAACTATATCTTACTTCACTCCAAACAGCTTAAAAGTACAAGTAAGTCATGCACATCCACAGTCACCTCTTTGAGCCATTCTTGACATTGGAGATTGTAAAAATATCCAAAGAATTACTTGCTAGATTAGCAAAATCAACATCCTCGAGTTGATCCCCAGAAAAGTTCACCGGAAGGAGTATAAAGATCCCAATGACTCCAGCAAGAGTAGTCACTCTCAAGCTGCATAAATAAGATATCAGAATTATATACAAAAGTACCACAAATGCCAAGAAGTATTTCTGGAGGCACCAAAATTTAGGGCCATCTCTACAAGTAATGCACAAGGGATTGGATCATACAATTCCAAAGAGACAAAAACATATACACCCTTTCTCATCTTTAGTCCTAATTAAACAGAAAAAATATTCACCTAAAGGTGATAAGGCGCCGGAACACAACGGCATCCAACCCCGCAGAAGAGAGTAGTTGCTCTTCGGAAGATTTCCAAGCACGTCCCACCCAACCAGGAGCAGGAAGCACTCTTCCCAAGTTGAATGTATGGCTGTTTTGGGCGTTCCCCTCGGCAAGCAATCGTGGAGCATAAACTCTGAAATTGCCAGGCTGTTTCCTCAAACTAGAATACAGTGTCCAAAACAGGATGCAGAGCCCAAAGTTTATCAGCACAGACGTCAAAAGTGCTGAAACTAACATTTCCAGACCATGAAAAATAACATGGAAATAGCCACAACTTCACTGCATCAACCAGAGAATCAACAGTTAATAACCATCAGATACTGGAAAGATTGAAACAAACAAGTTTTAACATCTTACTAATATAGTACATTTCGTTTATTATTGCATCTTCTCAACATCACTAAACAACAAGGAAGCTACAAAATTTTATTAAATCAAGTATTAAATAAAATATACCAAACTACAGTATGATTTGGATTCCAGAACACTAAAACCTTTCATATCTGCTATGATTATATGCTCCTATACAGCTTAAT
>JAULKK010000013.1:3168119-3179956 GCA_032355705.1 Rubia peregrina | reverse complement strand
GTTGAAAATTTTGGCCGCCTTTCGCATTCCCATAACGAAGGTTTGGGTGAATTTGGTTAGCCGCATTGTAAGGATGGTTTTGGTAACCTCCGGCTCCTTGGTACCCTTGGCCTCCTTGTCATCCCATATCACTTACTTCCTCCATATAATCATCTTGTAAAGTAGGACATGTGTCCATCGGATGCGGAGAAGAGCAAATATCGCAAGATTTTACATGAGGTTTTACCCTAGATTTAGTCATCAGTGCCTTGACCATAGAAGTAAGATTCGACACTTGGTCTTCAAGATTTCCATGGTTGGAAGAGGCACTTGCATTGCTGGGATTTTGCCTCCTCAAATCGGCCCTCAAGCTAAAGTTTCTCGACTCCTCGGCTAGCTCCTCAAAAAGATCCATAGCTTCCCTAGATTATTTGGTCCCAAGAGAACCACCATATGCTCCCCTCACTAGCCTTTGGTATTGATCAAGAAGACCAATGTAGAAGTAGTAGACTAAATCCCCGTCTGAATACCCATGATACAGACAACTAGCAAGAAGCTTCTTGAACCTCTCCCAAAAATCATAGGACTCCTTATGCAATTGGCTGATGTTGCTTATGTCCTTCTTCAAGATTACGGACTTTGAAGCTGGGAACTATTTGGAGAGAAACTTCCTCTTTAACTCAATACACAAAGTAATGCTCCCAGGAGGAAGATAATGGATCCAATCTCTTGCGGCATCTCGCAAGGAGAATGTAAAGGCTTTCAACATGTAGAACTCCTCATTTACTCCATCGGGAAGTTTCCCACTACACACCATATATAAATCAAGGAGGTGCTTGTTAGGATCTCCCTCTTGCCTACCAAGGAAGGACAGTAGCAAGTGTATCAATCCAGACTTCAACTCAAAATGGTCATGAGCTCCAACCACCGGATATGTGATGCATATGGGTTGGTGCTCTAGATTGGGAGCCATAGCCTCCCACATAGGAATTTGCCTCACCGGGATGTTTCTCCCTTGAGAGGGGGGGTGTTGAGGTACTCCTCCTAGAATTTCACCCTCTTGCTCCTCGTCATGATCCATCGAGGTAGAATATTTCACAGAATGGTCACTAGGAGGGTTGTTATTTACACTTTCCAATGAAAACCTCTTAGCCTTTTTCAAATTCAATTCCAACTCGGGGTCGTAGTGTAGGAGTTCTTGTAAAGAGGATCGAGTATGAACCATACACCAAGAACTCAAACAATACATCTCCGAGCCAAACAAAAATCAAATAAAAAAATAAAAGTAAGTAACAAATATCCACAACTAGCACATATTCATACATAACATGCTCAAACACTTAAAAATATACGCCTTGTCCCCGGCAGCGGCACTAAAATTTGGGAGGTCGTCGTCGTAATGGAAAGACGGGGTCATCTACAAAGACAAGGGATATTCCTAAGTGTTTGCTCATATAATGGTAAATAGTACGCTAGATATAGATATATGCATATATACATAAAAAGTACACAAAGGGGGTTTTTTTATTTGGTTTTTCTAAGAAAAAAAATGGGGCAGAACCTCATTTTTTTCCAAACTCCTTCTCCTCTCTGCCGCGCTCTCTTCCATACCACCACTTCTCCGCCCTAGCTCCACCAAATCCGGCCAAAATATTCCTCCTTTCAATTCCCAATCCTTTCCCACTCCATCACACCCTAAATCCGGCCAAATAACCTGAAATCCTAACTTTTTGCCATTTTGAAATTTCAAGTGAATAGGGATAGGATTTTTTTGTCAGCTCATTTTTTCCAACATCCTACACATCTAATTGGTACATTTATTCACCTTTTTGTTCTTGAATTGTGATATTGATTTAATTTGGTGATTTTTGTGAATATGTTAATTTGTGAAATTTTTGGATTAGTTTGTGAAATATTTATGGTATGGATTTGGATTGTTAACATGGTAAATGTAACTTGGTATTGATAATGTAATTGTTTGAGGATACTTAGACTAATTTAGCTTTGGGCATGAATGTTAGAATTTTGGACTTGTTAATTTCAGTTAAACATGGTGATAAGTAGAGATGGTTATGCTTCTTGGGAATTGCATAGGTGATGATTGGCTATATGTTAATCTCAAATTGTTGAGAAATTACAATGCATGACCTAGATGGGTGAAATAGGGCATAATTGTGGCATAGTATATCTAGCAATGCAATTGGATTTAATTTTACATTCTTGCAACTTTGTAGTAGATTTTTTATGATTGTAGTGTGTCAAATACGTCATTTTGACCATGATTGCTAATTTCTATAATGGTTCTTGGATGTTTATCACTATGTGTTACATACTTTAGTGACATAATATCTTAGAGATGATTGCATAGACACGTCTCCAAAGAAACCTAGAGCTACTCAAGGCATGGGCCCATCAGCTCCACCTCTACCTCCTTCAGAAGCTCCAAAATCTAGCACCGGCACTCCCTCTTGATAAATTTATTACGCCAGATCACCGACGATTATGTGGATAGATTGGACCGGGTGACCTCACGTAAGATCCAGGAGACCTATTTTATGGCGGTTTGGTGCCTCCTCTATATATGAGGTATGGGGGTTTCTTATCACGGGCAACACCTACTTACCTGAGGTACATGTTAGAATTTCTTTCCAAGGTGAGAGCTTACACTAAGAATAATTGAGTGCCCTTCGAGAGGTTCATTCGATTCCATTTGAATGACCAGCCCCTTGAGATGAGCCTCTCACGGATTGAGGAGGCATTTTGTAGGGATACAGAGGTGGTCCAAGCGAGTTTTGATCCAGAGGCACACACCCCCACCACTGAGGAGACCTTGTTATTCTGCCATGTCATCCACAAGGAAGGTGCGGAATGTGAGGGATAAGAAAAATATCTTCATCCACACTGCCCTTTGGTTCGTATATCACCTCATGTATATCACTTTGTTCTGTCACGCTGAGGCGACCAATGTGTTGAACGATGAGATCCACTACTTGTGGGAGCTGACTGGTGAAGGGACAGGATTTGGGAGATGGATAGATTTATGGGTCACTAAGGTTATTGAGGCAATAGGGAAGGAGAAGGGCGAGATATCAGTAGGGGGCATGATCATCCTCCTCATAGAGAAGTTGAACATCATCACTCCTCATGGTCTTCAGTATCTAGGTAGGGGGTGAGTCCTACCGTATCACATTGGCATGAATGGTAGACTTCCACCTTATCAAGACCACGATCGACCCGGGGGCATTCCAGTGGTTATATGGGGTGGGTTGTGTTACATTCATGAATCTCTCACAGCCTCAGTGGACTAAGCTAGAGATGGATACCGAAGCACCTGACTTGGTGATGCTTGCAGACATGGTTTTAAGTAGGAGCTTAATAACCTCCCAGTCCATACTGACGAGGGCGATCTTTCCTTTGGCCAGGATCCGCCACAGGATGCACCATACTCTTCATCACACCCTAACCCTGAAACTATGTAGGAGGATTCAAGGCACAGTCAGTTTCAGCAACTGCCTCTAGACCTATACTCCCGATTGCAGGGTATGATCTTGGACCACAACTTATTTGTGTCGCGGACCCTTATGGAGATGGATGAGAAGATTGATCATCTCTCATCTAGATGCTGGGACATGCAGGCGCACTTTAGTGGTCCCCCGAGCCCGAGACAGCGAGGCGCAAGGAGTGACATCAGTGGAACAGGGATTGGGTGGCCCAGTACAGACGGTGCTACTCCAAAGATGGTGGTTCCCCTTCCCAGCATTATTTGTGAGCTATTTTCCACTCCTTCACTTTCTTCGTATTGTTTTTGTCCTGTTTTGTCTACATTGAGCGCAACGTAGTGTTTTAAATCGATGAATCGGCAACAAGCTGCGGAGCAGAACAAATTTTTAGATTTGGGTCCGTGTTTTATGATTTTGGGGTAGTGGAATATTTTATTTTAAATTATTCAATTGACTGCAAATCTATTCTATTTTTTAAAACCCAGACATGAAGACCAGTTTTTAAAATAATAATAATAAAAAGGCGAAAGATAAAATGCGTCCTCTTATTTTTTATCTATACTTACTAAAACAAGAGGAGAATGCGTCTTATTAATTTTTGTCTTTACTAAAAAAAATTGAAAACAATTAATTTAATAAAATAAAATTTATACAAAACAAGAAACTAAAAAAATTCGAGGATGCATTTGAAAAATGCACCATCTAAAATTTTTATTTTTAAAAAAATTTGATGGAAAAATACAAAAAAAATCAAAATGAAAAATTAAAAACCCTAAAGGATGCATTTGGAGAATGTGTCCTCTTAATTTTTAATTTTAAATTTTCCGATTCAAAATTTTGGATAGCAAAAAAAACAAAAACTAAAAACCCTAGTGGATGCATTTGGAGAATGCGTCCTCTCCATTTTCCATTTTAAAAAATTGAATAGCAAAAAACATAAAATAAAAAATCCTAGAATGCGTCCTCTCAATTTCTAATTTTTTTTAAATTTTGAATTGCACAAAACAAAAAAGAAATTTTTTAAAAAACTAATGCATCCTTCCTATTGTTTTCCAGTTTTAATTTCTACCCTACTTATCATCCTAATTTTCAAACCTCCCCTTCCAAGAATCCACTTTCCTAGGTATATAGGCTCTACGTCCTACTTTAAATTTTCTATTTACTTTTTCATAATCAAACTTTACAAACTTTGACCTTAAATATAAATTAATATATAAACGATAAATATATCATGTGAAACTTGGGGTCAAAACATCATTACTTACGTGAAATTTAAGAAACTTTAGTTATATGGAATCATTCTTGTTTTTTTCCTACCCATCTACATTTACTAACAATAAAATAAGTGATACCTAATCCGAGAAGATGAGAGTGGATAACCTTTTGATTACATTTGTAAAGATGCTTATTTTGGAATAATTTAAGTGTATTACGTTTCAATTCAGTTTAATTTAGTTAATTATAACAATTAATTAATTTTAATTTAACTCAATTCACCATATATGAAATTTGATGTTACTGATTTGGAAGATTATGAGAGTTGTGGACAATGTGGAAATTATCTTGCCACTTTTTCGATTGAATGCCACTCTATAATTAATTTTAGATTGCATTTTTCTGATTATGTTGGATTTGATGTGGCTACATTTATATTGTTGTATGGTGGATGAAGACGTTTGATTGTGTCGTTAAATTCTTCGCCCCTTCCTGTTGTTGTGGCTTTGTTGTGGTGTTATAGCGGTAGATTTGTGTGATGGTAGAGGTTGGTGGTGGTTGCAGTGGCCGATGATGGAGCTGCGATGGGTTAGGTTCCAGGTTGGTGGTGGGTGAAGCCAGTGGCGGAACCAGGACAGTATTTGGGGGGGGACTGATTTATACTGGCAATTTTTCCAGAAGCTAGATTATATTGGGTTTTTTTCCGGCCACTAAACTACACTGGAATTTTTTTCTCAAATTTTACAAATACGACAAATCACACTTACTATTATTCTATCTTGTTAATTAATGAATTCATAATAACATAAATAAGGTTCTAAAAATAAAATTAGTGAGAAAATTAGTGGGATTTTTTTAAAGGAAAAGACCGGGCATGAGAGTAGTTGGGTCTATTGGGTTAAGTCCATTTATCAGGTTTATTTTTATTCCCTTGACAAGAACAAAATCTCGTCGTTTCACTCATACTAAAACGACGTCGTATTGTTTAATGCAGAAAAAAATCAAAAAATGGCATTGTCTTCCTTAGAGCTCGCCGGAAAGGGGAGTTGTAACCTAGGTTTAGGGGGGGGGGCAGACTCCATGGAATCCGGTGGCTCGTAGACCTAAATTCTGGGCCATCGAATCCTAGGGGTGGCGCCAGCACCCCTCACTCCCCCCGGTTCCGCCCATGGGTGAAGCGTTAGGATGGTAGTGATGGTTTTAAGTGTAATTATTGGTGATGGTGTATAAGTATTAGATACATGGATTTCTATCATAAAATCAATTGGTTCTGTGTAGAGGTGACTCATGATCTTATATATTGAGTCGTAATTTTGTAAATCACCCATGTGGGGCATTGACAATAAGATTGTTGTGCGATAGTAGTGGTGAGTGGCTCTCGGATAGGGGTGGTAGAGGAGGGTGAGGTAGTGGTGGTTTTTCGTGGACTTGTTGATGGTTTGGTGAGCAAGTGAAGTTCTTGGGTGGTGTTGGCAGTGGGTGAGGCGCTTGGGCGGTGGCGGTGGTGGTTTTGGGTGGATTCGATGCTTTCCTAACAATTATGAATGATTATATTTATATAAAAAAAGTACATAATAGAATAAACATAGACGCCGAATAGGAAGATAGCTATATAGATGAAATCCACCTTTGAACTTCGAAGTTTAAAAATTAAAATTCTCCAATAGCAGTGTGGTACATCGTTTAAAAACGTCAGTCTTCAAAATCATTGAAGCCTTTGTGATAGAGACAAAGCACATTTGTACCGTCAGATAATCACTAATTGACGGACTGTACAATATTATACTAGCACACTTACCACATAATTAAAGCAAAAATACTTTCTGTACGCATAGTAGATAATGTGTGTTATTTTCAACTGATTTAAATTGAATTAAATAATTGAGTAAAGTGCCAAAATTACCCTAACTTTACAACGAAAGTGTCAATATAACCTTGTAAAATCATAATGTGTCAAAATAACCCTAATTTTATTAAGTATGTGCCAAAATAACTCTTTGATCCGTTGACTGAGCTGGTTAATGCTGGAGTTGACCGATTTTGTTGCAAATGACCATTTTACCCCTTTTGAAATAAAATAAAAATAAAAATAAGTTGAGAAGACACATTTGCTCCTTCTCTTGGTCTTCTTCCAGAAAACTCGATTTCCATCATTCGGTTTCACTTTTCCAAGCTTCCGCCACCACCGATCTGTAGCTCTTGATTTCCCGTAGCTCTCGGCTTCTCGGCGCTTGGCTGAGCGGCGCCGGGGTCTGAGCGGTAAGCGAAAGGCGACGGTGGAGGAAATGCGGAGAGTATACAGAGGGGCGGAGGGTTTTGGGTTTTGGTTTTACAAAGGGTTTTGGGTGGAACTTGCACGAGTGGATTGGCCGAGTGGTGAGCTCGCCGGAGATGGATTGGGCGAGTGGTGGTGAGTGGAGCTGGCCGAGTGGTGGAGCTGGCTGGAGATGGATTGGCCGAGTGATGGTGAGTGGATTGGCCGATGGGTACAGCTCGCTGGAGATGGATTGGTCGAGTGGTTGTGAGTGGATTGGTCGATGGGTGGAGCTCGTCGGAGATGGATTGGCTGAGTGGTGGTGAGTGGAGCTGGCAGATTTGTGGTGGCAGCGATTGAGATGGCAAACGGCGGCAATTTTCAGTGATTTTCGGCAGCGGCAGCGGTGGCGGGCGGCAGCATCAGGCGGCGGAGCTGCAGTGAAGAAGAAGAAGATGGAGGATAGGGGATCGGACATGAGTGGTGGCTAGGCGGCGGTAAGGTAGTGGTGGTGGGCAGTAGAAGACGGGTGGTGGTGGTGGAGAAGGTGGCGGGGTGGTGGCTGGACGGAGGTGGGGTGGTGATCGGAGATGAGTGGTGGCTGGGCGGCGGTAAGGTGGTGGCGGTGGGCAAGAGAGGGCAAAAATGGGATTTTATTTTACTAGAAATGCCCAGGGGCATATTAGTCTTTTTATGTCAAGTCAACTGTCGGAAATATAAGTCAATGCCGGAATCTGACCGGAAGGTTAGACTGACACAATTCATCATAAAGGTAGGGTTATATTGGCACTTTTTAGTTTTACAGGGTTATATTGGCACTTTCAACCTAAAGGTAGGGTTAAAAAAGTATATAACCCTAAATAATTTTTACTAACAAATGATGTTAAACATAATTTCATGAATTGAATTAAAATTAACTACATTCTGTTTAATTGGGTTTATTATCCGTACATTTTAAAATCAACAAACTCAACTTAACACCAATAAACTTAACTCAATACCAATAAACTTGTCTGACACAAAATAAATCCAACTGAATAGGACCATGATGAATTGAATTACAAATGTAGCTAATTTGAAGGGGGAAAATGACCTCGTATTCTTCTATGTTAAATAAATATCTAGGAAGTGTAACTGATAATTTTGAAATTTGAATAATTGAGATGCTCGTCGAAAATAATTTTAAAATTTAATAAGGAAATAGTTAAAATGTGAATCTTTGATTGACATAGACGAAAATAAATGGTAGGAACTTTGGATGCGGAGGGAGTATCCAATTGGAGCAAAAGGCGATGACGCTCTCCCGCAGTGCCCCCACCTGCCCGACACCACAGGCCTTGGTGCAGGAGGTAAATTCACGGTAGTCTAGCGCCAAGATCGTTGGCCGGACATACTCGGTGCGCACAAGAGACCCCTGCCACAGGAAATCCCTACACTGCCGCTGTCGAGTTTCGAACCACTGACCATTTGAGCAGATGAATCAACTCTCAACCGCTGGAGTACATCCGTGGGTGTCGGAGGGAGTATCCAATTGAAACACATGACAAGTTATTTATAAGATGGATCGTCGCTGGAATCTCGATAGGCGGAGGTATCGGATTCGGGTTGCAGAATTCTTTCACAACATTCTTCAGGCGATGTCTACAATCATTATGCTAATTTCGTATCACTTGAAAGCTATCGTAAACTGATATCGATTTCCTATATTCCATACTATTTGACAGTCAACACTATTAAACTTTAATCACATATTTGAATAGATATAAATAATAATACTACTGTGTGTAATATTATTGGATTCATTGTAATAAGTAGTTTCTAAATATTAGCTTTTTATATGCCGCTATTATGCTTAGTTAAACATATTAACGGTCAAACATATTTCTTAAAAACCGTGAAAAAGATTGTGCAATTTATGGTGGGACGGAGGGAGTACTTTTTCTTCGAACTTCCAATACAAGTTCCGAATTCAAAACTAAATTGGAATCTTAATCAAATAATGTTTCACGATTAAAGGTGGAGTTAGCTGACAGAGGGAGTAACTTTTTTTTCTTAGATCCTTTGATACAGGTTTCAAATTTGGAACTAAACTCAAATTCAATTAAGGACGATTGCACAATGAAAAGTGAATCCAGAAAAGATACATAAAAATTGTCTTACATAATACGGTAGAACTACCTTTAATGACATGTGTGTTCACTGATGTAAATTAGAATAAAGAAATGATTTAGGAAAAAGTGCAAAAATGGTCCTATAAGATTAAGAAAGTGGATGGATGACCTTGTAAAATCTGAAAGTGCAGAAGTAACCCTATATTTTTGTAAAATAGTGCAATTATACCCAAATTAAACTATTTCGGCATTGACCGAACTAATTCCGGCATTGACCATTGTAAAAAGATAAAAGATACCCCTATTCTTAAAATAAAAAATTATTGACAAAAATACCCTAGTTTCTTCTTCTTCATTCAAACCTGCCACCACCTCCGTCACCGCACTACCGACGCTCCCCGTCGCCACCTCTGCAGATCCCCTACCCCACAATGTCGCCCCCGCCAACCCTCCGCCCAGATCTGCCACCACCAAACCCCTTCATCAGTGGCAATAGCCCTCCCTGAAAACCCCCCGCTGATAGCTCCAAAAAAAACCCACTGATAGCTCCAAAAACCCCCGCTGATAGCTCAGCCAACCAGTCCCGCCACCACCAGCGACGAATCACTAGCTCAGCCCCAGTCGCAGCCACCACCCAATTATCCCAGCCGCTTCGCTCAACCCGCCAAATTTTTGCGTCGCTAGCCGCGACAACATTGTGCTCCAGCTCTCCCCCACCACTGCTCAACCCTAGCCACATTGCCACCTCTCCCCTGCCCTCAACCCTAGCGCAAATATGTCACCATGCCCGTCTCCCCCTGGCCATCTCATCCCCCCACCACATCGCCCCACCCCCTTCGCCCCTCCATCCTGTCCAGAAGCCCATCGCCACTTCTCCCCCGCCCTCGACCCTAACCCCTGCCCAGAAACCCAAATCCAACGCAAATCCGGAGGTGAAAGCGGAAAAAACATAGGTGAAATCAGAGGTGAAATTGGAAGTAAAATCGGGTTTTGGCTTGGTTGGAAAGGGTGAAAATGGAGAAAATGAAAAATAAAAGAAGGGTTTTGTTAAAAAAAAGTAGGGGTATAATTATCTTTCAATATTTTTGATTTTTTGTTTTTTTATTTTTTATAACAAAAAGGTAAAACGGCCATTACAATGATTTCCATCCATTTTTGTCGTTAACATTTTGGTCAACAAATTGCAAGGTTAACTCTTTACGCTTTTAAATTTTACAAGGTAATTTCTACTCTTTCATTCAAAACATAGGTTTAAAAATGCAATCTTCTCAATGATTTAATTGGAGAAATGGTGATGAGGTGGGGAGATAAGAACCAGGAGAAGAGGACCTATAGTAGACAAGTGTCCCAGTTTTGCTTTTACGATGATGCTTATCTTCCTCCACACCCAATCTTCTTGTACGCGTGTCATTGCGTAAACTCCCTTTGTACGTTCAGGCCCATGATGCGTGACTTTACCATTGTTTTCTTCCCCTCCGTCCCAGATTATATTGTATTTCATGGAACGTGACACATTTTTTTGGTTATTTTATGAATTTGACATACTTTACATTTTTTGGTAAAATTCTTTCATTTTCATCCACTCATTCTACATTTTCTTTCTAAATTCAATTTCATCCACCCATTTCATTCATCTAAATCCAAGCACATAAGCCTAGTGTGCCACATCCAATGAAACAGAGGTAGTATTACAATCATCAGCAATATGTGTAATAATGGTAAATAAAAAATTGATATTTAGAAACTAAATGTTACGACGAATTTAACAATATTATATAGTACGATAATATTATTGCTCATATATCTATTTAAATATGAGGTCAAATTTTGATAGAACTTTGTGTCTAAAAAGCAAGTGCGCAGTTTGAACTGAGATTAAGAGAGTATTAATTGAGGGTCAAAGTCTTGAAAAAGACCGCATCTGATATTTTTATAGACATATGAAAAGTTGAGGTTGAAATAGAATTAAAGAAAGACAAAAAAAATTAGTTGCAATATTAAATTTTTATTATGCAACGTGCAGTAGTTATAAGTTTATGATCCGATTAATGCAATCTAAAATTTTTATCTTGATTTCTTTTAATTTACAGTTTAAACTTTAATTTCCCATAATTTATAAAAAGATCATTTTTAAAGAGACGGACTGGCACTTTAATTTAATTAATTTTGATGATAATTGTACCTGATCTTCCGCTCTCACGCTATTGACTGCAATTTTGTATGCATGTGCTGTTGCTTTCAATTTAAGCATGCAAATTAATGTTCGTCATGCACTTGTGAAACTAGATAAGTATCTTGTTTGCCTAGCTTAAGCAATTTTCTGTTTTTTTAAAACCATGTGTCTCTCTACATTTCACATAAAGTATTGATATAATTTGTTTAAAAGGTCAGCAGACATTTCTTTTTAAAGTAAGTGTCGAAAGTCTCTTTTTTTTTTTTGAAAAGTCCAATTTGTTCATAAAGTGATATTATTTGGATATGACGCTGTAAGTTTAACTGCTTGGATTCAGGTGAATGGAATGAGTTGATGAAATTGAATTTAAAAAATAAAAAGTAGAATGTGCAGGGATGAAACTGAATTTTAAAAAATAAAAAGTAAATGAGTAAATGAAATTGAAAAAATAATGAGATGGTCTCCTGTGAGGCAGTCTAAACTTTAGGCAGTGTCTTTATGCAATTCTAATTATATTCTAGCTCCAGGGACCTATCTCTAATAATTTTACAGGGACCTATCACTAATATTTCTTCAGGGGCTTTTTTGTCCAATTTTTTTCATCA
>JAULKK010000013.1:3133950-3146139 GCA_032355705.1 Rubia peregrina | reverse complement strand
TGCTACGCTACTTTGTTCCTTTTCCATCCACTTCTTCTAGTACTGCTTTGTGGGATTTAGAAGCTACAGTTTCTGCAGCCATGGCCAGCCATTCAGGTAATTTCTAGTTTCTCCTCGGGTTTTTGCGCGTATATTCTCGAGAACATCTCATTTTTATGTCTGTATGATGAGTAGAAATCTCGGCCGAGGTATCAGTGTTTGAAGATGTCCATGTGAAAGTAAGAAGCAAGAACAGGAGAGCGATGATGCTCCAAAATCAAAGGTTGATCCAGATGCAGAAGGTAAAGATTTAGAGAACAAAGATTCATTGCCATGTCCAGAAGAACAAGTAATCAAGACAGTATGGAAAACTGAAAGCTAAAAGGCCACCACTCATATCCATGGTAAACGATACCAGATTTTCTCTTGAATGATGATATGATGGTCACAAATCACAATAACATTTCCACATATTGGCAGGATCATGAACATGCTTTCTTCGATTCTGCAGATTGGGCACTCGGAAAGGTGAATTTTTACCTTCAATAGCTTGCTTTTTCACCTGTCCTCGAGTTCTAAGTACCTCGTGCTTTGATTTTTCTCAGCAAGGATTGCAGAAGAACAAAGGACCATTGGAGGCGCTTCGTCCAAAGTTGCAGGTTCTTGAGTTTTTTTTTCGAACTGATTTTCCATCTGAAGAACCAGCACTTAAAACTTTTTTCCCCTCTTTGAATGGTATCACAGCCTTCGCCGCATCATCATGTTAGAGCTGGGCGTTCAACTTATGCGTGTGAAGCTGATGATCATGAAGGTATGCTAACTATGGCCCTGCAAAATCTCTTGTCAAAAGCGAAAGACCATCAGTCTTTTTGATCAATCCACAGGTGGTCACGAAGATAGCAATGAGAGCTACAAACTATCAGATGAAGAAGGCAAGATCGGGCATGGATGTTCCAACAATGTTCATCCAATCGATCCATCTCAGGAAACCTAAATTTCCCGACATTGTAGAATATGTATACACTATCACATAAATCGCATTTCCAGAATAAGAAATAGTGTATTTCTGTGAATAGCATGTGTCTATGTAACAGTATCACTTAGTATCACGACATTATCTAATGACTCTTACCAATATCACTCTTGTATCATGACATGGTCTAATGACTTAAACTGAAAAACTTCAGACACCAGCATTTTAAGGTTTACATGAAACTGGATTGCATGGGAATGATGTTTGCAGTTCCAAACTAACCCCTGTTGTAAAAAAAGAAAAAGAAATCAGAAGATAAATTGCTTGGTATTACAGCATACTAAGCTGTAGAAGTCTTAGATTTCCTAATGCTAATAACACCATAAAAAATTAAAAAGTGAAAAAGAAATGTGGCGAGAGGGCTCAGTTGAACTCAAATTTCTCTTATCTTGTTCCTCGGGTCAGCAAAACTTAGTTGAAGGCTGAGCAATTGACTGGCATCAGGCATCATGTATCGTAACTGTTTTAGTCGAGAGAAGGAAAGGTGGAGATAAAAAAGTATTAGAATCCAACTAATGGTTCAAGGATATAGTAACTGGCAATGTCACGCTTATCATCGCTAAGAACAACGTATCCATAAAAATGTCCAACGAGAGATAAAGGAGCTACCTTTCTCACCGCAAACGAGAACTTAATGACCATAAGATTTTCCTTGCGAAAAGTGGTTTTGGCTGAGCAAATTGAAAAGCAACCACAGATTTAATATATAACAAAAACAATGGCCGATTGGTGCTAATTAAAGGATATCATTAGAAGTGTGGGGAATAAGGTTAATTTCACACGAGGTCAGAATATATTACCCAGAACCACCACTAGATCGATTAGAAAAACTACCATAACCTCCATATCCACTTCTCCCGCCAGTCTGAAATGAAAATTTTCTTGATGAGCAAAGAACCAGCTAAATATCGCATGAAAATATAACTTGTCCAATGCAATCACCAAACATTGAAATGTGTAATTAATAGTTGTAATTAGGTTGAACATGGGATTGTTTTGAGCTATTACCTGAGGACTACCATATATGCCACTGGAATCATAGCCGCCAGCGTATGTAGAATGACCAGAAGGTGGGACTGAAGCTAAAGGTCCATCCATCTCAAATACATTTCCCCTCAACCGCATCAAAACTTGTAGCAGGGCTGTACTTGCAACATTAAAATCTCCAGTTATCTGGCAACCAGAAAACTTCGTGATTAGAGAATAGAGAGACTCAAGCATGTAAAGTTATGTAAGCACAACAATGACTAGGGTTTTGCACCGAAAGATCAAAAGAGGAGGGCATAGAAGACACATTCATCTACTTGAACAATTATACATGTTCTGTAATTTGCTAATTTACCTGCACCATTTCATCATCTTCAGATGCAACTTTGGGTAGATTTTCATCAGAAAGGATGCGGATGGTTGCTCTTGTAACGCTTCTCATCTCATTAATAATAGCCCCACCTTTACCAATGAGGCATCCAATCCGAGAACTAGGCACTAGAAGACGAGTAATGATTATTGGATCGTCAGATTCCTTATCGGTCCTTTCGCTGCACCGTGGCTGCAAGCGCATTGTTGCATCAATGGCAGGTGATGCATCTTCAAAAGCCTGGGACATGAAATTAAGTTATCAACAATGCCATGGATGCTAAATTCCAACTATTCTGTAGGTACTTAAAAAGTAGAAATTAGAATCAGTTTCACCTCTCTGGATGATACGAATATAATGCACTCATCCCCTTCAACGGAAGTATCCACTTTGATGGATGCACCAGATTCCTGTCTTATTTGCTTGATAACAGCACCTCCTTTTCCAATCACAGCTCCAACATTTTCAGTCGGGCAGACCAAACGAAGAGAGAACTCTTTCATTGCAGAATGGTCACCTCCAGCACTTTTATAACCCCGATAAGGACCCACTAATGAACCTATTAATGGGGCACCCATACCGGGATGGACTAATACATTGCCAGTTCTGTAAATGCTGAATGAAGAGAGAAGCAAGTGCTGTGATCTTGAGGGATTATCATGGATACGAGATGCCACTTGATAAAGAGCTTTCTTCACGGTATAGGCTTCCCCGACAATCTGTAAAAAAAGTATCATGGATATGTGCATAAGTACAAGCGTATAGATATGCATCAAGATTCGAACTTTATCTGTAAATCCATAGATTTATGAACAGAAGTAACCATCAGTGGAATCCCTACCCCTGCACACATACAAATCAGCAGAAGAAGCTATAGCATACAATTGCTGTTGTTTTGAGTTAAAATGCCACCTTTTCTTAAAAACATGACACCAAAAAATTCTAATTCACTTAATTGCATCCATATAGTAAGTACTCTCAAAACGAAACAATAAATGGATAATGAGTTTCAAGCAGAAACTTTACAGGCATAACTGCATACTAGGTAGTAGGGATGACAGGCTATGAACTAGAAGTTTGAAAATTCTAATTAGCAATAAGTACTACATTTTGATATCTCGGACAAGGAATAAATACTACATTTTGATATCTCAGACAAGGATAACTTGAACAAACATTTCACCTGAATTAACTCGTCTGAGTTCAAAGCACACGGAGGGAGATGTTCACTGCTTAATATTCGAACTTGAGCACCCGAGTCACTGCGTATACTCTGCACCACTTGTCCACCCTTGCCAATCACACAACCTATCTGATCTGATGGCACAAGCAGTCGAATAGTAAGCTGCGGAGGGGCATCTAACTCGTCATCCACGGCAACCTCTTCAGCCACAATACGATCGTGCACTTTATAAAGAGCATCTTGTGCAGGACAAATTAGATCACCATCATCTCCAAAGCTATTAGTTTCCTCACTGGAACTATAAATGGTCACTACTCTCTCCTCACAGCCCGGAAGTATCTCACCGATCCTAATCTTTGCATTGGTTTCAGCCCTTAATTGCTTGACAATATCCCCACCAACACCGATAATGCTACCAATTCTTCTCAACGGACACAAGTAACGATAAACTGTATCGCCGGGCCCAATAGTATTGGATTCCTTCTCATCATTTGGATTTCTATTTTTACTTCCTTCACCCACCGTCATGTTTTCAGATTGAGAATGCATTCTCTTCCCGTAATCATTCGTCTGACCAGACATCACTAAATTATTCCAAATAAAATTTCAATCAGTACAGGGAACTCAATAGTTCAAAAGTACTAGAAACAAATACGCATAATGCATTCTCTAACAGGGTTCTCTCAGAATCATACATGGTTTGAGACAAGAACTGAACCACAGCTAAGAGCATCACAATTCAACAGACCCTCGAAAGAACAATATCAGGAAAACTCTCTCAACATACCATCAAACGAAAAACAGTGCAAAATAAGCTCAATGGGACACAAATTCAATTCATAGCTACTATCATATTGATCTGCAACTAATACAAAATAATTCAACATACCCTCAACAAATGCAAAATAAGCTCAACGGGACAAAAATTCAATGCATAGCTAATACCATCACAGTTCAACTGACCATTCCATGAAAATACTGCAAAATCAGCTCAATGAAACCATAAAGTTCCTAACTTTTCAACCAAGAATAGTACGAGCTCCATGTAAGAGAAACCCCAGAACTTAAATAGCAGAAAATGAAAACAAGAAAGCTCACCACAACGAAATAGTTCAACATAAAGAGAAGTGGCAATGGCTTCACGGTAAAAAAGATTGGAACTTGAATTTAAGAGGCAAGATTTGGACTTCTAGAGGGAATGCCAAAAGGGTGAAAAGAATATAACCGCTTCTGGTGACGTGAAGTTGCAGTTGGGTACTCAATCTTTCTAGCCTATTTAGGGTAGAGGGCTGAAAGCTTGATTTTACAGAAATATCCATGTACTAGAATAATCTCACCAAAAACATTTGGATAATGCTTTTCTTTATTATTATTTAGACAATGTATTATGCAGACTGCTCTGAACCCACCCTTACAATTTCAGTTCATTAAATAATCAATATCTATCTTCTACCTTAACAATTGAGCCAACAACTATATCACTCTATTTTTTCTTCACAAGAGTTGAGACCACTCAATGGACCCCACTTGATCCTCTATATCATACTCATGTAATAATTAATTTAAATACATTAATTTACCAAAATAAATTGAAATGTGAAATTTAATGATACACTTTAATTTTATAATTTTTGTTCATTTTCTACATTTACGCTTTAATTTTAGTTTTTTATTCTTGTTTTAAAATTAATTTTATGCACTTCATTTTTAACTGTATTCTAGTCTAATTTTTTAAATATATTTTAAATTTGAACGTTTTATGACCGTTATACTATTTTAAAAATAATTTTCCTAAATTATTAATTCTATCATAAATCATTAGTAAAAAATGATATAAGAAAATAAATTTTGAATAGACATATTAAAAAAATATTCAAATGCAAACTTATTTATAGAACCAAAAATTGACAAAAATATTGTGCAAAAATGGCATGGCAGAATGTAGCCGTTCGGTTTGACAAAATAATTGCGTGCAAATTTTAATGGCCTCCATGCAGTGAATTCAATAGCCTTCATGTAGAATGTGCGCAAGCAGGTTGTGTCAGGCGTGGGACGGGCTCATATTCAAGAGCCGTACCAACAGGCTACATTAATGCAGCCCACTCCAAACCTTTCACTGTGGAAATTTTCGGTCCCAATTCCATTTTAATTTTTAATTGAGCCCCTTTGAATTCCCATTGTACATGTTCTTAGTAATGCTATTTTCTGGAGTAGGTTGAATTAAAAAGTAAGAAAATTATAAGTCTTGCTAGCCTATGAAAAAGGTAAATATGTTTAAATGGTTTAGCTAAGTACTTAAGAATATGATGAACTATTTCAATAAACGAAGTGAAATCTTAATAATGCTTGGTATATTGTATGAATTGTATTTTGGTCGACTTTGTTCTCCATCTATCACCCTCACCACCTTCACTACTCCCCCCACCAAATCCATCGATAACCACCCACTCTGCTCAATCTCCCGCCCATATCTCCTCCTAATCATATTCTAATTCCTTGCTAACATCTGTCTGCTAATTTCCAAATCTCTGTTTAGTAGTAATTGGCGAGGGGTTTGGTTCCCTCTCCACCAATTGGAGAAGGATTGTGGTTCTCTTGCAATTAGTGAGTGTTTGTTGTCCCTCACTAGCAATTAGCGAAAATTTGTGGTTCCATCTGCACTAATTGGAGAGGGATTGTGATTTCCCTCAATTGGAAAGAAGTTGCGGTTTCGTTTGTACTAAATAGAGTTGTGGTTCCCTCTCTAGAAATTGGAGAGAGTTGTGGTATTTTTACTAATAAAGAGTTATAGGCGATACATAGGATCGGTCCAGCAGCACGACGAGTGGTGGTGGTCTGACGAATAGGGGATAAAAGTTAATAGCGTAAGAAGGAAGAAAAACTTACCTTTTTGCCTTATTATACGAGTTGAGCAATCGAGTGACAGCTTCCACCATGTCATCCGATTTCCCGAACCGCCCAAACCTTTCTCTTTTGCTGGGCTAATGTCTTTCTAAACTTGGGCAGCGTAGCCCATATCTTATCAGTTTGCTATTTCAATTTGTAGCATTTCAAGATTTGAAAGTATAAAAAATGACAAATACAAAAACTAACCCTATTATTTTTAATGTGTCAATCTAATTCTGTAAAATTCAAAAGTGTGATTTTAACCCTAAGTTTTTTTTTTTTACAAATGTGCCGACATAACTTTTTTTCACTATTCCGCGTTAACTGAACAAATTCAAGCATATACCATATATGAAAAGACAAAAATACCCCTGCCCTTACAACAAAAAATTTGGGACAACACTAGTAACCCTTGATGACATAAATCATGGTTTTATTAAGAAATGATCCGCTACCACAGCTTTGCTTCCGCCACCAAGCACTGCTCCACCGCTTCTTCACCACTACCACCGCTGCTCCGCCTCCTTCTCATGTCCTCTATTTTATCACCATTTCTGGAATCCAACCCATTAAAATTCCCCCTCGGTAAATAACCATCCTTTTCACTCACATTGGATTCTAATCCCGGATCAACAGAAACAACACTCTCATTGAAAATATCCTCGCTATAAGGATTTGGGTTTGCTGAAACAAATCTTGGGTCTACACTAAAAGGCAATTTAAAAAAAAAAAAAAACCCCATGTTATACAAGACGAAGATAGTAGAGGTTTATGAGATTCGAGTACCTGAAAATTACAAATGGTGTGTGGCACACGGAGTTTGGTTCCTCCCCTGAGAATAACATTTCTTGCCCACCTTGTGAATCTCGCCCGCTGTGGGATCCACGCGTGCCCCAAGTCCCAACCATTTACAAATGAAAGAATAATTTTCCTTGTAGAATAATATAATACTGATAAGAATAAATATAGTACAAAAGGAAGTGTAGTACTAGTATAACTCTAATCTAGTTAACAACTCTATCTAGAATCAAATCAAATCAATCAAATGCTTGACTTATTATAACACCCCCTCAAGCGATGCGTCAGATGCTCAACAATGCACAACTTGGATTGGAAGAACTCGAATAGTGGACAAGAGAGCCCTTTGGTGAAGATGTCTGCAATATGAAGAGCAGTGGGAACATGAGCAACACACAGCTTGCCAGAAGCAACCAACTCTCGAACAAAATGATAGTCGATGTCAATGTGTTTCGCCCGCTTGTGCGCCACTAGATTCTGAACCAAAAAAAAGATAACGCTACTGTTGTCACATAACAGTAGAAGGTAACTAGAAAGCATGATTCAAAGATCACGAAGAAAGTGAGTGAGCTAAACAACCTCTGAAGCGGTGTTGGCAATAGCATGATATTCAGACTCTGTACTAGATCGAGAAACAGTGGGTTGTTTCTTGGCACTTCAGGAAACAAGGTTCCCGCCAAGAAAGACAACATATCCATAAGTAGATCGACGAATCTCCAGACAGCGGACCCAGTCAGCATCCAAATACCCCAACACTTTAGGAGAACTAGTAGAATGAAAGCTAAGACCAAAATAAAGTGTGTCACGAACGTACCGTAGAATCTGTGTAACAACAACAAAATGATCATCTATGGAGTCTTAAAGATATTGGCTGACCGTATTGACTGAGAAAGCCAAGTCTGGACGGGCGATGGTGAGATACTGAAGAGCCCCAACGAGCGAACGATACAAAGTCGGATTCCTGAACAGGTGACTGGTTGAACTGTGCAACTGAGATCCAAACACAAATGGTGTAGAGACTGGTGCAGTATCAGACATACCGACCCGAGTTAGAATGTCCAGATCATACTTCGCTAGGCCAAGAAGTAAACCCGGTGAAGTAGATGAAACTTCCAGGCCAAGAAAGTAATGAAGGGCACCGAGATCCTTGATCGCAAACTCTCGATGTGTCCAATCAATGAACTATCGAAGAAGAGTCGAGTCAATTCCTGTAAGAATGATATCGTCCACATACACAAGAAGATATAGGAACGACGACCCTCTTAAAAGAACAAATAGAGAAATGGCGGCTGAGCTGCACTGAAAACCAAGCTGAATCAAATAAGTGTTGAACGTTGGAACCATGCATGAGGGCTTGCTTAAGATCATAAATAACCCTTCGCAAGCGACAAACATAATTCGGATGAACAGGGTCCTAATATCCAACGGGTTGCTTCAAATATACCGGAGCATCGAAAATGCCAATAAGAAAGATGTTTTTGGCATCCAGCTGATAAAGCGACCAAGAACGCAATCTAGTAATGGCGAGAACCATCCAACAGTAGAGGCTTTGACCACGGGACTGAAAGTGTGGTCAAAGTTAAACCCCAGAATATGTGAGAAACCATGTGCCACAAATCTGGCTTTGTGACGATCAATAGTGTCATTCGGTCGATACTTGAGTCTATAGACCTATTTGGAGCCAACAATGTTAGCATCTGAAGCTCGAGGCACCAAGTTATAAGTGTGCTGGCTATGAAGAGTTGTCATCTCATCATCCATGGAAGAAACCCAAGCCGGATCTTGATGAGCCGTGCGATAATCCGTGGGCTCAGACTGAGCAAGTAGAGCAGCAGTAAGACCATGAGCGACAATGTCTGAAAAATCCCTGCGCTGAATAGCACCAGTAGTCGACCTAGTAGCCATCTGATAAGTGTGAGACCAAAGTGGACAGACCGGATGAGAAGTCGGGCCTGCAAAGAGGCTAGTGAATCGAGTGGGTTGTGGGTGAACCAGGTGAGCAGTGAGCTGGTCGATGGTGAGATGAGTGGAGCATGTTGTATCAAAGCAACCACTGGATGGTCCGAATCGGCAGAGCAGACAAAATAGGGTGTCGTAGTCGATGAGCCAGGAGAGCTAGAAACCAAAGTGACAAGGTGGGTAGGAGGAGATTCCACAATGGTAGAAGTAGGAATATCAATTGATGTATCGGCAGGATCCAAAAAATTAGAGACATCTAGAGAAGATGGAGGTATTAAAGGAGAACCATCGGCATAAGGGAATAAAGTGTCGTCAAATCGAGCATGTCTGGTGACATATATATTTCTAGACGTAGGATCTAAACATCGATATCCTTTGTACTGGGAGTCGTACCCAAGAAAGATACAAGGCAAACTGCGAGGGGCGAGTTTGTGAGATGCATATGGATGAAGATAAGGGTACACACGATAACCAAAAGCATGGAAGTTCGTGTATATAGGAACTCGGCCATTGATAAATTTATATGATGATCGTCCGCCAAGAACATGAGTGGGTAACCGATTTATTGTATAAGCAGCTGCAGCAAATGTGTGAGGCCAGTGAGAGTGGTATAACATAGACATGCTCATCTCAGCAATGTGGCGGTGCTTATGCTCAGCCTGAACATTCTACTCAGGAGTATATGTGCAAGAAATCTGATGATGAATACCCTTTGTCTGAAAGTGAGAGTGTAAGCGACTATTTACGAAGTCAGCCCCTCCATCAATCGAAAACACCTTAATTTTGGACGAGAAATGGTTCTCCACAAAAGCCTCAAACTGGCGATAAATATTTCAGAAATCAGACTTGCGGGCGCATTGGATAAAGCCACGAGATCCGGGAATAATCATCGATGAAAATGGCATAGTAGGTGAAACCATCAGCAGATAAAATAGGAGAAGACCCCTACAAATTACAATGAACTAGATCAAGTACCCTAACACCACGTTTATCATTTGTATGAAAAGATAAACGTTTCCCCTTAGCATTTCATAGGTTTCACAAAGAGTGGGTTTAGGCAAAACCGATGAGACAGCTAAGGATCCAGAGCACGCAAACCAGAAATAACGAAATGTGGAACATGATCAAGTCTAGCATGCCAGATTTCAAATGACTCACACGACTTATTAGTCTCCACAGTAGACAGTAAAACAGATGCACCGAAGTCTAAGACATAGATTATCCTCAATATAACCATGACCCAAGATTTCCCTAGTAATTTTATGCCGAACAATAAATGAACGATCATCAAAGCAAACAATAACATTTAAATCCCTAGTTAATTTGCTAATTGAAAGATTTTTTTAGTGATATCAGGCACAATAAGTACATCATAAATAAACAAATACTTAGAAAGCCAAGAATCACCAACATGTGTAATAGGGAGTTTAACACCATTACCAACAGAGACATGAGCAGAACCATTATAGAGAGTCGCATGATCAACAACAGTTGAAGACGATGCCATATGTTTTGTAACGCCAGAATCCAAAATCCACTTGAACTCATCGTATCGTCGCTGATGAGAAAAGTCTGCATGTCTCAAAATATCACACCTTTGAGAACCAATATGAGTCATATCACCAAAACAAATAAAAAAATAACTTGAAGATAAAAGTGTGCCGAGAAGCAGCTAGGCGAGTGTATTCACGTGCTGGGAAAATGGAGCGTGTGTGCTTAATGCGCTGAGAGAGATGAGTGTGTGTCTCTCACGTGGCGCGTGTAACCCCCGTGCAAGTGCTGAAATGCCCGGGTCAGGCCTTGGGCATGTGGATCTCACGCGCCAAAAAAATGCTAGACAGGGACTCTGCTTGAGGATGATGATCGGAAAAAAACAGTCGGAGACGAAGCAACAATCGCTGACGAAGATGAACTGAAACCGGTCTCCTCTGCAACTAACGTTGGAACGAAGACTGCTGCTGGAACTCGAGACGACCGACAGTGATAGCCATCGTGAGGAAGCCCTTTAACGGCGGTGATGAAGACAAATTTGCTGGAGGATTTTCGCTGAACGGCGGGTTTCGGTGAAGACGGACGCCAGACTATGACTGATTGGGGAAAGACGGACGCCGTAGAAGTTAGTTGCTGGACGAAGAAGATCGGCCGGATAAGATGAAGACCCGAGAATCTAGACACTGGAAAAGAACGTCAGAGGCTGCCGGAAGTCGCTGGAAATGAGAGGGGGAGCCGATGGAAAAAAATAGGGGTTTGGGATCAGAACTTGCTCTGATACCATGAAAGAATGATTTCTCGTGTAGAATAATGTAATACCGATAAGAATAAATTGAGTACAAAAGGAAGTCTAGTACTAGTATAACTCCAGTTTAGTCAACAACCCTAACTAGAGTCAAATCACTCTTTCAACAATTGAAATGGGCATCTTCCTTTTTTCTCTTTTTCTTTACCATCATTACTTTTTTCTTTCAGGAAATATAAAAACATCTCCATTGAAATGGGCATCAAAATTTAAACCACTGTGAAGTAGCTAAATTGGCCACGGCTCAATAGAGATCGGTCTGACTTATTGAACAAAGCTATCAACGAGCGATGCCCTTTTCAGATTTCCATTGATTGTGGCGGTGAGGAGGAGAGTGTACTGTCCAATTTGGTAGTTTTCAATCCAGAGTATATAAGCAAGTGATGATGAAATGGTTGTTTTCTCATGCTTAGAGATAATGAGGGTTCTTAAGCCTGGTGGATTGTACATCTTCATCGAACATGTTGCCGGCTTGCCGCAGAAGGTAACATAGTTACAGATAGTTTTATGATAAAAGTCCATGATTCTAATACCTCTGCCGTTGTCCATTAGCGATTACTCTTCACTTCTTGGTAGTATATAAGGCGGTTGAAGTTTGGTAACGCTCATTACTCCCTCTGATTCTTTAACATTGACACATGAGTTTTTGGCACAAGGATTTAGGAAAGTAGAATTAGTGGTTGAGAATTCATTGAAAT
>JAULKK010000013.1:3082121-3097939 GCA_032355705.1 Rubia peregrina | reverse complement strand
TGGGCAAGAGAGTCTACAGAAGGGACGTGGGATGGGCCCTTTGGAGGTGCTTTATGTTCCTCTTTTTCTACCCTCTTGTTATGGACTAACCTTTCTATCTTTTTCTCTCTTTTAATATTTTGATAATGTATTGCTTTTTCTTAACAATGACTCATTTTTTCTGAAATTTTTTCAAGAAATGTTTGATCACTGATAACTTTAATTTCATACAATAATAGACTATAAAATTTTACATTTTAGAAAGTACATGTTACGGAGAATCCAAAGACACCACACATGATGTGCGTTATTGTATACAATTAAAATTATTGATGATCAAATAAGCCTTGGAAATTTTTACAGTCAAATAAAGCCAATGTTAAAAACCAGAGGGAGTATGTGTGATTCAGACTAAAGTTTTATATTCATTTGAGGTGATGCATTATCATCGTTAAGGTTAATAGTGAAATTTAATTACTCCCTATGTCCCTGCGATTCTTGCGGAGAGAGAAACTGGAACAAAAAAATCACTGATTAAAATATTTTTATTTCCCCTCTGAACCTAGAACTTTCTTCCCCCACCTGCCTCATCCACTCATTCCGTCTTCCACCATCCGCAAGGATGCAACAACCACTGTAATAACAACCTCCGAAAATAAACAAATAGATGTTGGCGAAGAAATCTAAGAAATAAAAGTCAATAAGCAGAAAATGGTTGATAAATCATTCAGAAATGGACGACGAAGAAATCTCGCGATTGAGGTGGATGAAGTTAAAGATAAACGGAGGCGCACCACGATCTTACTCGCCGGTAAGAACCTTTATCACCAGCTGCCGCTCCAAACCAGAGACTTGTTGTCTCAATGTTGGAGAGCTTCATCTCCGACAATAGATCCTTTGCGAGTGGTCCTAGTGCAGGAGCTCATTGAATGTCGCGATAAGGTCGGCTTATCGATAAGCTTGAAGTAGCTCACGTTGTTGGAGGGAGGCGGAGAAGTCATCGGTGGAGGGATTCAGGTTGTTGATAAGTGGTTGGGAGAGAGAGATCTAGAGAGAGATGAATATGTGAGTTGTGATGATAGGTAGCGGAATACAGTTGTGAGGCGTGAGGGTTTCTGAGGGATGGAGTAGGTGAGGGTTTTGCGTGTAATATTTAATGTTTTCAAGGGTATTTATGTTTTATGATATATTGATTTTTTCCCAAAATGAAAAATGTGCAGATTTGGTTGGGACAAAGTAAAAGATATAGTGACGGAGGGAGTACTTGCTTTATGTTTTAATGGGCAAGCTCATTTTAGTGTACCGAACCCGGAATTCCTAGTTCATAACACTTCATATTCTGAGAGTGTTAAGGAAATAGAAACCATTTACTTGTAGTAATGCAGTTGTGAGGCGTGAGGGTTGCTGAGGGATGACGTAGGTGAGGGTTTTGTGTATAATATTTAATTATTTCAAGGGTATTTATGTCTTATGATATATAGGTTTTTTCCTAAAATGAAAAATGTGCAGATTTGGTTGGAACAAAGTAAAAGATAAAGTGTGCAAAAATGGATGAGATAGAAGGAGTACTTGCTTTCTGTTTTAATGGGCAAGCTCATTTTAGTGTATCGAACCCGGAATTCCTAGTTTATAACACTTCATGTTCTGAGAGGGTTAAGGAAATAGAAACCCTTTACTTGTCGAAAACCCTTTACCCTGTACACCGTATGTTCATGCACCGCCATCTGTTCCATGCTCCGCCGCCAGACTTCCACGGGCCGCTGCGCCTCTGTTAAGGAAATAAAAACCATTTCCTTGTAGGAAAGGTTATAGATGTTAGTTACCTTATAAAATTAGTTTCCTTATAGAATTAATTATAGATGGTAATTTCCTTTTAGACTCTGGAATCATATTCCCATTCCTGTTAAACTTTGGTTTATTATAGCACTATATATTTTAACCTTCATCATTGGTGAGGTGTATCATTGATGCGATATTAATGCACCATAATAAAGACGCATTTATATCTTGTTATGGTATCAGAGTTTAACAATTTTGAGACCTAAACCCAAAATAAATCTACTGCTTCTGCCAGAGCCGTTGTCGTCAAGCCACTCGTTACACTACACGTGTCACCACCATCGTCAAGTGCCCTGTCGATTGCTATTTTTATGTTTTTTCCCACCTCAATGTTTTCTACGGTACGTATGACTCTGATATGCCGATGAGTGACGTTCACGCGCCACCGCCTAACTCCACGCAGCCTACCTGATTTACCGTGCCGCCACCACTTCCTGGTTACCGCCGATCTACGTAATTTGCTGCCTTATATGATCTCACCTCTGGTTTTAGTCCGGATGATGTTAAGCAAGCTCGCATCGCCGCTGAAGCTGAGGTTAACAAGCTACAGAATCTCAATGCCATCAACATGATTTCAGCTTTACTCAAATAGTTGCAATTACAATTTGGCTCTGTGGGATCAGTACTATCTCTGGTCAATCTATGAACTCTCCATACTACCTTGGGACCTCTGACGACCCCAATTTGTCAATCTGTTCCGTCATACTAAATAGTGAAGAAAATTATTTTGAATGGTCTGCTACAATTTTTTGCGCTATGCTTGCCAAGAAGAAACTCAGTTTCATTGATGGAACCACTACCAAACCCCCGGATAATCATCTTGATGCTAATGATTGAGCTGGAGTTAATGCTACCCTTGGATGGTATTTTTTTAACGATTAGCAATTTCATACTCTTTTTTGCAAGTTGGACATTCTTGATCATCATGCTCCAACTTGAGGGAGAGTGTTAAGGAAATATAAACCCTTTCCTTGTAGGAAAGATTATAGATGTTAGTTACCTTATACAATTTGTTTCCTTATAGAATTAGTTATAGATGGTAATTTTCGTATAGACTATGGAATCCTATTCCTATTCCTGTTAGACTTTGGTTTATTATAACACTATATATTGTAACCATCAACATTGATGAGGTGTGTCATTGATGTTATATCAATGCACCATAATAAAGTCTTATATATTTTAACAGAGAGATGTAAGTTACAATAATTCATCGCTCATAATTTTAATTATACTCTCTCCGTCCTAGTTTAAGCTGCACACTTGCTGACACTTGCTTTTATGATACTATTCTTTATCAAAATATGACCGCATATTTGAATAGATATATGAACAACAATGTTATCATATATGATATTGTTGAATTAATTAGTCCTAACATTTAGTTTTTTAAATATCAATTTTTATTTGTCGTTATTATAACATAGGTCAAACATATTAACGGTCAAACATGTTTCTTAAATATCGTGATAATGATTGGTACAATTTGAACTGGGACGAAGAGAGTACTAAGTTTGTGATGAAGATGAAGGATCTAGCTCTCAGCTCAATCACTTGCAATTTGTTCAAAATCAGCTGCAGTTCGCTTCAAACCAAACCCAATTTCTCCTACTTTGCATCTAATTCAGCTAGTTGGACTTTGCTTTTTTAGTTTTCCGTTGTATTTAACTGATAGCTTAGTTTTCTGTTTATTTAACCACTTTGGTTAGTTAAATATACAGTCAGATTAGCTAATATCTACATGTATTTAAACAGAGGATCTGTACAACTTTGAGCATTCAACAGACTTCTTCAGTTTACAATTGTTTTCTGCGTCATTCTATTATGTTTTCTTCATGAACCACCTTTTTGTTTAACTAAATCCACTATTTTCCTATGGTATTGGAGAAGGTTATTTGAACAGCACCCATTAGGTCGCTATTTTTATGGAGCTTTACTCGCAGGTGCAGAGAAGATCAAAGATAAGAGTTTATAATGTCGCTCCTGTACTAACTCCTAACTATGGTAGCATAGCTAGTGGTAAGTCCAAGTGTCGTCCACATGGATACCAGTGTCTAAGGGTTAGCCAAACACAACTCACAATCGGACTTCACCTTAATCTTGTGTCGAGAATAACCAGTAAACAAACAGGGGGGGGGCAGGTTGTATGAACTAACAACTATGAGCATATAAGTAAAAACTATGTAACCTATCAATTAACTAATGTTGGGGTTTATTTGCATCACATGATTGACAACAACATTCAATCATAGACTCTAATTCATAGTCGCTACAAATAAAAATGCTCAATTACCAGGATAAGTGAGTGTTTCCCCCGTTAGGATTTTAATAACATCAATGTGGTAGGTCCGATGCTCCTAACATGCAATTCCTCACACACTAGTGGAGAAGGTTCTATTAAAGGAAACTTTAGAATACGGTTCCATCAGAACCGGCTTTAATTAAGATCCGAAATGGGTTCCGAGTTCTGAACTCCCTCCTAGGTCACCTTTTTCATTTCAAAGGAGGTTTTAAATCGATTAAATGTGGTTCCTCCTTTGATGTAAATTGATTGAAGGTTGTTCTATTTGTAGAACAACCTTTCATTTGGTTTCGAAATTGTTTTTGAATTTGGAAGTGCTATCTTAGGTCACCCTGTTATTTTAAAGGTGGTTCTCATTGTAGAATTGCTTCTAATGGTTTTTTGGCCCAATATATTAATCCAATGACTAGGGCTTTGTGTGAAACCCTCCCTCCCTCATTAGTTTTCTCCCGATGTTACACAATGTCTTCCCTTATTAGTTTTCTCCAACAAAATTGCATTAGAACCCTCCCTCATTTATTAGTTTTCTACCTCCATGAAAACCTTTTGCCTCCACCTTACACCCTCACTCCACCGCACTCCGTCAGTCCCCTACCTTCCACCCTTAGCCTCATCAACCCTCCACCCACCTTCAGAACTCTCAACCTCTCTCCACCCTCACGTGTTTGCACCGTTGGACTATGTCATTGCAACTGCTAGAGATTGATTCCGTTGCTGGAGATTAACCCACTGCTGCCATTGGAGAATGCCTCCTCCATAAATGGAGAACGCCTCCTCTATCGCCGGTGGAGAACGTCGCCACCGCCGCTGCGATGCACTCCAATAGTCGCGATGCTTTTACCGTCAATATCCGAGAAAGCTTTATTAAAGGCAGCGTTAGAAGGAAGCTCCACCAGAACAGCCTTTAATTGAGGCTAGGAAGAATTTTAGAGTTTTGAAATTACTTTAAAGGTGTTTTGAAATTAATTAAAGGTTGATCCACCTTTAATGGCAATCTATTAAAGGCAGTTCCGCTTTTAGAACAACCTTTTCCATAAGCATTTCCGAGTTCGGAAATGCTTTCTTAGGTCACCTTTAAAGGAGTTTCTCAAGGGAAAATTGCCTTTAATGGGCTTGACCCATTTACTTAGTCAATTTTGGCCCAAACCCATTTCTTCTTCCTGAACTATTTTCTTCCACCCTAAATAGTATTTTCATCTCCCTGCTGGCTATTTTCTTTTGTCTCAAAGCCATCTACGCTATCTCACCCTATTTCCATCTACCTTCTCGCCCTACCTCACACCTCACCCTCCCTCCGCCGCCTCAGCCTCCATCCGCCACTCAGCCCCCACCTTACCCTCTCCGCCACCGCTGCTAGCCCCCACCTCCACCTCCAGGCTCGACGCTCGCCTCACCCTCTCCCCATCCAGGCTAGCACCTCCTTCACTCGTTGCTAGAGGTGTCTAACATGTATGTTTTGTAGGAATCATTTTCCTGTTGATTGAAAAAGGGTTATCACTCAAATCTCTGTCTTACATTTCATATTGTAATATAATATGATTGAAGAAATATTTACTCGTTGTTTTTCTGTACTCCTCATTTTTTAGATCTGGATTTTCATATTGCAATTTAATATGATCTGGGTTTTCTTGTTTTAGATCTGGGTTTTCTTCGCTGCCGGAAATTAATTTGTTTCCGGCAGCTTTTTTTGAAAGCTCAGAAATAGTTTTCGAACTCAGAAACTATTTGAAGGTAGTTTTCTCGCCTTTTTTAAAGACAGTTTTTAACCACCTTCGTTGGCAAATTTAAAGGCAGTTTTCATAACAGCCTTCTATTGATCGGGCAATGGAAGCCTGGGCCAGAGAAGACACAATAAAAAAACATCTTTAAGGGTCCGATATGACCACATTTAATAGAAGGTTTTACACTAATGCATGCTAGATCTTGATGGGAGGAGGGAGGTCCATGGAAGCATGTATGTTGTTTCTCTTTGCTAGAGAAAGTCATTTGCCATTTCTTCCATACTTTGTTTCAAGGCTGCTGGAAACCTCGAGTTTCCGGGAGCCTTTTTATAGAACCTCAGATATAGTTTTTTTAGAACCTCAAATACAGGTTCCAAATTTGGAACCAATTTTGGACCACAAACAAAGGCGATTTTTTAACTGCTTTTGATCTGTTTCGATCCAATGTGGAGAAAAAGAAGGTGGTTCTAAAGTACTTTCTATGGTTTGATGTAACTGCCTTTAATCACCTCTGTCTCCACTTGAGACATGACTAGCCAATTGAAATTATTGTCTATTACCATCTCGGTACTCACAAAGGAGATTTTCAACACCATTCTCTCAGTACTCTCAAGGCTACCATTGCGTTAATAACTCAACACTCCCAAATTAGCACTTAAATCCTAGCACAATATCATAAAAGAAATAAATCATGTGTGCATCTTAATATATTTCATAGCATGAATCATAATAAGAAATTGAACAACAAATTAAGCACGATATTTATAACATGTAAAATAGGGTGAATCTAACAAGCCTCACATATCCAAGTCAATCATGCTTACAAATAACTACCCGAAGAATTAAAACTACTCAACTAGCATTAAATCCATGGCAGTAATAGGAATAAATGCCAAGGATCTAAAGAGTAAATTAAGAGAGAAGAGAGAAAACTCTAGAGAGAGTTTCTAACCTCCTCTTCCTACCAAAATAAATCTAACTAACTACTTACTTTTAAAACCCCAGGACAGTAAAGACACTATATATAGTGTAGGGTAAATGGGCCTAAAAAATCCCAAGTTGGAAACCATAGTGCCACGGTGGCATGAGTCATGCATGGTTGCATGGCACGACCATCACGTCCCATGCAGAATTGCACAAGACGTCATCTGGGTGCTTGAAATCCTGGAATTGAATGGGTGTGCCATGCAGGTTTGCACGACCCGTCATCTGGATCTTCAAACTTGATCTTCTAAGTGCACGGGACGTGCATATTTGCACGTCCCGTCATTTGAGTGTTCCTCTTGTTCATCATTCACGTGTCGTGCTGATTTTCCTTGCCCGTCCTGGGTCCCATCCTCTTGTGGCACGGAGGTTGGCACAGGTCGTGCCATTTTACACGACCGTGTCATTTTTAGACACACTACTACAAACTAAGGTTAATGTAACATTTTTTATGCAACACTTATTAAAAATGTTACAATGGCTTATAAAGTGCTATATAAACCTTTGAACAACGTTAAAAAATATTGAAAAGTGTTAACTAAATATTAAAAAATGTTACATTAGATCTAATGCAAGATCACCTAAGGTAATACTTATAATAGTGTTGTAATAGGTTCAACTTAGTATTATTAGCAGCTAAAGTAACACTTTTACAAGTATTGCCTTGGGTGATGTTGAATTAAATCTAACATAACAAATTTTAAGAGAAAATATAAAAATATATCCTTTTAAGGCTTTTATTAAGACTTCATAAATGTGGATATAAAATAATGGGACACTTATTTCATTGGACCAAAAGGCGATATCGCTCGCCCGCAGCGCCCCCACCTGCCAGACACCTCAGGCACTGGTGGAGGAGATAAATTCACAATAGCCCAGCGCCAGGACCCGTTGGCAGTTACTGGACTCGGTGCGCACAAGGGACCCACGCTACTCATGTACACCCGTGGGCGTACACTTGCTACACATGGACATCCCCACACTGCCGCTGCCGAGTATCGAACACGTGACCATTGGACCAAACTAACCAACGTCCCAACCGCTGGGGTACACCCGTGGGTGTGCGTTTGGTGGAATTATACTTATATATAAAATTGACTTAATTTAAAATTTATAATAAAATGTAATATTTATTTTAAATGAATAAGTTTGTAACAGTCTACGAAGAGCTGCAACAGTTAATATTATAAGTAAAATAACTTTTATATTTTTCCAAAGAAAGTGTCATCATGAGAAAACATGGTTAACTTATTGATTTGGTCTCCTGTATAAGAAATTACCATTTACTTTTGCAAATTTTATGTATAATTCCTGGTAAATTTAGCCTTTTTCTCCAAATTTATATTAGCTAAATGTAATGAGAAGGTATCCGATTAAATCGATTAATAGTTAGAACAATTATGGGAAAAAATAAAAATCGTTTCATTAACTTTTGGGGATTATAATTATGTACATGTCGCAATTCATTTTAAAAGATATTCTAAGTTGTAGAAAACTCGTTGCAATAAATAAATACAAACATCAAATCACCTAGTTAGTTACATCAATTAAAAAAATAAATTTATCTAACGGTTAATCGATTTAAAATAAGACTTTGTAAAATTTAATTGGATTGAACTAAATTAAATTAAACTTGATAAAAAATAAATGTATTTAAAATAGCAATAATATATCCAAAGCAAACTAGATTTCATCAAATAAAATTTCTCCTGTTGAAATGAATTAAACTACAAATAAACTCACAAGAAAAGGCATAGTCTTAAATTGTTCACAAATTTCATTCTCATATTGAACATAACTGTTCATATAACAACATTTTACTTTTATTAGGCTTCAATAAAATTGGTCAAAATTATCAAACTTTTCAGATAAGGTTTTCTTATCTTAACTGAATTCGATTAGTTTTAGTTTACTTCAATTCACCTCACTTAGTTTTAGTTGAACTCGATGTAGTGAAATTTAACTTGATATAATTGAATTATTATTATTTTACTCAATTTTAGTTCAGTTTTATTCAGTTTCACGCATAAATAAACATACAAAAGAGTTAAATGGAAAGACAATGACAGAAAGCAAAGTCTAGCACATTATTTATGTATCATCAACAACTACCACTGATGTTTCAAAGTTCCACACCTGATCATCTTCATCTTCTTCTACTCTACTACCCTAAAAATGCCCATTTTCATATGGCTCCAACTCCAAGAAAGTCTATAAATGGCGCCGAAATGGTGTCATTTTGATGCTTCTCAGCCGTTACATTTGCGCCATTGCTATTGCCATTAATGTACTCGGGCGATGGCGGCCGGAGGTGGTGGTGGGAGAAGATCGAGGGTGGTGGAACGTTAACGCCGCGGTGGTGGTGGTTGTTGTTGTAGAGGTCTATTGGCCTATCCCAACTCTGGGGATGGTAAGTGAACATACTCATCATGCCATTGCTGCAGCTGCCTGCACAAAACAACAAAATGACGATGCTCAGAAAATGAGCCAAGTTTTGGCATTAAAAAAGGAACAAAAAGTGCATGCTTTTGAGAGAAAGCTACAGTGAGTGACAACAATGTCTAATTTGTCACTACTACTAATGCCTCTGTCAGGTGAATCCTCATTCCCAAGTTCAACATTTCTGACTCTAATGACAACATTACAATCAAGATTCAACCACACGTACACCAACATTAATTGTGTCAAAACATGCACGATTACCCAAAATTTGGTTCCAAACGTAGGGTGATTAATTAGCCTAATCTTAATTTTGACATAAATTTGGCTTGATGCAAACGGGTTTTCACTTTTCAGACCAGTCACATTTTCAAATGAAAAACAGAGGCGACAAATCATTACAGAAAATACAAAATCCACACAAATATCCAAAATTGAGCGTATTAAATCAACCAGAGTCAATTCTCTTGATAAGTTATGAAAATATCAAAGTTTAAACCGCAGATCGAAAGAAATCAAAATAGAATTTTTATGTTGCATTAATCAAGTTATAAACATGACTACTACATGTTACATAATTCTAATTTAACCCGCCTTTCCATATACCTACGAAGATATGATTTTTGCGGAAACTTTAACAATAAACTAATCGACATAAGACGAAATTAAGGTCATCTTCTCACGAGATTATCTACATTGAGCTTTACTACGTTAAATTATTGTTCAGTTATAGTAGAAAATCATGTAACTCACCAGGAAAGAGTTCGCAAGAAGTTGGTTGGGAGTAAAAACCAGTGGCAGCGGAACTCTTGGAAACTGTTTCTCCACCAGCAACCATGTGGGCCGCCGGAGAGCCATAAACCCCACCGCCGCCGCTATTAAAGACCGGGGCCGGAAGGTCGGCAAGAAGCAACCCATTACCGTTAAACCGCGGCGGAGCTGGTAAGTCCGACTTGCCACCGTCTTCTCCGGCGACCTGATCGGCCCTTTTGCACACGAATTGTCCCATCTTCCGCCGCCGGTAAGCGCTGGATTGCTCCCGGTACTTCCTCGCCATCACCACATGCCAGTGGTTCTTCACCGCATTATCTGTTCTGCCGGGGAAAAGCCGAGCAATCATGGCCCACTTGTTCCCGTACAGCCTGTGTGCCGCCATTAGTCTCTCCTCTTCTTCCTCGCTGAACGCCCGACGGTTTATCCTCGGGTCCAGCTGGTTGAACCACCTCAACCGGCAGCTCTTGCCTGTGGAATTCGACAATAATCCTTTTATTTTACATGATACCGGCAGCTCTTGGCTGCTTATGCAGGTTTCGACAGTGATCCTTCTTGAAAAGTTGAAATACACTTTATAAAAAATAGATACCTGATCTTCCCTGAAGTTTTTCGGCGATGAGATTCCAGTTCTGAGGGCCGTAGAGGGCTACGAGCTCTCGGAGTTTCGTGTCTTCTGCGGGCCTCCAATGGCCTCGAGCGCAAAGCTTGGATTGGACGGAGCTCGCCGGAGTTTCGTTGTTATGGCTCTCTTCTTGGCTGAAACTGGCATTGAGATCAATGCGTTCGGACCCGTTTTCTGCGAACCCGTCGGAGCATTCGGAGGAGTTTTTACCGAAGAAAGGGAAGTCGAGAATGGTATCGTTGCTCTTGCAAAATGAGCTCTCCTGCGAAGAAGAGAGGGAGGAAGAAGTCGGGGCTCCGTTTTTGTTGCTGTGGGTTATGGAAAGAGAGCCCAAGTCTGCAAAAATACCCATTGGAGGAGGTTTTGGGAGAGGAGAAAATGATGGGGATGAAGAGGGGAGTGATGAATATATATACTTGTAATTAGTGTCCATGAATTCTTATTTATTAATTATTATTATTACTCCCGTCTATTGAAATAATCGCGACACTTCACTTTATGAAGCGGTATCTCAGAAGACACCAATTATATGAAGCAAATTGAGATGGGAGAAAATAAAAATGTAAAATAGATGGTCGGGAGTATTTCAACGTATTTTGTAACAGAAAAGTGTGACACAATTAGGTGAACGGGAGGACATATTCATGGAGATCATGACTTGGCGAAGAAGTGGTGGAATTTTTTTGAAACAGAAATTAATGTAAGATTTCAGGGACCAACGTGAGAAGAGTGAAAGTGAAGTTGCTGATGAAGAAGGGAGAATAAATCAAGAAATGTACAGTAAGAAAAACACCAAAAGTGTCTTGAACAGAAGAGGGAAAAAGTTTTGGTGTGAGTGAGGAGATTATTAACCAACCTGAGTGGACTGATGCTCACTGACTGGCTCACCTCCGAAAGTTAGCTACAATTATTTATACTGTTCTGAGAATGAGTTTTGTTTCTATTTATCCCATATTTATTGCTAAAATGGTGATAGGTAAACCTAATTATAATTAAACTACGCCATTCAATTGTAACAACCTTGGAACTCCCTCCGTCCCAGCTCAAATTGCACAGCAATCATTATTACGCTCTTCGAGAAACATATTTGACCGTTAATATCTTTACCTACGTATAATAACGGCAAATAAAAAGTTGATATTTGAAAACTACTTGTTACGACGAATTGAACAATATCATACTTCCTCCGTCCCACTTTAAAGTTTCGAATTACTTTTTCACAGTTTTCAATGAGCATGTTTGACCGTAAATATTTCTAGTTGTATATAATAACGTCGCATAAAAAATTAATATATAGAAAATAGATGTTAAGACAAATCACATGATATATTTATTATTTATATATTAATATATATTTAGAGTCAGAGTTTGTAAAGTTTGACTCTCAAAAAACAATTAGGAAGTTTAAAGTGGGACGGGGGGAGTATATGATAATATTATTATTTATTATCTATTCAAATATGTGATCAAAATTAAATACTGAATAGTGCATAAAGTGAAGTAGACAATTTAATCTGGGACAGACAAAACAAAGTACAATAAATGATCGCAGTCATACAAAATTCTTAATCGTACGAAGAAGAATGCTAAAAAAGGAGAGCTGTTTTTATGTTGTAATTTTTCAACGAGTTTGTCGATCCAATACGATAGGGCCGCAGGTGTGATAGAAAACAATTGTTTTTTACTACTCCCTCGGTTCTACTTATATTTGAACTGCAATTATTATCACACTATTTTAAAAATATATTTGAACGTTAATAAGTTTACCTACGTATAATAACGATAAATAAAAATTGATATTTAGAAACTATTTGTTAAGATGAATTGTACAATATCACCTATGATAATATTATTATTCATTTATCTATTCAAATAAAATTTTGATAGAGAATAATGTTAAAAAAGTAAAAGTGCAAGTAGAATTGAGACGGTGGGAGTACTCAATCCTTCAGATATGTGGCAACAAACTGATAATATAGTCATGCGGTTTATAAAGTATCGGAATATTTTAAGTTAACTCGAGCTTGCACTCAATGTTGATGATATTGTCCAATGTTTAAATGACTTAAAAGTTCTGGAATTTGTGATGGTCGCAGTGAAAAGATGGCGAAATAGATTGGGGGCAACAGTTAAAATAGGTTATCGTATAACGGATGCATGGTCTGACCCACTAATTTTATTATATTTTTTTTTAAAAAATGTCTTTTTGCAGTAGTATATATTCGTCAAATGAAATTTCCAATATACAACAGAGCTCCCCACCGACTAGCAACACCACATTTGTGGTGACTTTAGAGTGCAATGCTTCTTAGAAGATACCTACTTCTAGGCTATAAAGAGGAGCGTTGTAGCATGGTTTTCCATGATGAAAGTAGGGTCATAGGTTAACTTGTTTTTATGTTTTTATGTCTAGGTGTGCTGATGGTGCTTTCCTAACTCTAATGATATTTGAATTACATCCCACAACGCTAATTAGAGAAATCCAGCGACAACCTCCAAAATGGTTCTCAAAGTTAGAACTACGGAGTTGTGGCAACCCGATGAGGATAAATCTGACCAACATTGAATAAATATGGAGGCAAGCAGTATCGGATTGAACTAACGAATTATGGTGTTGCGAAGGAAAAAAACCTAGTCAGGCAATAGTCGTTGTAACAGACGTTACAAAGAGAGTTCCACTCAATTTTGAGATTGAGCAATTAAAAGATGGCTACCTCAAAATCTTACACCCGCTTTCTAGGCTGATTATCCTTTTTATTTCTCTCCAGGATGCCGAGTTTCCAGGTTGATTGACCCTTGTAGCTCTCATCATTTAGGTTGATTTTTTAGATAAACTCTTTCTCCTTCCTGACAGAATCCATGCTAACGGTCTGGATTTTGGGTTCATTGTTTGTGTTTTGGGTTCATGACTATTGTTAAATGTGAGTTGAAAAGGGGCTTGCTCATGATGGATTGGTTTCATGTATAAAGAGGATTTTGGTGGCACTAGTGGTTGGTGTTGTCAAATTTACATCCCAGCACTGATTAAAATTAAGTTTGACAGTTTGAATTTCAAATTATTTATCTAGATTTTTTAATTAAAAAACCCTTAACATTAAGGGCAATCTCTTTTTTCTTTATAATATTCTAGGAATAAAGAATATAATAATCTATAATCACATATATTTTTATTGTTATTGATGTAATTTTCAGTCACATTTATGGCCCGTTGTTTTAAAATAGTGTTGTTTTAATAAAATGTAAGATTTTACTGTTTCGAATTTTGTCTTTTGACATTCAACTAATTTTCATTCATTCATAGTCACTAAACTTACTAAAATGCTATAAAATTCATTAAGGAAAAGTGCGTTTTAACCCTATATTTTTTACGAAACTGTAGACACGACCCTGTAAATCGTGAAAGTGCAAAACTAACCATAAATTTTTTAACAATGGTTCAGCTATACCTAAATTGCACTATTCAGGTGTTGACTAAAGGAATTTAGACATTGACCAAAACTGAAACAACAAAATACCCTTCACCTTAAAACTAAAATTATGATGACCATTATACTCCTTAGGCTTCTTCTTCTTCTTCAACACCCTAAACCTTGAGCACCGCTGCCACTAGGACAACCGCCCACCATCGACGGTGACTACCACCGCAACCGACGATCACCATTATCGGCTATCGCCAGCAATAACCAGCGTCAAGCGCCACCGCACCAGAACAATGACCCCGCCCATCTCTAGAGCGCTATCATCACTCTATCAGGGCCCCAATGCTGCTTCGCCTCCTTCCTCGCTCATCTCCAGCTCCACCTCTCAAGCCTCCAACACCACCTCCCCAGCACCATCACTACACCTCATCCCCGTCCTCCACTGCTCAACACCCATTCCTAGTCCCAAACACCAACCAACCCTAGACTCGCTACCTCCGCTCAACCCCAGCCTCGCACTAGACACACCTCCTCCTCCACCAGCCACCACTCAACCCTAGCCACACCACCACGTTCACGTTTTTCGGTTAACCCTAGCCCCGCCCTCGACGAAAACCCAGCCCTGTCCTTAACCCTAGCCACATTGCCACGATCCACCGCTTAGCCCTAGCCCCGACCTCAACGCAACTCTAGCGCCGCCTCGACTATAACTAATCTTCCTCCTCATCTCCCCCGCCACCACCAACTCAGCCTACCACCGTCACTGAATTCGCAGAGGAGAGGAAATTGAGATGAGTTGTTGATGAGATAAATAGAGATGGGAAACTAGCAGTGGAGAAAAATGGAGATGGAAATGAAGGAAATAGAGATTAAAGTTGACATTTTGATCAAAGAAGTCCAGGGTTATTTTTGCACTTTCAGATTTTACAAGTTATGCACTTTTGTCCAAAATATAGGGTTAAAACACAATTTTCTCAAGTTATTTTTTTATGAGTGAGTCTCCTCACAGGTGGCCTGTTCATTAGCTTATTGACAATCCACGTACTTTTTATCTTATACACTGCATTTGTTAAATTACACACTCCCTCCGTCTCAGCCGAATTTGCACACTCTTTGATCAAATTTTTGAAGACACGTTTGACAATAAATTTCAATTAGTATATAACCACTAATATCGTCCCGTGATATATTGTTAGATTTGTTGCATCATGTAATTTCTAAATATCAAATTTTAATACACCAATAGAGTACGTAATTAAAATTATCGATTGTCAAACGTAACTTGAGAAAGTTGACCAAAAAGTGATTCGGCAGGGACAAAGGGAGTACTAAATTTAGAAATTTAGAAATTACCTTTTTAGATTATATATTTTTATATTTTCACATTCAAATACATATTATTACTTATTTTAACTTTTACAATATAATATTTAAATTTTATAAAAAAAATACAACATCTAATGTAAAAAGTACAGTGGATTGTCCGTAGGTGTAAAAAATAATGAGAATAAACGTGTGTCTATATTCATATTCTTGGTACATTATATAGTAGTGTACAAGAGTCCTAAGTAAATAAGGAAATGATACTAATCTAAATAAAATTAATATTCACATAATATTACCATTCCTTAATACTCATCCTCAGGTTGGAGCACGGAGATCAGAATTGTCTGACTTGCCAAGTAGTGAATGAAACTGATTCCATCTAAGAGCTTTGGTGAACAGGTCCGCAGGTTGAT
>JAULKK010000013.1:3018371-3029239 GCA_032355705.1 Rubia peregrina | reverse complement strand
GCCGCCGCCGTTGCTGATTTGACAACAATGTCAGCCCCGCTAGGGTTTTGAGATGGGTAAATATTTTCGCTGGTGAAGATTTAGTTTTAGCTTCTTCTTTTTAAATATTTTAAAATAGGGGTATAATAATGTTTTCATAAAATTTCAGCCAAATTAGCCGTTGAAATTCTGGTCAACTAAGTCCAGGGTTATTTTACACTTTCGAATTTTACAAGGTCATTTATGCACTTTCATCCAAAATATAGGGTTAAAAACACACTTTTCTCTATAAAATTTTATGCTTTGCCATCTGAATCTCGTGAATCGTGATTTTTTCAAGGGCAAAACACATTTATAACCATACCGTTAGGTTAAAAATGTCAATATAACTCTGCAATCTCATAAAGTACAAATTCAATCCTAACTAATTATTGTATTTACCAATATAACCCTAACTTTAAAAAAAATTGTGTATAGCCAGTCTCCCCCTCTCCTACCTCGCCACCAATGCCGCTCAGCCCACAACCACCCCACTCAGCCTGCCTACCGCCACTCACCGCCGCCCACAACCACCCCACTCCTATCTGCCCACAGCCGCCCAACGCCACTCTCCTCCACCCTCTCCTGGCTAGCCACCGGGCCCACCACCCTCAAACCCACCCCTAAGCCCTCTGCCCCTACCATCGCTACTAACAGTGGAAGACGGGAAAAAAAGGACAACGACAGACTCACGGAGAAAGAAAAGGAGGTTTTGACGAAAAAGAGGAGAAGCGACAGACTCATGGGGGGAAGACGAGGAGAGGGGGTTTTCCTCTTTTTCATTTTATTTATTTTTAAATCATTGGCAAAATCATATTTTCACCAGAATCGGACTAAACAAAATGTTAACTAAAAAGTCTGCAGAGTCAAATGTTAGATTCACACTTTTTGAGATTACACGGATATATTTGCATTTTTATCTTAAAGTCGGGGTTATTGTATCACTTAACTCTTTTTTCAAATTAATTTTTGACTGGATCCTTTAATTGCACGATTTTGGGAACACTTGAGTTGGCCTTTGGGGTCATGTCCAAATTTTGGGCCCTTTCCCACCGACACCCAACTAAGCATTGGCCAACTTATACCAAACCACATATGGATTCAGTCCAGTGTTTGGGCCAAATTGTATAATAATCACGATTTCTCTGTTTCATACTTTATTCATTCACAAAGTATTATTTTACCTAATCATTTTATAATTATTATAATAATGAATTCACAATTTTAATTTCTTAGATATAGATCATTATAGTCTAACCTAAATTTATGGTAATTGGTCTGCCCATTACTCTCCATCTTTTATTATTTTTCTTCTTCTTTTTGAAAATAATTATTGTTTTGGGAAAACGATCAACTGTAATTGCAATGAGTGAAATTGACATTCAACTCAACTAACCCCAAGCAATAGTTAATCTATTACAAAATATTTAAATTACATGTCAATTAAATCGATCGCCTGCACTATTACATACTGCATTAGTCATAGTTAAAGGTTCATATTACTTTTTTACACAATATTTATTTATGTTGATGTGGCAGATGAAGTTGAAGATTTAAATGAACAAGTCAAATTTCACCCACAAAGTTTGAGTGCTAAAAAGGAAATATAGTCAAATTACAAACCGTTTGTTGTGACAAACGAAAATAGAATGCAAGACCATTTGGGTGGAGCAAATGTAATATTGAAGATCTAATAAAATTGTAATATTATCATCGGATCATTAGCTTGTTTCCCTCGTAAATCACGACCGTATCACACATTAATTACTCGTCAAACAAGGATTTTCAAGAATTGCAACACCTAGAAAAAACACACATATTAAATTGGTGCGTGAGAAGCATGGGAAGCAGGTATCCTAGTCAGTACATCATCCTGATTTGGAGGCAAATATCCCGGGAGTCTTAATACTCATCATCACCTCTGCAATTTAACTTTCCTCCTCCACTGCTTGTCTTGTGTGATCAGGTCGCAAGCTTGTCCAGAGCGGATTGTCGTCATGGATTTTGATCTGTTCCCCTGTTCTGACCTCCCATTTTAACTTCCCCCTCAGCAGTTAAATTATTTTTCTATGAGAAACTCTTTGGAATTTTGACCCGGAAATGCGAAAGCAAATGTAAAGAATTTCTCGAAAATAAAAAATCCATTGATATATACGGCCCTTCATCCAAATGAAACCACCCCAAATCTATCTCTAGATTCTCTACAATTATTTCCAGATTACCAACTACGCGGTGAAGAAGATTCGTCCGCCGATCATCCATTCCCATTGTTTCTCACAGTAAAGCTAACCCAGATCTCCCCCCGCCGCCGCCTTCCGCCGTCATCCTCTTCCTCTTCGCCGCCGCCGTTCTTCGCACTCCGTTCATCAGTCTCCTCCACCGGCATCCTGAACCGACACACAGGGCACGTGCCTTGAACGCCCAGCCACTTTTCCACGCACGCGCCGTGAAACTTATGCTTACAGGGCATCTCCTTCGCCAATTCACCGACTTCAAAGTCCTCCAGGCAGATCACGCAGTCTTTTCCGGCCTCGGTTACTTCCACCTCCGGCATAGCTTCCATGGACGCCTTCGACGCCGGCGGCTGGCCCGGTTTCCCGCCTAACAGATCCCACAGCATCGATTCCAACCCAGATCCGGACTCGGGGTTTGAATCGTATCCACCGGTGCCTCCGATTACCACCATGCCCTGATTAATTTGGTTCACGAAGATGACCCGGTCGGGCGAGACGGTCGGATTCGGGCCGTCTTCTTCATCCGCTAAAGCTACTAAGAATGGGAGGGGCAGCGGCACGACGCTCGGGTTTCCTGAGTTTATGAGCTGTTCAATCAGAGAGGATAATTCTGGGAACTCTGATTCTGATGCCATGATTTCTAATCTGTTGAAAGGGAGGGAATTTTAGAGAAGATGATTGATTTTATGATTGGGATGAATTTCCGAGTGAAGAAATTCGGAGGGCTTTTATGTGGGGGCGAGGGAAGATTACAGAAGGATCTGGAATAATCGGGAAATGAAAAGATGTTCTTCATCCGATAGGATTTGTTATTATTTCGCCACTATTGCACTCCCTCCAGTTTTTGACACATTTTTTCTTTATAGATAGTTTTTTAATATTGACATATTTTTTTGACAAATTCTAGGTTATTTTCACTCACTCAATTTATTTTTTTACCTTTTCAATGAAATTTCAACCACTAATTCTACTTTCCTAAATCTTTGTGCCAAAAATAAGTGTGCCAATATTAAAAAACCGAAGGGAGTACAAGATTATCTCTTATTTCTAACATCTTATAGTATTTCTAACATTGCGTTACTATGTCCCAACTATATTTACACTGTAATTATTATCATGTTCTTTAAAAAATACATTCGACTGTTAACATGTTTACTTACTTGTGATAATGACAAATAAAAAATTAATATTCAGAAACTACTTGTTATGACGAATTAAACAATATTATATGCAATAATAATATTGTTCATATATTTATTCAAATATATCGATAAATTTTGATAGAGAATAGTGTAAAAAATAGAAGTACAAATAGAAGACAGGGAGTATTCTTTAACTTTATTTAAGATGCAGATTCTATTCTACAAGATGACAATACACTTTCATGTATTTATTGTATCTACTATCCGTTTCATTGAATGTGACACACTTTCATTTTTCGTTTGTTTTGTGAATTTGACACACTTTCCTTTTATGGAAAAATTTCTTCAATTTCATCAATCTATTCTATTTTTTCCTTTCTAAATTCAGTTTCATCCACTCATTACATTCACCTAAATCCATGCACCTAAAGATATGGTGACACATCCTACAAAACAGAAATAGTATGAGTTTAACGTATTTTCATTATTTATAAGATTCTTTCAATAACCTCCAATCATTCTTTCTAAATTCAAAATTATTCATTAATTTCATTGCTTTGAGGAAGTATTCTTCTTTACTTAAAACCACTTTTAAAATCAATACCAATTTTATAACAAAATTAATTTTATCTACTAGTTCTATGGAGTTTTTGTTATGATATTTAAATAGTATTTTGCACTATTAATATCTTAAATTTATATACTACTATTAAATTAAAATTACCTGAAAATTAAAATTTCCAAACATGTCTTAAGACAACTTAAAAATTATACTCCTTCTACCTTATTTCAAACTGCAATTTAACAATTTATTTAGTTAAACCCTCTTGATAATATATACTTATAAATGTTATTGTGTGAGATCATAATAGATACATTATAAAATACATTTTCAGATTATAAACCTTATACCCCTTTTAAGTACTCCGTATTAATGAACACCCCAATATGCTCTATTTAGCATAGTTGTTGTTATAAGAAAATCTGGTTTATTTGAAAGGAGAGAGAGGCCAACTCCTGCCCCCCAACAAATAGCTTATGTTTTCAAAATAAACTATTTTTAGCACTTTATCAAACATTAAAAAGTTTAGGCTCTGTTGGCAGAGTTGTGCTTATAAGCAAAACTGGTTTATTTTGAAAGTAGAGGGAGATTAGTTTATGTTTTCCCCAAAAAATAGTTTATGCTTTCAAAATAAGCGGTTTTTAGCACTTTACCAAACACTAAAAAATATTTTACTTTTAAACACAGTAGTTTAAAGCTATGCCAAACATAACCTTAGTGTTTTGCTTTGGTTATAAGCACAGTAGCTTTGTCAAACAACCCAAAAAATTTATATTATTTTTCTAAATTTGTTATTTAAACTTCTTTCCGTGAAATAATAGACTCGATGGGATATCATATACTGCCATAATGGTAATGTTCATCCAGTTTTTTTTTTGCCAGATATTTTGACTGGGGTTTTGATTGCCTATACACTCGGGTTCAGATTTCCTACACACTCGGGTTCGGTAAGTTCTCGTGGTCTCTCAAACATATCGGCCGCGGCAGTGGGCTTTTTTAAGCCCAATCCCTTTACGACATCGTTCCATGACTTATTAAGGTTCTGCAAGTTCAACTGAGAAGTGACAAAAACAGAAGCTGAAGAAGGTAACCGCCTCTGTACTATGCAGACAAAGTGTTTGATGTAATTACTCACAGAATACGGATTCAATGTTTTTCTTGTATTTGAATTTCAGATTATCTGGGAACTTCTGCAGATTAGTTTGACGTTAATCTACGTGAATGGAGATTGGTTCTTTATCTGGGTTGCATTTGCAGTTCAAGAATTGCCAACTTTTTGGCGCTGCTTTCCCGCGCTCTTATTATTCCCCAAGGATGCAAAAACATGGTGAGTTTTGTCTTTTGATTTGTTCACGTGTTTTGGTTTTGTCACTGAATTCTCATTGCAAGTAAAATGAAGTACTCTCTCCGTCCCAGTTAAAGCCATACACAGAATCTTTTTTCACGGTCATGTTTGAACGTATATGTAACTACGTATAGAAGAGTGTTATATTCCCCGTCTTATTCATTTAGTCAAAATTGATTAAGTTGAATCGTATAATATCATCATGCGGGATCTCAGATTCATTGTCACGCGTATTTTTGGAATATATTTGAAGATATTAACACTCAGTGACTCAGAAACGTTAATATCTTCAAATGGTTCTAGTTTCTAAGTAGTTTGAAATGTAGATAGGCGGGAATTAGTGATTGATTAGATATGGTTTGATGCAGCAATGAAGCCCTTGGTTGCTCAAGCAAGGGCCAATACTCGGACTGAGAACGCGAAAACACGAAACATTAGAATGAGAAAGAAGGTAAATCTTGTTTTCACTAGATACTAGTTTTCTTCTTAGCTGTCTCACTGATTTATGTTGTAATGTTTCTTGTTCAGTTCAATGGCACAGCGGACAAACCAAGGCTCTCGGTTTTCTGTTCCGATAAGCAGTTGTATGCAACGGTTATTGATGATCAGAACAAGAAGGTTTTGTTCTACGCTAGCACATTGCAGAAATCCGTTCGCCCAGATCCATCCTGCACCACCATTGTGAGTTCTTGTTCATTTTCCGTAACCAAAGTGACGAGAGAAAATGTTCAAATTTGTCCGAGTTGCTGGAAACACTACGTGATTTTCTGTGTTCTCGTGGTTCCAGGAAGCAGCGCGACGTGTGGGCGAGGAGCTTGTCAAGGCGTGCATCGGGCTTCAAATCGAAGAAATTTCATCGTATGATCGCAATGGTTTGGCCAGGGGAGAGAAGATGCAGGCCTTTGAGGCTGCCATTTCGCGACATGGATTCTTGACTCGATAAGTCTATGGTACGATCTTATCATCTGTAACCTTCTATGACGGAGATGTTAGGGAATCCATCAAATTGGCTAAATGCTTTTTACAATTTAGCTATCCTAACTTGTGGAGTATAATATTTATCTTTATCATTCTTATTTTTCAGTATTTAATTTTGGAAATGAGTCTTCATTCCAACTGGATTGATTGTGTTAAGAAAAAACCGATCAGTTATGAAACATCCTTTCTGCAGTTATAGAACAAGGATACATCCTTTCAGCAGTTACCAAATTCAAACTGTCGGTTTTTACCCCCCAACTTCCATATAATCTTCCACTCCTGTCTTTTTTTTATTGGTTACTTTGAATATTCTGGATTCCACAGAACAGAATTTCTCAGCATTTCCACAAAATTTGTTGGAGAAAGCAAGGGAAAAAATGAATCCCCCTGATGCAGTTGGAATCAAAATCTACAATGCCTCACCGTCACCACAAGTACCCGATGCATCTGCATATCCCCCTGCCTCCCAAGACCCGCCATTCTCTGAGGCTCCTCCTCCACGCTCCACCACCCCCGGGGGCTGGAAGAGGCGGGCGGTGGCAAGCGGCATGCAGAAGACGCTCTCCAAAACCTCGCTACTCGCCAACTTCCTCCCGACGGGGACACTCCTCACGTTCGAAATGGTCCTTCCATCCGTCTATGGCAAGGGGGAGTGCTCCCATGTCACCACCCTCATGATCCTCATGCTACTCAGTATCTGCACTCTTTCGTGCTTCTTCTTCCACTTCACCGACAGCTTCCGCGGCCCAGACGGGAAGCTCTACTACGGGTTTGTCACCCCTAAAGGGGTCGCTGTGTTCAAGCCCGGCCTCGACGTGTCTGTGCCCAAGGAGGAGCGGTACAAGGTTGGCTTTACTGACTTTGTGCACGCAATCATGTCCACGTTGGTGTTTGCTGCCATCGCGCTTGCGGATCATCGTGTCACAGACTGCCTCCTCAGGAACCACGCGAAGGAAATTGAGGAAGTGATGGAGAGTTTCCCATTGATGGTCGGGACCGTTTGCAGCAGCCTGTTTCTTGTCTTCCCTACCACTCGTTCTGGTTTTGGTTGTGCTGCTGCTTAAACTACATATGTTTGCTTAGTTTTAATGTTGTTTTGTGGCTGTAATAAGATCCTGGGATGGCTACGTAAGTAAGCAATCTTTTATTGTATTTCGATTCTGAACTTGTTGGATTGTTGATCATTTCTATGTTCTTATTGTAAAAGTCTGTTTTTCAAAATGTTCATAGATTCCTTTACATCTACATCAGACTATCAACGACTGCAGCAAAATGAGATGGAATGCGCAAAACTGAACTAAATATCATACTAGATGTAGCATCAAGGTTTCTATTTCTCTCTGTACAAAATCGCCAAGTACCCTCATATAGCACAGACATCGTGTAAATGAGTAAACCATAAGGTGAAAAATGTACTCACTGTGGGAAAGCAGTGGATTTTCTCTATAGGCTAAATCTACATCTACATCAGATTCTCCTTCATCTCAGTCAGTGATCAGCATTTTGGTGATTTGGAGATCGAACGAGTTAATCACCACAGCAGTTCGGGAGTTTGGTTTCCTGAAGTTTCTGCCAGAGACACAGGAGTTCTCGAGGACCTTGGTAATGCGCAATAATGTAGCCATTTTTACATCCATCGATGAATATCCTCTCGTCCTTCTCATATCGCACTTCCAGGCCTTGTTGCTTCAAATCTGCAATCCAAATCCCCATGGCAACGTCTTCCAGCTTGAAAATCTGTCGCATTGAGATGTTAAGTCTTTCAATCTTCTGCGGGGCAAATGTTACGAAGAAACTTGGGCAGCTTACCTTTAGTTGGCCTTGTCTGTACCTCTTATATATTGCCTTTGCTAAGTCGTTAGATATAGCATACCCTGGACCGTGTGCCCAAGGAGGATAATTGTCATCAGGCCATTCCTAGAGCAACATTACACAAAAATGAGAACAGATTTTCACTTCAGTATATTTATTGCCGCGGACATTGTTCAAGGAAAGTTACCTCGTGACTGATAAACCACTTGCTATCAGGATTTCGATGAGGTTGCGAATCAGAATTGATGAGACCATACAGCACACCTCGAGTCACATTGATCCTATTCAAGGAACCCAAAATCTCATCCACCCTAACAAAGGCATCGTCATCTGTCTTCATGATAAATTTTGCCGAAACCTGTGTCTGTGGAAAAGATTTAGTCACGGACGCACACGGGATTTGCATGAGCTAGAAAGAGACAGGACATTACCCCATATATACAAATTGCCAATGTCTTCCAGGTGATAAGACTGTAGTAGTCAACGAAAGGCATCAGCTGGATGTCACCATAAGTCATTGCCTCATTCCACAGTTCCTCATTCACCATCTGGTTTTTATGCTGCAACGAGAACACCATTAACCGTCCATATATGATGATTTTGGATGGAAAACCTACAAGGTTTTGATACTGAACTTGGAACTTACCAAGCCAACAAAAAAACGGACTACAACTTCTCCAGAGCGCACAGATGCATACTGCATCCATGTTCTTCGAACTGCCATTCTGCGTTTGAAATTGTTTGCAGTTGAGAAGACGCCAATGAAAAGATCCAACTGTGTGTGTGGAGGTAACGGAGGTGCTTTCAGACTTCCGATATCAATAATATGTTCTGAATCCTCTGATGTAGGTAGACCACTAGCAACAACAGAAATTAACTTCATGTCACCAGAAATCTTCACTTCATTAACAAGCCAAGGCTCCAAGGTCTGATGGTACAAAATAAAAAAGATAAGAACCTATATTCTCTCAAAAAAGATCTAGATGGAACAGAGAGGAGTAAAGAAAGAACCTACTTCACGAAAACAAAATGATGTAATGTGCTTTCCATCAACACTCATCTGAATTCCTTCTGATCCTACCCTAAGTGTTGCCACAAACAGATACCCTTGCTTGAAAGGAAAATATTTTTTTGTTCTCGATCCATCCTGTACCAGAGATGCTTTTGTGGTTGCATTTGAGGGTTTACTAAGGCTAGCGTGATTCTCATCCTTCCCAATAATTTGGTTACATTGATCCAATTCATCAACTGATATAGAACATAGACGAAGTTAAATCAAGACAAAAGCGGCTAAATGAACCTAGGCATGATCATGCAACTAAATCATGCAACTAAATCGAATATCAAGTACACGTGGCCGGATGCAAATGAAGAATTAAACTAAAATACTGACAACTAATCACCTTTTTTATTCTTCTCAGGATTAGTGGATGGACAACGATGTTCTTCACCCCAGTCATGTGCAATTGTCCAGGTATTTTGGACAATGACAGGATCCTCAGTTAGTTTGTCACCTTGGAGACGGACATTGTAGTGCAAAATAACTGGAGGATCCGGCTCACCAGGAAGTGGTTCGCCAGTTAAGTCAATCCGAAAATTACCCATAAAACCATTTGGAGTTCCAATAAGTGATATTGAAGAACCTTCAGTCAACCCACAAGGAACCTGCAATTTATAGCCACTATTCCCAAGTTCCGTGGCATTCATCTGACTAAGATAATGGGGGCATTGCTTCTCTTTCCCTCTCCTCTGTGAGCTGTCATTACTATGGATCTTTTCTTCTTCAACTGCTGTCAAAAGGTTCTTCCAAGCCGAACTACCTTCTTTAACAGCCTCTAAACCATTAGGTAGTGCTTGAGCATGGCCAACAATATATTTCAAGTGGTTCCATGACTCAAGAGATTGCTCCTCATGGTGAGATAAATTCCTCTTGATGAATAGATCAGAGGATAAAACTACAGTAGAGATTACTTCAGAAGCACTTTCTGGATTCTGCACTGCAGGTGAATTATCAGCATTTATCCATTCAAGTGGATTTGTAGAATTGAAGATCGCGGCTGGACTAGCAAGATTATTGTCCTTCATAGGGTTCCACATTACATAATATCCAAGCAAAAGTAACATCAACAGGGAAGCTGAGAAAACACCGCCGTACCATCTCTTCATTTCTCGTCATCAGCAGATCATCTCAACTGATTTGACCTAATCACTAATTACCAGAGAAACCACTTTGACGAGCTCCAAGTCTCAGTCCAGGAGTAAGGCCTGGAAAAGTTGAAAGATGAAACCCGTTATCAAATGAAGCAAATTTAATTTCGAATAATAGGGTGTGCCATGACCAAATGTTGATTTCTCTAATTAGATTTAAAAAGGCATACTCTGAGCATTTATCCAGAAATATAATGAGGGTGCATAGATGCACATAGAATAACTTTCACACAAGAACTCACAGAAATCATGAAGATAAAACAATATACTACGCAAGACTCTTTTGCAAACAAATGGCAATCCCAGTTTTGCAGTTTCGCCCTATATGAACAGCTACTCAGGCGTTAAGTAAACTTCCATCAGCAAGTTATGCAATGACAGGTAAAACTCCGCCCGAGTAACTGGCTCCGGAGACAGCCGTGGTGAAATTGAGGGCATGTTGCCTCCGGTGCCAATGACATGTAAAAGCATCTCAAAGAAGGCATATATATCATTAATGAGCATTTAATACCAAACTGGAAAACTACCAATTAATAAAAACGAATTCCACACAACAAGAAGCTAACAAC
>JAULKK010000013.1:2981218-2999900 GCA_032355705.1 Rubia peregrina | reverse complement strand
TAGTATTTGTCTTCAATTTTCACTGGACTAAAAGTTATTCAGACTACCGGATAGGTTGCCTCAATTCTGGAAAATACAAGGTTTGAATGACTAATGCTTTTGCTTATGTATGTATGTTTTTTGAAGAGTGACATGTCAAATGGACTACTGATTCTTTTTTATTCTGCTCCTCTTCTTATTAGTTCAAATTTAGGAGCATGTAATTGATCCTATGTTTAAATCTGCCGTGTCAACAGTAGAGGCTCACATACTCATCTCATCATCTGTGAGCTTTATTTTACATGAACAAGGTTTCCTGTACTTGAGTCGATGCAATTGTGTATTTAAATCTTTATTTCATGATGCTTAGTATCTTTTAAAATTGGAAGGTAATTTACGCATTAAAAGGATGTTATTCATTACCTACTTGGAGGTTAAAAATTACCCTAAAAAGATTATCACTCAGTCTATATTAATCTTGCTAGCATAACAGAAAATGTAGACCCAAGTGATCATCTTTTGACACTAACCCCTTCTCATTTATGTTTTCATCAATTTCCAAACTGCTCATGCTGCTTCAGGAGAATGGGTTTAACTGGCATTAATGTTGTGAATCATAGATGAATATAATTTTCCACCCGTAACAATATTAAGTTTGCAGGTAGTATTGGGTTCTGATGAGGCACTTTTTGGAGGTTTCAGTAGAATTGATCATAAGGCGGAATTCTTCACCCTTGTAAGCTTTATTTAAGATTCTTGGTCTGTTTTCTTACCTGTAATGAGAGGAGGAGGATTTTAATTTTCGTTCCATTACAACCTTTACCTTTGCAGGAAGGAACGTTTGACAATCGCCCTAATTCATTCTTGGTTTATACACCTGCACGTACGGCAGTTGTGTATGGTCCAGCAAGAGATGAAGTAGTTCCTATTGAACCATAAATGTGTTCGGCAAGATATACTTTTGGCACGGAACTTACCTCAAAAATCTACTCGAGGAGAGTGTTTGATGTAGTCCCTTTCGGGTGTTTTATTGCTGTGGCGGAATCTTGATGACACTCTAGTTGGGAAGAAATGAATAAAGAGAAATGCGTGGGATAGGCGCTTAGAAGTGATAACTAATGCTCTGCTGATGGTTCAAATTCATTTAGGTAGGAGCATATTATGTAGATATTGAATAAGCAAGGTAAGAGCAGTGATGGATGGCTTGTTTTTGTACAGGATAGGAACGTGTCTGGGGAGCTTGTAGCATTTATCACCAGTACAATAAGTCCCGATGGATATTTCTGTTAGCTTAATGTGTGTGGGCAAGTAAGCCGCTGCTTGTTAAATTTCTCTGAGCTGATAATGCATCCCGCATACTTCTACGTTCATTGCATGTAACATCAGAGGTTTGTCTATTGCTTCTCCTGCATGCCAATGCTTCTGGAGATTGAATCAACTGCATACCAAACTACCATTATGAACTAAAATTCAACCTCAAAAAGCTATTGAGACCCAACAAAAACTTTCCGAATCCCAAATTTAGCCATGAAAAAAACACTATAATCTTCACGTGGGCATGGTAAGTACGTATCACCGAGTGCATGATACAGTTTAGTACGATCATGTCATTTTTGAAAGTGCAACATTATAGAAAACCCGTCCGAAGAACAAAAGGCATAACACACACAACAGACTTGGCGTTTTGATCTTCTAAGAGGTGAGCTCGGATGCAGAACAACCCCGCTGCAACTGATGAAGAACACTGGTTGGTGATGCAGTGGAAGTTGATGATTGCAAAGCCTCAGCAAGCGGTCCACCCATGGAGTTGGAGGAGACGTGGCCACTGCTCCATTGAGCCGGCCAGCTCGAGTGATTTCTATCGACTGCTGCTTCATCGCCAGTTGAGAGCTTCAAAGAGAAATCCGAGGTGGGGTTGCTGCCTGAAATTGAGATTGAGAGGTGGGTGCTGGTGCTCTCATTTTGCTGGGGTGGTGGTCGAGGCCAATCATCGAAGAAATGCCTAAGTACCTGTCCATTTTTTGCTTCATCATCATTCTGCCTCTCAACCATGGGTGTCTCTGATGATCTAACAATGTTACAACCGTTTCATTAGACAAGTTGAAACAATTATCACTGCTTAGAACTAAAAGTTGTTTCGTCCCACTTTAAAAAAAAATCATGATAGAAGAATAGGAAGTAAACAGTACTGGAACGGGTGAAGTGCATCTACCCCAAACAATTTAATGGAGTATTGGTGATATGGTGTTCGTCACTGTCAATTTAGGACGGGCCCTTTGCCACCCCAATAATAAAACCGGGGGGTCCAGCATGCAGATGTATTGGGACCGATATGAATTTCTTCCACAAATGAAACAGATACTATGCAAGGCATTAAGCAGAGTATTGATACACACCATCATACCTTCAATTCACCTTTCCTTTACCTCCCTTGGGGAGACAAACAGTTCTTTTACTTCACCGCCTTTTTTGTGTTGATTACATTCACTAATCATTAAATTTGTTGCTCCCGTCCCATTGTCCTATTTCCGTATCTTTATTCCTCATCAATACTAAACAAGTTTATCATGAATATTTAAGTAATTATATATTTATCATCTAAAGATTTGTACTTTATATTTTATATAAAAAAGACTAATTATGCTATTTTAAAATTATTTTGTATAATCTCAGTCTCACACACCGACTCCTTTAGGGGGTTTTTAAGGTTCTTTGTTGACATTTTAAAAACCATAGATTTATCAAAAAATAAAATAAAATTGGGTGAGGGTATACGATTTGTCGGCAAGAACTAAGAATAGACGAAAACAATCTGAACAGGAGTGGAGATGCAAGATCACGTGACCTCTGACACTCAACTAGTAGTAAAAATTAATACTTTTCATTTTATTCTTTTGGTGTGCTTGAGTTGGAATCATGCGCACCTTTGATTAAGTTGCAGTTTATCTGCGGATGGGGAGAGGCCACGACTAAAACCAAACTGAGAACCCGCGCCTCCTCCCCCGCCACCCACCACGGCGGAGGAGCTGGCAGCTCCGACCATTCCACCACCGCCGGCAGCGGCGGCGGAGTTTTCCACAGGCTTTCTTGAACGGTTTCTGCCGCGGTGCATGTGGCGTTCGCAGTACTTGCCTGCACCCACGGCGTCTCTGGAGCACCTCCATTTCTTTCCGTCCGTCCTCCGGCACCTCCCCGGCTCCGGATCCATGGCCGCTCTTCCCCAGTACCCCGACTGCATCGCTACTACAGAACACGACTCAGATCGCATCGCTTGAAAAGTAACGTATATTTGTACAAGAGGCTTACATGGCGGTGGGAAGGAGTAATAGGGATGGGCGGAGTTGGTGAAGAGGCTTTTCTTGACGAGGTGGAGTAGTTGAGGAGGAACAGCAGCACCAGATAGCATGTGCCTGAAGATCAATGCCTGCAGTTCAAGCTCCTGCCACTGGGCCAAGCTGAAGTTGCCTCCACCCATCCCTACCACCACCAAGCAATACACACATTATACTCGTTAATTTTTTTCATGATAAATTTGATAGCACCGATTTAGGCCGCCTAAAGTTTAGGCATGGATCATTATGCAATTATTAAACATTTTGATTGAGATGTGATTCTTTTTAAAAGCGGCAAACAAATTTGAGTATGGTGAAGTTTTGCATTAATTTTGGAGATAGATCTCTGCCTAAAGTTTAAACTGACCGTCTCATTTGATAGAATAATTTATTTGTTTAATATAATTAAAAAGTTCTATAATTTCAATAGGCAATGTGGTTGAATTAGAATTATAGAGAGTTTAAAAAAATTAATTGCAATATTAAAAATTTAGTAGGTAACTTACAACCGTCATACGTACCTGATTAATGTAACACAATTTTTATTTTTATTTGTTCTAATTTAGACTTTAAACCGTGGTATCTTCGTGAGAAAAACCATCTTTCAATTTCAATACAGTCATCATCAAGTATATAAATGTTATTGCTCGTGATTATGTTGAGCCGATTGTGAGTGTGTTTGATAAAGTTAGTAGATGTTTTGCTTCTAAGCTAAACTCTTTAAAAGGTTGGATAAAGTTTAAAAAACAGCTACTTTAAAATCATGAAGTAATTTTGAGGAAAAAACAGAAACAAATTGCACAGCGCTTCAACAAACACGCCTTATACTCCGTTTGATTTGCAGTTAATCTCAAGCTGATCAACTTATAAGCAAACTTGGTCATCATGACTACATATGAATCAACCAACCAAAACCCAAAACTAATGAAAGATTAAGAAAAGGAGAGAGAGAGAGAGAGAGAGATGGGGCAGTATTTAGTATTTACCTGGGGAAGCATATTTGGAGACAGAATCAGGTGGTGTGGCAGCGATGAGCTTGCTGGTGCTGGTCGGTGGTTCAGTAGCAAACAAGGGAAGGGCTTGTGATTCAGAGTGTGGATTGGAGTGAAAGACAAGTGTTTGTTGCTCTGACTCGTGCTGTTCTTTCCATTGCTTCAGATTGAAGTCCATCGATACTGCACACTCTGAACTCAGAAGTCTTTCCTTCTTTCTTTTCTTTTGTTTTTAACTGGATGGAGTGTATATAAAGCGGACGAGAGTTCGAAGATGCACAAGCAGAAGTAAAAAGGAAAAATACATTCATACCCTCCAGTTTTTTTATAAGTGTACCTCCGGTCTTTCAAAAATACACATATATTTCTGGATTAAATGAGACATAAAAACTCATACTCCCTTGCTTGAATTCGATTTTGACCTATTATTTTTCGGTGTTGGGCAACATTAAAATTACCAAAATTACCTCAACTTTATTTTTGAAAAGGTAAGGACCATTTTACCCCCATGAAGTGAAACCCACATTTCATCAACATTGATATAAAAATGTCTGTCAAAATTTTGAGTTAAAAACAGTGTGATCTGAGCTAGGATTCGAAACTCTTCATCTGCGACTTGACCGGGTGAGATTTAATTCCTGTTTCCAACCTTAATTCCAGCGGATTTCCCTCGTCTGAGTTGGATTACTCAAACGGATTCAAGATATGGGACGAAAATCTAAAATTGATTTCTAATTTTTTATTTTTTAGGTGCAAAACAATCATTTCCTTTTAGTCCGATAATGACCAAAATTTGACCAATTTTCCAGATGTCACCAGGGGTACAAATACACTTTCAAAATATCACCATATATACAAACGCATTTTTTTTTTATACACGAAATATCACCATATATACACGAAATAATGAATTGATGACATAAATGCACATTTTTCAAGTAAAAAAGTGGAGCATTTATTACTGTGTAGCAGCATTATAAATATAATAGTATGCTGCTTTAGAATGAATGAATTGCCTTTGGACAGTGGACAGGTAAGAGAAAGCAGGCCAGTGGAGATAAAGACAGTCTGAGACAAGACTGTTGAGAGCTCAAATTACAAAACAAAATGTCAAAATCTACTAATCCTATATCTCATGCATACTCTCTCCGTCACAGGTTAAATTAGACAGTAATCATTATTACGTTATTCGAAAAATATATTTGACCGTTAATATCTTTACCTGCATATAATAACGGCAAATATAAAGTTGATATTTGGAAACTACTTGTTACAACGAATAGAACAATATCATATATGATAATATTATTATTTATATATATATTCAAATGTGTTCAAAGTTAGACACTGAATACTGACATAAAGTGAAGTGGAGAATTTAAGCTGGGACGCTTTCTAAGTTCCTTGCAAGGTGATTAGTCCCGTTCATTTAATATCGACACACTTTTTTATTGAGATTTTTTTTGACAACTTTAAATGTGGCAAAAATAAGATTATCTACGTCCACTAATTTACTTTTTCAATTTTCCATTCAATTTGTCATGAACAAAAGGTCGAGCGTGAATATTAGTTCATGCTCACTCCATACCCGCCCCGCCTCACTAGACATTCTATGTATACACTAATATAATACAAAATAAACTTTTATTTATCCATAATCACACATGTTACCTACTCCCTCCGTCCCACTTTAAATTGTTTATTTACTTTTTCACGGTCTTCAATGAGCATGTTTGACCGTAAATATCTCTAGTTACATATAATAATGTCGCATAAAAAATTAACATTTAGAAAATAGAAGTTAAGACAAATCTAACAATATCTCACATAATATATTTATTATTTGAATATTAATGTATATTTTGGGGTCAAAGTTTGTAAAGTTTGACTCTCAAAAAGTAAATAAGCAATTTAGAGTGGGACGGAGGGAGTATGTTATAACGATTATAACAAGGTATCACACAATGATATCAATACGTATACACCACTCGAAATTTATGATCAAAGTTAGCGAAGAACACTATACATTTTAAATGAAAGCCTTTTTAACAATACGAGGGGTTTAAAAGATGACAAAATATTGTTTTATTGTGTAATCATCCAATAAACTCGACCTGAATTAATCCAGCGAACTAAATTTCCCAAATCAAGACAATACCCCGTCTCAAATCAATCACACAATAACAAGTATCGGGCTTTACACTTCTTCTTCATACATTACAAGTTTACTCTGACGACATGTCAACTTCACAACATTTGATTTAACTACGTATAATACTCGGTAAATAAACTGCTACTCCATGTAAGTTATAGTGTACTAATTATTGGCAGAGAGCTGTAATTTGGAAGAATCTAATTGTTGTATGAGAGGTCGGCTAGATAGATCACCACAAACACAAAACTCGCTAATTATTTGATTAATTAATCTTGATGGTGATTTAGGACCACTAATCAAGTTAAATTGAAGGGTTTGATTGATAGAATCTTGATTAATTAGTCCCCTTCAGGTAAGGAGACTTGGCATAATTACGTGAAACCACGAGGGTTGAATTTAATTAATGATAAATGACCGGCTCAATCATCGACCGGCTCTCATGATACGTACAGGAAACTTCTTTGATCTATTCCTCTGCTAAATTACAACTCAATATATCATTAATTAATTATAGCCCCACATATGGTTGGAAATTAGGACTTAGTCTCTTAATAAATTTATCTACGTGTCTGTTTAATTTATTGAAATTTTAATTTAATATTATTGAAAAATGTACGAAGATGCCCTTATGACTTCTTTTTTTCCAAAAACAAATGGTGATCAGAGAAGAAGCTCTTGCAACAAGGTAGCAACATATAATCTGAACGGAATATAATCCCCATTATGATGGGCTTAGTTTAAAAACTATATGTCTGTGGATGTGTTTTATTTTTCGAAAGTGATCAAATAATCTCAAGTTTTTCAAAAGTGCCAAAATGATCCCGGACTCGAGAAAGTGTCAAAATGGCTCTACGGTTTTGGCATTAGTTTTGCAGTCACCTGGACATAGTGGTAACATTCGACGAATGCTTAAGGTTGTTTTAGCACATTCAACGATAACTTGAGATTATTTCAGCACTTTCAAAAAAATCCATGGTTATTCCGACATTTCCAGAAAAAATTAGGATGATTTTCAATCCAGCATACTGTCATTCAATCCAACCAAATTCATTTCAGTATAAGATTACTTTGGAAGAGCATGACCTTAATGAGTGTGAGATGATCACCTTGCTTTTAAAAGAAAAAGAAAATCTAGATATTTAAAAATCCCACTGTTATGGAGTGTTTAAATTGGTCAACATGCCTATACTTATTTTGATCCTTACAACAAAGGTATGATGCTAAAATCCCACGAGATGAGCTTGCTTGGAAGCTTGGAAACAATGGTTATGGGGGGTTTAGTGAGTAATTAATGGGAGTTTCACATGATTAGATGATTAATAGACTCACGATTCACAAACATAGTGTGGATTTTGGACAAATTCGTGTTTAGTTTGGTTAGTGTACTAGATTCATATTATGGGTTGAGTATTTGGAGATATTTAATACAAGCCAAATTAATTAATACCATATATTGGTGTATTAGTTATTGGTTAAGTGGTTAATTCATTCTTTTTGTTGTTTTTTTAAATATAAATTAACATGTTACCGATCAGAATGTTAGGGCATCCTCCTTATAATAAAGTGGTTCATAATTTAAGTCATGTTACAATTTCTGAATTTTAGAGTAATATTTTAATAGAAAGTGTTCGATCTGATGAGGTGCTAATAGTGCATGGCGTGGTTTTTAATCCTGTAAGTGGTCAATGAAAGTGTAATGGTAATGGTTCCGATCTCGATAACGGTAGTTTTGGTTCGACCGTGGTGTTTCCAACCTTGACCGGTGGTTTATTGATGATGAAACAACTTGAATTTTTGAGAGGGTGTCTTAACTCGTTGATTCAATGAATTTAAGTGGAGTATTCTACCAGATGAAGTTTAATTGAATTTTAATATATTTAATAGATGACTTCTTAATTCAGTCCTGTATTTAAGGTGGAATTTTTTACTACTTCTTCCGTCCCAACAAAAAGGACACATTTATTTTTTCACGATTTTCAATGATCATGTTTGACCGTCAATATCTCTAGCTACATATACAAATTTTGAATAAAATTTTGATCTTCAGAAAATAGATATTAAGATGATCTAACAAATATCTCACGTAATATTTTTATTATATATACTATAATTTATATTTATGGTCAAAGTTTTCAAAGTTTAAGTTGGAAAAAATATATGTGTGAGATGAGAGACTATTAATCTCAAGCACCATATAATAGAAATTGTTTGCTTGATGCTGTCAGCCTGGGATATTGAAGTCATTTTGACTAACCTAAACCAAATTTGTCCAAAAATAACATACTAATATTATAATATGTTGCTGATTTTAATTCTTTACTATATATAATCAATCATAACTTGTTAAAATATATAACTTCTAAAGTTATATATTTTACAAACATAGTGGGGATTTCGGACAAATTCGTGCTTAGTTTGGTTGGTGTACCAGATTCATAGCAATGAGATACATCAATGATTAAGGGTTGAGTTGGAGATGGATTAATTTGGAGATATTCAATACAAGCCAAATTAATTAATACCATATATTTGTGTATTAGTTATTGGTTAAGTGGTTAATTCGTTTCTTTATTTTTTATTTTTTATAAATTATAATGTTACTGATCAGAATGTTAGGGCATCCTCTTTATAATAAAGTGGTTCATAATTTAAGTCATGTTACAATTTCTGAATTTTAGAGTAATATTTTAATAGAAAATGTTCGACCTGATGAGGTGCTGGTAGTGCATGATGTGGTTTTTAATCCTGTAAGTGGTCCATGAAGGTGCAGTGGCAATGGTTCCAACCTCGATAACTGTAGTTTTGGTTCGATGGTGGTGTTTCCAACCTTAGCTGGTGGTTTATTGATGATGAAACAACTTAGATTTTTCAGAGGGCGTCTTAACTATTTGATTCAATGAATTTAAGTGAAGTATTCTACTAGATGAAGTTTAATTGAATTTTAATCTATTTAATAGATGATTTCTTAATTCAGTCCTGTATTTAAGGTGGAATTTTTTACTACTTCCGTCCCAACAAAAAGGACACGTTTATTTTTTCACGATTTTCAATGATCATGTTTGATCGTCAATATCTCTAGCTACATATAAAAATTTTGAATAAAAATTTGATTGTCAGAGAAAATAGATATTAAGATGAATCTAACAATATTTCACATAATATTTTTATTATATAGTATACTGTAATTTATATTTAGGGTCAAAGTTTGCAAAGTTTAAGTTGGAAAAAATATAGTATGTGTGAGATGAGAGACTATTAATCTCTTATAAAAAATAAATAAATTATACAGTGCAAAATATTTAAGATAGGAAAACATGTGAAGGTCTGAAATCCGTGCAGGCGAAATGTGTCCCCCGCTAAATTACATCGTGCCCAGATTATCTCCTTGATTTCCGTGCTTGTGTTTTCTTTTTGTTAGAGTAAATGATTTTATTTGCAAAAAAAAATAAACTAGTAATTCCTTTGGTGGACTAAAGAAAATGTTTCAGAAGCTCGATGAACTATGAATGTGTTTTGTGTTTGGTGAAACTGTACTTAAAGGTAAAATTGATTTACTTCTTCTGTTTCAGTCATTTTTGCAGAGAGACAGGAGATTGAGACCTTTTAAAGAGGGAAATTGTCTATACTATCCTTCCCCGATGCCTGAACCACCGCCCCTCCACCACTAGTTTCTTCAACCACCCAAGCACAGATCAACAACCCAGCATCACCGGTTTCTTCAACCACCCAAGTACAGATCAATCAACTTTCTTCAAATATGAAATCGAACTTTACCTTGACGGGAGGAAAAGGTAAGTCGACGAAGGTAAACTATGACCTCACCACCAGCTCCTCAGTGAAGGCGTGGCGCAGATCTGCCGTGCCGGGGTCGACGGAGCGGCGACGGAGACACAGTCGACGCGATTGACGGAGACGGAGACAAAGGCAGAGACGGATGCGCGAAAAGAAAGTTGGCTGAGAGGGTAAAAGAGATAGGGAGGCGGAAAGGGTGAGAGAAAAGGTGTGGGGGTGAGGGCGGAGGACTTTGAGGGTTGGTGAGGGTGGGGTGAGAGTAGGTTAGGTTTTGGAGTAATTTTTAGTTATTTCAAGGGTATTTTTGTCTTATAACATATAGAAAAATCTAAAATGGAAAGTGTGCAGATTTGGTTGGGACGCCTAAAAAAGAAAATGTGCATAAATAGATGGGACGGAGGGATGTACTACTTTCGCTTTATCGTAAGTGACATTATAAACATAGGTGCTTGGATTTAGGTGAATGAAATGAGTGGATGAAATTGAAGTTTGAATGAAAATATAGAATGAGTGGATGAAATTGAAAGAATATTGCTATGAAAGGAAAATATATCAAACTCATAAAAACAACCCCAAAAAAATGTGATAAATCTAAAGAAACAGAGAAAATATTTTAAAAGTATGAAGAAATTATCTCCTGTTTTTTTCCTCCAAAACTAGTTTATACTCCTTACCAAACATGTAGAAGTATTTAATTTATGAGAAACCCATGTTATTGGCCTTCTAAAAAAACACCCTATATGACAGGGTGTATGGCTAATAAGAATTTTGGATTAAGAAAAATTATGGTTGATCATCAATAACTTTTTTACGGATATTAACGGCATGCAAAATTTGATATTTGAAAATATATGATACAGGGAATTTGACAAAATCTCTCATGATTATATTAGTACCTAAATACTAACTAAAATTTATGTCAAACATGTTTTAAGAAAATTGATAAACAACAATGCAAATACTGATGAGATACTCCCTCTGTTTTGTTGGAAGTGACACACTTTCCTTTTTTGGTTGTTTTTGTGAATTTGGCACACTTTCCTTTTATGGAAAGATTCCTTCATTTTCATCCACTCATTCTACTTTTCCCTTTCTAAACTCAATCTCATCCACACATTTCATTCACCTAAATCCAATAAGCTAGAGCTAGTGTGCCATTTCCAGCAAAACGGAGGGAGTATATGTAGCTAGATTTATTGATGGTCAAACATGATCATTGAAGACCGTGTGCACAGTAAATGTACCAAATCTGTCGGGATGAATGGAGTAGTATGGGGAACGATGTGTTGTGTTTTCTTTTTGAATGGAACGCCAAACAAGCCACGCTCACATATAAAATTTTGAGTAAAGTACATAAATAACTATGATTTTATGTTAAAAGTGTCAATATGACCCTATAAATCATAAAGTGCCGAACTAACCCTAATTTTATGAAGTATGTGCCAATATAACCCTGGGATGCGTTAACTTCAATTGTCAACGAGATTTTTGGTCGGAAATCAAGGAAATGGCCATTTTGTCCTTATGTTAAAAAAGAAAAAGGCACAAACCTCCCTTTTCTTCTTCCCTTTTTTTCCTTCGCGGTTGATTACCTCTACAGGGGGTCCTTCTTCCTTCATTTGCGGATAATCTTGACCGGTTGTCCTAGTTATCGTTGGGTTTATGGTAAGATCGTCTGCGGATGATGACGTGGTGGCGTTGGTGTAGATGAAGGCAGCGCGAATCGTCAGCGGTGGTGTGGCTGGTGCTGACTCAAATTGTCACCGGTGGAGATCTGGTGGCGTTGGTACAACTGATGGCAGCGTGAATCATCAACTATGGAGACCTAGCGGAATTGTTGTGGCTGATGGCGGCGTGAATTATCAGCGGTTGAGATCTGGCAGTCCTATCTCTGTCCAGTCATCGTTGAGATGTCGGTGACAGTGGCGAGCAGACAAGTTGTTGACGATGACATGGTTGAGCTGCGGTGCTTTTGCCATTCCGAATCCCAATAGGGTTTTACCGTTTGACCCTTTCAATATGTTGTTCATACCTTCCACGGTTGCGATGCATCCTCCCACCGACCTGTTGTGCCATGCTTTTTGTTTCAAGATTTGGATGTTTTAGTGATTTTTGGTCTGTTATTTTGTGGTTTGTGATTTTGATTTGGCGGGGTGGTGGGGGGTTGGGGATGGTGGCTGGCAGCAGTGGTGGTAGCGGAGGGATTGACGGGTGTTGGAGGCTGGTAGCGACAGTGGTGGTGGGTGGCGGTGGCCGACGAAAATAGGAGGTGTAGAATGGGAAAAAATATTTAGTTGAAATTCTCAAGGGCAATTTTGTCTTTTTATGTCAAGCCAATGGTCAAACATTTTAGTCAATGTCGGAATGTGGTCAGAAGGTTATATCGACACAATTCATCATAAAGATAGGGTTAGTTTGACACTTTATGATTTTACAGGGTTATATTGACACTTTCAGCCTAAAAGTAGGGTTAGAAAACTATTTAACCCTAAAATTTAATTATGAAGCACAAATGAAGATTGTATAATTTGTATTAAAGGAAAATCTGAAAATTCCGTGGTTACGAATCTTGTAATGCAGCATACCAGTATATCTGCTTCTATTGAAAAGGCCAATATGTTGAGATCTCATAGAGGTGTACATCCATCTCAAACAAGAATGATTAATAGTATGAGTGATGCTGAGATTGGTCATTTCGGTGCCTATTATTATTGTAGTTAGTAAGCAGGTGGTTATGATAAGCTAGAAATTTAACATAGTAACTAAGATACTGTGGTTCAAAAGAGACGCAACAGTTCCTTAAGAAATGTGATATTCTACTTCTTCTTGATTATTTTCGACATAAGAAAGAGAGTAATAATTCATGTTATCATGTCATTTAGGTGGATGATGACAATCAAATTCACAATGTTTACGGGTGCAATGCAAAATCAAGAATTGACTGCGAATCTTTTGACGATATCTTGTCTTTTGACACAACATACAAACAAGTGATCGTGACATTCTTTTCGCACCATCTGTTGGTGTGAAACATCAAATGTTGGCCAACACCTTTGCTTGTGTCAGGGTAAGTGATGAAATCAGATGCACCTGTATGAGTTTTTGAACCATTTTTTTACATGTCATGGTAGAAAAATGTTGAAAACCAATTTTACTAACCGGGCAAACGAATTTCATCAAAAACTTTGTATTATTGCAAAATGTCACACTCGCTTCGCTGGTTTCACTGTATTTGACACACTCACTTCAAATTCATTGGACTTATAACCTTATGTCATACATAGAAATATCATTGGGCTTGCTTACTTGAAAAGTAGCCCAATAAGGCTCTAAAATCTAAACTGATTTGCAAATGAACTTGGGCCACCCACACGGACAACAAATTACAAACCATAAAAATCGCCCTGACCGGAATAGACCAAATTGGACCTGACCCAGTACAATAATTTCCACAATACCCCTCTGAGCTCGCCAGACGCCAATCATGTTTCACCATCAAAATGCCTTTGAAAAAATCGAACCAAAATTCTGAATCCAAAAAACCAGAAAGAACCCAGAAAAAAGGAAGCAGAGAGGGCCGAAGTTTCATCAACAGCCCTCTCTCAAACAATATTTTCACGAAGAAGATTTTCATTTTTTCGTTTAATCTGCTGGGATTTGTGAGCCATATGTTTGCCTTCTTTTGATTCCAACAATCCATCATATGGTTCACGAATCTCACCTTTTTGATGCGCCGATCCAATGCCCGAACTGTAAATTGTGATAGTAATAGTGAAGATCATAACAATCACACCCCCAAGATGGATCCGGCGAAGCTCCAGTTCCGTTCGGGCCGACCCGGGAGCAGGTTCCCTCACAAGCAGAACACCAAATGGGGTCTGTGGTTCTACATTCCAATCACGTGCGTAGTTGGGCTTCTCTGTTATTTCATCTTCTTCGCGAAAGACGACGATGTGAGGAAGGGCTCGGTCAGAGAGAGATACGGGATTGTGATTGACGGCGGGAGCACGGGGAGCAGGATCCACGTGTTTAAGTACGAGGTTGTTGGTGGGAGTGGGGTCCTGAGGTATGATTTTGGGGAGAAGGGGCTGGCGTCCATGCGGGTGAATCCGGGGTTGTCGGCGTATGCGGCGGCGCCGGAGAGGGCGGTGGCGGCGGTGGAGGAGCTGGTGGCGTTCGGGAGGAAGGCGGTGCCTAGGGAGTTCTGGGTGGAGACTGAGGTTAGGCTCTTGGCTACAGCTGGGATGCGGATGTTGGAGAAAGGGGTGCAAGATGGGATCTTGGAGGCTTGTAGGAGGGTTCTGAGGGGGTCCGGGTTCCGGTTTCGCGATGATTGGGCTACTGTCATTTCGGGTATGTGCGAAATGTCAATGTAGCTTGTTGATGATGCTTGCATTGTTGATTTTGGAGTTTGTAATGAGTTATCAAGCTTATGTTTTCGCTAGTTCATGATGAACTTGATCACTGATAGAATGTTGCATGTTTCTTACGTAAGAATGGTTATCTATCGGGAAAGAAAGAATTGAAAATAAGTGAGGTGGTTTTAAAGGTAATTGGAAAAAAGTGTACTCTTTAAGTGGAACTTAAGCAGAGTACTTTTGGTTTTGAACCTTTGAATGACAATGTGGTTGCGTAAGGAAATTATTGTGTGTACTAGACTGAGACCACACTCTTGTTTGAGCATGCGTTGCTGAAGCGACTTTTGTGGTTATTGAAGTTTTTGCGCTCTTGCTAATATGTCTTCTAATGTTATTATTAGGCTCTGATGAAGGCATGTATGCATGGGTTGTTGCTAATTATGCCCTTGGGACTCTTGGCAGCGATCCTCAGAAAACAACTGGCATCATTGAGCTAGGTGGAGCTTCGGCTCAGGTTTTGATCTATACTTTCCAGTGCTAATATTGCTTTTGGAAACTAGGATTCGTGACTAATATTTAGTTTGGGTTGCTTTGCTTCTCTTTTGAGGGTTAATATGTAGCCCCAATAACATTCTTCTTAAATGCGTGGTTATGCATAATGAGCTTATCTGTTGTTCCTTAATCTAAAGCTAATTTTGTAATAGTTTTGCCTTGGAGTGGTAATAGAAAACCAGAATATTAGAATCCCTAATCAGTTTATCTGAATTTTCAGGTTACCTTTGCAACCGATGAGCCTTTGCCTCCAGAATACTCTTCTCATGTTACCTATGGCAATTACACTTACAACCTGTACAGTCACAGTTTGCTTCAGTTTGGCCAGGTAATTTTCTCTTTGATACCGGGTTGTATTTTTTACTGGTAGGAATATATCCCTTTTCCAAAGTATATGAAAGAACATTTAAAGACCTCAAAAGACTCATTTTGACTTCTTGGTAATGTACCTGAAAGATCCGTGTTTCTTTGTAACGTTGTGCGTAAAAGCTGAAGAAACGTGTAATATTATGAAAGAAGTTTCCAGTGTTTTGAAATGTGGATTGGTAATTTCTTACTATCTGCAATTTTGCAGAATGTTGCTTTTGATTTATTACGGGAGGATCTCCATACGAGTGGCCAGCCATTCGGTATGACATTCCCCTGTGTAATATATGGAAAACGTTAGTGCCAGAAAATCGTAAGGTTTATTATTTTCTTTCTTCTGTTGTTACAGGTACCAATCCTGTCCTGAAAGGAGAAATTTCGGATCCTTGTACCCCTAGGGGGTACACTCATGATACTGGAGGTTCTTCGGCTGAAAAGACTAGATTTATATCTGCTCTTCATCCTAGTGGTAACTTCTCAGAGTGTCGATCTGCCTCATTAAAATTGTTGCAGAAGGACAAAGGTTAGCACTAATACTATTGCCGTCAGATCGGGATATGAACATGAAGCTTTTCACATAATTTTGGACGTGAGAATAATTTTTGATTGCATGTAATGCAGAAAAATGCTCTTATACAAACTGTTATATTGGTGCCACATTCATTCCCAAGCTCCAGGGGAATTTTTTGGCCACCGAAAATTTCTTCCATACATCCAAGGTTGGTTGTGATTACAAATTTGTTGTTCACTAAACCGATAAAGTAAATATATGCTTCTTTGGTGTTGAAAATATAACCGAAAGATACTACTGATTTTTTCTTACAGTTCTTTGGTTTGAGTCAACAAGCATTTCTTTCTGACCTGGTTGTTGCTGGGCAAAGTTTTTGTGACGGTGAATGGTCAAATTTGAAGAGTAAATATCACTCGTTGTCAATGGATGAAGAGGATTTGCGACGCTATTGTTTTTCCTCAGCATATATCGTCGCCCTACTCCATGATAGTCTTGGAATAGCTTTGGATGATGAAAGGTAACTTGACCAAGCTTTCTCTTCTCAGTGATCAATTTGCTTTGAAATGATTATCTTTAAAAGTTGTTTTTGAGAAGGCTATGATCTTCTTTCTTCTCAAAGGGAAGCCAATGCTTCTATCTGTTATTCATTGATTCGCTTTTTGGACAGGATTGGATTTGCAAATCAGATAGAAAACATTCCTCTTGATTGGGCATTGGGTGCTTTCATCTTGCAGAGCGCATCATCCGGTGACTACGAGCAATCTCCTTCCCTTGCATCGGTGATTGCAGGCGATACTAAAACTCTGTTTCTTTTGTCCTCTATCTTTCTCGTGTTAATATCTACAGGATGGATTTGTTCAAAGTGTAGAAAACCTCAATTGAAGACTATATACGACCTGGAGAAGGGAAAGTACATAACCACCCGTGTCAATAGATACTCATAGGCTGTTCTGTATGAAGTTATTGACAAGAACCGCATGAGGAGCTAGAAGACAAGGTTGGGATATGTTCAGCATTGCTCAAACTATTGACTTGGCTGCTAGCCGAGTATGCTCACCATCTACCCTTGTCAAAGAACTCCGAGAAATGAGTCAAGGTTAGATTAAACCGACTTCTGTCTGGAAATCCCTCCCCCGGTTTAGTCACATTAGTTCGATCATGATCGTGATCATCATCATCATTATAATAGGTAGAGGATTAGCACGAGTTCTATCGGAACATAGAGTGTAAAAGATAGAGGATATGTGTAGATTTTGCTGAAAAGGGTTCTAACTAGTGCAAACAAAGAGACGTTTGGATTTGTGTTTTGTGCCATTTGTTGATGAAGAAGAGAAATTCATTAAATTCTGTTGTGAACCAGCTTTTATCCAACTACTCTCTCCCCACCAGCCCCCCATAAAATGCAATCCCACAAAGAGTATGCTTCATACTTTCTGTATCGTTCTAATTTTATTCTATATCGTTTCAGTTCCCTGTTTCGTTTCAATTTTATCGATAATCTCCAAAGGAACGTGAGCAGGTCCAATTTGTTTCATACATTAACAGAGTCGTCTTCCTATCTATCATCCACATTCGTGAGAAAAATTATCAATAACTAGTGTGAATGTAATTTTCACTCTTGTCTAACCATTTGTTAAGTCTCTAGTTATTTATCCATAATTGAAGAAATAAAGCAAATTCACTTCACAGATACATAACTAATCTACTTTTTTTTTGGAAATAAAAAAATAGAATTCAAATTGAGTATCGATCACTTAGCAATCCACAATCGAAGATATGAATAATAATTAAAGCTAAAAAAATAATTAGAATTGATCGTTCATTACAAAAATATTATGGTGAATTAAATGGCAGACAAATTACCATCCACATTGTTGAACGAAACCTAACCCTCTTTGAAATCATGCATCACCCATTTGGCCATTGAATATGAACATAATGCTACCACTACAACATCACCAACTTTTATTGTTATTCGGCGTATTACTCAAATACAGCTAAAGGCCTTTAAATACCAATGGACCCATTTCTCCATCTACAAATAATTACTCCGTCCGTATCAGTCCAAATTATACACTTACTTTTTGAATCCTATTTCCTATCCAAATTTGATCGCATGTTTAAATAGGTATATGGGTAACAATATTATCTTATGTAATATTATTGAATTCTTCGTAACAAGTACTTTTTAAGTATCAACTTTTTATTTGTTGTTATGATACATAGTTAAACATATTAATGGTCAAACATATTTTTCGAACAACGTGATAATAATTGTTATGCAATTTGAATTGGGATAGTGGAATACATAAAAATATGCACTCCATCAAATTTTAGGGTACAAAAGTATGAGAAAGTCTCAGGAAATGCGGCATTTCCTTAAATTTATGGACAATCAATTGTACTTTTTACCTTACAGGTAGTAATTTTAAATAGAATTTGAACATTGTTTTTTAGAATTAAAACAAGTATGTGTATTTCAATGTGAAAATATAAAAACATAGGCAAAGTCTTGAGAAAGACCGTCTTTCCATAGGCTTATGGAAAATAGGGTTTAATTAGAATAATAAAAGGTAAGAGGTCTTAGTTGCAATATTAAAAATTAATTATGAAACGTATACTCATAAATTAATTATGAAACGTAT
>JAULKK010000013.1:2955552-2966971 GCA_032355705.1 Rubia peregrina | reverse complement strand
GTTCAAACTTTACCAAGAATCTGATTAACCCCATCAAACAACATTGATCAGAAGTGTAGGCAACCGTACAAAGTAAATGAAACCCTACCAAAAACTAAGAGAATCCGGTTGTTGCCAGATTCAAATGATTCTCATTCCTGATTACCTGTCACTCAAATTGCGTAAATATAACGATAACTTTTATAAGGTCGGATGTTGTGGCACTGAAAACATTGATCTCTGGACAGACTGAACACCCCTGATTCAGATTCCCGAGTACTTCGTTTCTTGCCAATGATAGTTAATGTAATGGAAGAAGAGCTGATTGATAGGAACATCTCAATATATTCTGTTCACTTTGTTTTATCAAATGGAGGGAAAGAATATGTCAAAAATTACAAAAAGAAAGAAAAGGAAAACTTGGATGATGAAGTTGGACCAAGGACCAGTTTTTGTTGCCCCTTCTCTTAAGGCACATTAAGATCGCATCCCATGTAAAGCATTCCACAATTTCCACTTTAGAATGTTTCCAGAAAGCATGTGTTTATGCATAATATTATAAGATAAAGGAAAAGAGGGTTTGCTTGGTTAGAAGAGAAAAAAAAAACACAATTTACTACAAATTTTGAGATAAAGAAAGAGACCCTTCAAAAATTGATTGGAACATTGGAAACATTTTCTGGTAGTCCAAAAACCATAGAAGAAATAAAAAACAAAAGCATAAAAGTGGTCATATTTAGCACAATAAACCAAGAGTGGTGTTTTAGTTGCATGGAAAATAGAGCTTGGAATTCTAAAGTGAGATCTCCATAATATGGATAAAGTTGATGTTTGGTTTTTTAGGAAGAGGATGTTCTATTCCCTCTCTCTATCCTTTTTCCATCTCATTTTTGCTTTACCCTAGAGACCAGTCTTCTTGTTTTTGCAGCAATCTTATTTTGTTCCTTAAGAACTAAGGAAACAAACATGACTCACCAACTGTAATCTATAACTTCACAACTTTTTTACTAACACCTTTTGGTATAATATTCCTAATATTCTTGTTGTTGTCCAATTAAAATTTTATTTATGTTTGTAACGCATGGCGGTAATGGAGGAGCCACAGATCTGTGATGGAGTCAGGAAATACATATGGTGGAGGCTAGTTGGTAAAAGAACAAATCCCATTTTTTCCTCAGAGGAGTTGGTAGATTTTTTTTAAAATTACTGCTACTAATTTTCTTATCGATGTGTATCTGCCATTGCACGGGATGGATTTCAACTCATATCCGTAGTCGAAATCCTATACCTAGGATCAGTAGCGAATCCAGACTTACTGAAGAGTGAAGGTACTTTGCTAACCTCTAAAATTGAGGATAAAGAAATAGGACCGCTACAAGTTTAACAAAATGACCGATCAGAAGTTAATAAATTAGAAATGACGGGTGCCACCTCTACCACTAAGATTTATCCGTCTTGCATATGATGACGGTTACACTCTATCGATTATTCACCGAGAGTTTATACTAATAAAATAATTACCTGCGCAATTTGAGATAATGTTACACAGAGTGTTACATCGCATTACTATGTTATTGTCTGGTCTTTTTTACCCGATCAATCAGGACATGAAAACATATTTTCAGGCATACATTTACATGTATGCAATCCTGTCTGTTTGATGTGGCAATGGGAAAAAGATGCTTCATAGCTTCTCAAAGGTGGTGTTCAAACTGAGCTTTATTCATCCCTAGTCAGATTCTTTTGTACAGCCTTAGTTCATGATTGGAATGAATCTAAAACTCATAGCCTCATGATTCTTATGGGACCCATTTTTCTTGCTTTAAATAAATGCCCCCTCCAAATCCCATTACAAATAAATCTACAGGGATGGAATGAACCAAGCATCACAATTCCTCCTCCTCCTCCTCCTCCTCCTCCTCATAATTCTCTCCCAATTACAAAGCAAGAGGAAAATGGCTGTAATTGGTTTATCAAGAAGAATTTTGGCTTTCATATACATTGGATTTCTAGCACTTCATCCTCACAATGTTGATGGATTGAGTAGTGTAGAGTTAGTTGGTTTGAGATGGAGCAAAGTATTAGGCATTAATGCGGAATTGAAGACGGGGAGCAATCAAAATCAAAGAATACTCGTGGATGCAGCATCAGCACCTCGGGGAGTCGAGAAAAATGATCCATTCAAGACTAGCAAAAGGACGGTCGGGAGGGGGTCCGACCCCATCCACAACCGCCCCTGACGAGAAATTATTCCATACAACGGTTGTACGCGTAGTGGAGTGCAAGCTTTTGGCCAAGTTTTGAACCCTTCAAGAAAAACTCCAATGTTTTTATCAAGGTAAAAAATATATATATTCAAGTATGGAGTTGAAGGGGATGGCTAAAGCAAAAGCAGCAAAAGTGGATCAGTTTATGATATTGAGATTTTAGAGAGCTTTGCTTTTTGTTGCATATTCTTTACTCAATCTGCAGCTTGGATTCATTATTTATTTTTTCCTACATTTCTCCCACAATCGGTTGATTTTTGTGCATTTGAAAACTATATATAAATATATATGACAAGGATTTCTTCTATATTCCAGCACAAAAGTAGCTAAATTCCAGCCAATAAGGCATCTGAGTTTCTATAATTTTCGACACCATATAGCTAAATTACGCTGTTGATTTCCCAGGAAAAAATATAATGCAAAACCAATCAGAAAGAGTATTTCTTTCTTAACCTAATTCTAATTCATTTAGTATTCTATTACCCCCATATCAATCTCATCAATTTTTGAAGAACTCGACCCCGAGTTATCTTCTAGATAAAGGATCTCATTTGCATGGCACTCATGAATGTCAGGCGCGTTATAAGTACTGGACATGTTCATAGTATTTGAGAGAACCACAACATAAGCAGTATCACTAATATTCTACAATACCTTAAATGAACCATACTTGCAAGGATGTAACTTTTTTTAGAAACCTAATGGAAACATCTCCTTACGTAATAACGTCATCGCGTCCTTACCATCTTTGAGAACTCTGCTCCTCTCTGCTTGCTAACACCCACCTTGGAGAATTAAGAATTTAATGAACTACCAAATTAACGTTATTTTCTCTAAAAATAAAAATTAGATGATAAAGAGACTCGTTCCCCATAGTTAGTGGCGGAACCAGGGACGTTATGTAAGGGGGACTGAAAAAGAGGCAAAAAATTTTTGGGACAACAAGGTGACGAATTGGTGGCGGACGGATGTCGGGAACTGGGAGGAGGAGGAGGAGGGGAGAGGGGAATTTTCAGATGGCAATGGTAATTGCGAAGGCAGAGTTTCAATTTAACAATTTGATTTGGGTTTTGTAATTGGGCCAATTGGGATTCAGCTCAATTGGCCAACGTTTTTTTGCCTTTGAAGAAAACAAAATGATGTCGTTTCACTAATACCAAAGTGACGTCGTTTTGTTTAATGAGTAAACAAAAAAGTTTAAAAAAATTAGAAGACTTTATCTTCTTCTTCAGCCGTTCTTCACCGGAAAGAAAGGGGGCTGCAACCTCTTCAAGGGGGGCTGAATCCATGGATTCCGGTGGCGCCTAGACCTAAATTCCGGGCCACCGGATCCTAGGGGTGGTGCCAGCACCATTCCCCCGTCCTGCCTACAGTTATAGAGAAAGAATTTGAATTGAGAAAATGAATATCAAATATACTGCTAAATTAAAATAAAATTTCATTTTTCTTGCAAAATGAATAATTCATTGAAGTTTTAAGCAAAATATTGCACCGGACAAAATTAATTGCATTCAATGTGTGAGATGAGTATTCTATATGCTTAGAACTAACCAGGTATGACCAATTATCTCACCTCCTTAGTTACAAGAACCAAATTCCATTGGAGTCATTTCTTTTGTTGTCTGAAACCTATTTTGGAAACGAATCCTTGAATTTCCTCAATATCAAGAGTTTATTGTATTGCTTATCTATTTTTTATTCATCTTTGACCATGTTTCACCTCACACTAATCATAAGTCTACGATACACACTTCTTTCACTTAAATGGAAATCTGATTTTGATTTTGATTTTTATGATTTTGATTCTAATTAATAATCATATATGTACACTATATTTTTTTATTCTAATTAATCACCATATATGTACACTACCCTCCCTGGTCTCTGAAATTCCTAGTTATTTCTTTATGAATTATTACATTCATACATGTTACGTGCACGTGACAAATATAATGTTCGAGTTTATAAAAATTATCAAAAGACAAATATAAGTCGACTAAAACCATCTATGATGCATTTAACATTACTTCTTGGTACATATTAAGTACTTATAAAATATTATAAAATACAAATTAAAGAATTTAGTGTCACGTAACTGCTGTCCTTCTATAATTTATGTTCATACTAAAGATTAAACTTTGATTATTGTCATTTTTAAGTGTTGAACTGTCTCGTAGTACATGTTCTGCATAAACATAGATTTTTTTAGTGAAGCGGTCTTAGTTTGTTGCACGTGACGACTTAGCTAATTAAATATTTATTAAGAATAATTGAGATTTGTAAGGTTATAATTTAGTAATAAAATTTTCAATGCTTTGCTACAATTTTATTCAACTTAACTATTATTTAATCAATCACATGTCAATCTCGTGCTAATTCAATTTATTCTTTATATGCACACTACGATACTTTAAAATGTCATTTGTCTCGTGCAAATCTCGTGCAAATTTATTTCATTCTTATGTGCACACTATGAGACTTTATAATGCCATTTTCAATAATATAGTAAATGATTTTGATGATATTCTGAATTTTAATCATTTTGGCTTGAAAGCCTAGAAACATTTTTTTAAAATTTGGTTCATTTTAAAATGTGCAAAATTGTATGTAAATGAAATCGATGGTTCGCCACACACCCAAAACACTCTCTGACAATACCCTTTTCCCACCGGTCGGTCTCGATTCCAACAACCTCAACTATTACCAACCACCGCTACATATCCCGGTCACTCACACCGAATGTCTTAGGAACCACACCATCAGCTAAGGGGAACCGTGCACTTGACGGTTACAGCTACTTTATGGTTTCTTCTACCATCGTCGATAGCCCCGCCTCACTAATATGTGCCTACTGTGGTAGCTACCACAACTTCTACTGCCGTTTCCAGCTGGAGGAGCATCACTACACAACCTATCTATGTTCTACACTAATGATCGCCACCCTACATTACATCAGCTTACGACACCCAGCTGAGAGGATATCCCATGTTCCTCTCCTCCACCATAGGCGCACCACCAACCTACAACAGAATTTAATGACTTGCAACTATTGTCACTTATCTAAAATTGTGGTCATACTAAAGACCAAGTATGAGTTATATCATATTTGAGTGTTAAATATTTCTTGTAATACATATTTGCGTAACTTTGGACTTTTCAGTGAGGCGGTCTTAAATCTTTGCACGTTATGAGGACGTGACAAATTTGCTAGTAAAATATTTATCAAGAATCATTGAGAATTGTAAAGTCATAATTCAGTTATAAAGTTTTCACTACTTTCTTACAATATTATTCAGCTTAGTTATTATTCAATCGATCACATGCAAATCTTGTGCTAATTTAATTTTTTCTTTATGTGAACCTATGATACTTTAAAATTCTATTTTCGATATTATAGGGAACTCGTGTGATTTTAAAATGTAATACACATACACACACACACTATATATATATATACATGTCACAGCATACCAACCAAGATTTTGAAGAAACGAGAGACAGGCAAGATAGATAAGTTTTTCCCTAGTGCATCAACCGATAGTTGCAGCTAAATCCTGCACAAGCATGATATACAACGTCATTCCCATCTATCAAACCAGTGTAATTATAAAAGTTTATATGAGCAGGGTCGTCTCTCACATAGCTCAACCGATTCTTCTGAATAGTGCCCCAAAATTTTATTATCAACTATTTTTAGGAAATTAAACATAATCTTTCTGGAAGTCGTTTTCCTTTCTCGTTCCGACTTCTCAGTTCAGCACCTTTGCCTGTTTATTATTGATTTTTTCGACCGAATCATTCAATTTATTTTTCAATTTCCAAGTCTACATTCAATTTCATCGATTTTCTCCCCTATGATCACTCCCTTTTCTTGAATCTCAACTTGTAGTATTTTTGATATTTTATTTAATGAAAATTAAGTTGTATTATTAATTTATTTTTGTCTTTATATTTTGTTTTAAAAGTTGTAATATCTAAATAATATAAATTTTATTTGATAATTTTATGTTAGTGTATTTAGGGGCCTCGTTTTTTATTTTGCACAGAGCCGCCAAATTGTCAGAGACGGCCCTGTGTACGAGGTACCTTTTCAATTATATATAGCTTTGCACAATAATAAACTATTTAGATTTTTCGTTTTTTATATAGTTTTGTATAATATATATTTTTTGCTTTGCTACAATTTTATTCAATCTAACTATTATTCAATCAATCACATGTCAATCACTTGCAAATATCATGCTATTAATTTAGTTTATTCTTTATGTGCACGCTATAATACTTTAAAATGCCATTTCCAATATTGCAGGGAACTTGTGTGACTTTAAAATTTACAAAATTATATATATTACGCTATAATATTTTCCTTTTCATTTTGAACTTGTATTAGTCCTCATCACCACCGGACAACTAAGATTTTAAAGAAACGAGAGACTAGGCAAGATAGATCAGTTTTTCCCCAATGCTTCAACCAACACTTGTTGGTACATTTTGCACAAGCATGATATACAATGACATTCTCTTCTGTTAGAATAAGTCAATATAATGATTTGATTTGATTATGGATTAGGTTGATGACTAGACTAAAGTTCTACAAGGCCTAGTCTACATTTTGTATTCTATTTATTCCATTCAATAATGTCATAATCATTACGGGGAATCATTCTATCATGGTATCAGAGCAAGTTCTAAACCCTAAACCCTAAACCCTAATTTTTTCGTCCCCCGGTTCTGACAACTAAACCACTAGATAACGGCAAAATTCTGGCCATTTTTCGGTGACCTCCGGCAGTCAGCGTATCTCCTCTGGCGTATCTCTCTCTATCTCTGGCATCTCTTCTCCGGTCTGCTCTTCAGTCTCCGATGACCTGTTCATCTCCAGTCTCCATTATTTTCGGTTTCATCTTCATCTTCGGCAGTAGTTCAGACCTCTTGATTTTGGTTTCTTCGCCTTCTTCGGTTGGCTTCCCTTCTTCAACCAGTGGCGAATTCTTAGTTCTTGATTTGTCGGTCTTCATCTCCATCTTCTAAGGCGTCTCAAATCCCATTGATTCTTATTGTTTCTCTCGATGTTGCTTCTCCAATCCCAGCGACGACGACACGATGGCTCCAAGTGGATTGTAGATTCTGGCGCCACAAAACATATTGAATAGTCCCCTCTTGTTGTTGATCATGTCACGCCTTATCATGGTTCTTCCAGCGTATATGTTGGTAGTGGTTCTCAACTCCTTATCACTTACGTTGGTGATTCTCGGATTTCTAGGTCCTTGTCTCTTTATAATGTGATATCACTAAAAAAATTGCTTTTGATTAGCAAATTGACTTGGGTTTTAAATGTTGTTGTCTGCTTTGATGATCACTCATTTATTATTCGGCATAAAATCACTAGTGAAACCTTGGGTCACGGTCAAGTGAAAAATGGTTTTATGTTTTATAATGTGGTGCATCTTCTTTGTTGTCTACTATGGAATCAAATAAGTCACGTGCTTCTTTTGAAATCTGGCATGTTGGACTTGGTCATGTTCCGTACTCTGTTATTTCAGATTTGCGAGCTTCTAGATCTTTATTTGTCTCATCAATTTTGCTGAAACCTACCCTTTGTGATGCATGTGAAAAGGCTAAAGAGAAGCATTTATCTTTTTATACAAATGATAAATGTGATGCTAGGGTACTTGATCTAGATAGTTGTGACTTATGGAGGACCTCTCCTATTGTATATGCTGATGGTTTCTTCTACTATGCTATTTTCCTCGATGATCATTCCCGACTCTCGTGGTTTTACCCACTGCACCGCAAATCTATTTTTTGGGATGTTTATCACCATTTTGAGGCTTTTGTGGAGAACCATTCTCTTCCACAATTAAGGTGTTTCAGAGTGATGGGGGGACTAAGTTCGTAAATGGTCGCTTACGTTCTCACTTTCAGACAAAGGGCATTCACCATCAGATTTCATGCCCGTATACTCCTGAGCAGAACGGTCGGGCTGAGCGCAAGCACCGCCACATTGCTGAGATGTGCTTGTCTATGTTATACCATTTTCATGTCCCTCTCTCTCACTGGTCTCACGTCTTTGCTGCAACCGCTTATACCATAAATCGGCTATCCACTCTTGTTCTTGGCGGACGATCACCATATGAAGTTATTAATGGTCGGGTTCCCATATACACAAACTTCCATGCATTTAGTTGTCGTGTGTACCCTTATATTCGTCCATATGCAGCTTATAAACTCGCTCCTAGCAGTTTGCTATGTATCTTTCTTGGGTACGAATCCCAGTACAAGGGATATCGATATTTGGATCTTACGTCTAGAAATATATATGTCACCAGACATACTCGGATTGACAAAAATTTATTCCCTTATGTCGATGGTTCTACTTCAGTATCTCCTTGGATGTCTCTACTTTTTTGGTCTCGCTGATGCATCAACTAATATTCCTATTTCTTCCACGGTGGCATATCTTCCAGCTCAGCTAGTCACTTCGGTTGCCAGCCATCTTGGCTCATCGATGTTATTGTCCTCACCGACTACAACACAATGTTCTATCTGCTCTGCCAATTTAGACCATCTAGTGGCCGCTTCAATGTATCCTGCTTCACCCATCTTGCCATTGACCATCTCACCTAGTTCACCAACCAGCCCACCCGGTTCACCGGCCCCTTCACCTGCCATTTCACTGGCCCTGACTGCTCCTCCGGTCTCTCCACCTCGGTCTCGCACTCATCAGATTGCTACTCGATCGGCTACTTGGGCTATTTGGCACAGAGATTATTCAGATATTAATGCTCGTCGTCTTACTGCTGTCTTACTTGCTCAATCTACTCCCACAGATTATTGCACTGCCCTCCAGGATCCGGCTTGGGTTTCTGCAATGGATGACGAGATGACATCTCTTTGTGGTCAGCACACTTGGGATTTGGTGTCTCGCCCTTCAGACGCTAATATTGTTGGCTCCAAATGGGTTTATCAACTGAAGTATCGCCCATATGGAACTATTGAGCGTCATACATCTAGACTTGTGGCGCAGGGTTTCTCGCAGATTCTCGGTTTTGATTTTGATCACGCTTCCAGTCCTAGGGTTGAACCTCCACTGTTCGGAAAGTTCTCGCCATTGCCATGATGCGCTCCTGACCGCTTCATCAGCTAGATGTCAAGAATACCTTTCTTAATGACGTCCTTGATGATCCAATTTATATGAAGCAATCGGTTGGATACAAGGACCATGTTCATCCAAATTATGCTTGTCGCTTGCAAAAGGCCATTTATAGACTTATGCAAGCTCCCCATACATGGTACCAGCGCCTCAACACTTATTTGACTCTGTTTGGTTTTTACTGCAGCTCAACCGACACCTCACTGTTTATTCTTTCACGAGAATCTTTGCTACTGTATCTCCCGGTTTATGTTGACGACATCATTCTTACATGGAACGATTTGACTCTCCTTCGGAAGATCATTCATTAGACCCATCGAGAGTTTGTGATTAAGGACCTTGGCGCTCTTCACTACTTTCTTGGCCTGGAAGTTTCACCTACTTCATCAGGCTTACTTCTTGGTCAAGCAAAGTATGCTCGGGACATTCTCTCTCGTCCGTTGTTCGAGTTTTTTCAATCCAAGCTTTGTGTCGATGAGCATCCGATACTTTGCTTGAGGGGGTGTTAGAATAAGTCAATATGATGATTAGATTTGATTTGATTATGGATTAGGTTGATGACTAGACTAGAGTTCTACTAGGTCTAGTCTACCTTTTGTACTCTATTTATTCCATTCAGTAATATCATAATCATTACGAAAAATTATTTTATCACCTTCTTTCACACCAGTGCAATTGTACTAGTTTACAAGAACCAAATTCTATTGGAGTCACTTCTTTGTTGTATGAATCCTATTTTACAAACAAAACCTTGAATTTCATCAAAACCAAGAGACATTTGTAATGCTTACCTTTTTTATTCATATTTGGCCATGTTGCACCTCACATTCATCATAAATCTACAACACACACTTCTTTCATTCAAATGCAAATCTGATTTTGATTTTGATTCATATGGTTTGGGTTCATAACTAATCACCATATATGTACATTACCTTCTTCCATAATTGAAATTCCTAACAGTATCTTTTCAAATTATCTTATTCGTGCACGTTACATGCACGTGACATATTTAATGGTCGACTTTATAAAAAAATTCAAAAGGCAAAGAAAAGTCGGCCAAACCCGTCTATGATGCATTTATCACTTACTTTTTTTTATACATATCAATAATTTATAAATATATTTTAATATATGAATAAAAGAATGTAGTGACTCGTAATGATTGTCGCTTTTATAAAATTGCGTTCATACTGAAGATCAAGAATGAGAAATATATTTGTTAGCTCTAAACTTCTCATAATACCCGTTTAGCGTAACGTCATATTTTTCAGTGAGACGGTCTTAATTTTTTAATTAATCCTCATATATGTACACTACCTCTCATCCATTTCTGAAATTCCTAACTTTATATTTTTAAATTATCACATTAATGTATGTTACGTGCACGTAACATATTTGCATTCATACTGAAAACGTCTATGACATTATGAAAATTGGCAAAAGGCAAGAAAAAGTTGACTGAAACTATGTACGACGCATTTAGCACATACTTTTTGTGCATATTAAGACTTTACAAAATATTTGAAAAATAATTTAGTGACTCGTAACTGTTTATATAATATTGTGTTCATACTGAACATCAAATGTAAGCAATATTATTTTTGAAGTTTGAATATTTCTCGTTGCACTTATTCTGCGTGATTGATATTTTTCAGTAAGGTGGTCTTACACTCTTAATTTGTTGCACATTACAAGCACGTGACAAGTTTGCTAGTTGAATTTTTATTAAGAATCATTGAGAAGTGTAAGATAATAATTTAGTAATGTAATTTTCATAGTTTCTTGAAATTTTTATTTCAATTTAATTGTTATTAAATTGATCATGTGCCAATCTCATGCAATCATAACTTCATTCTTTACGTGCATGCTATGAGGCTTTAAAATGTCATTTTTAATATTATAATGAAAAGAAATATAATAAATTATTTATTGAATACTTATACTACCTCCGTTTCTTTTATAATGGCACCGTTTGACCACTAGTTTTTACGTGCAATGTTTGACCATCGATAACTTT
>JAULKK010000013.1:2919952-2931411 GCA_032355705.1 Rubia peregrina | reverse complement strand
GTAGGGTTATATTTGCACTTTCGAAAACATGAAGGTTATATCTGCACTTTCATCAATTATGTAGGGTTATATGTGCAATTGGCTCTTTATTTTACATTATCTTATTATTGTTCACTCCGTAATTTTTAAATAATCTACTATTCTCTTTTAAAAAAATTGTATCATTACTTCTTCTATTATGAATTTTATACTAGTTTCTTTCTTTATATTTTGTATCAATATTTTTCTTCATATTTTTACATTTATTTTTATTTGTATCAATTCATCTATAAATTAATTTTATTAAGCTCTCGTTATATTTCTCTTACTACCACTGACATTTTTCGAATCACCTCCTCTCACTTCATTTTTTTATCACTTTATTTCTTTAATTATTCTCGTATTAATTTCTCCCTATATATTTTTTGAATTATTTTCCTTTACATTACTTCAACCATTATATTTTCTGTCTTTATATTTTTGTATCATTTCCTCTAAATATATTTTTATATTAATATTTATATTTTCAATTCTATACTACGAGTCCGTCTCTTGAAAGACGGTATTTCCATAAGCCATGGAAAGACAGGTTTAAAGTGTAAATTAGAAGAAATCAAGATAAATTTTTTGCATTGCATGAATCGAGTTATAAACTTTATAACTACTACATGTTGCATAATAAAATTGTAATATTGCAACTAAGACCTTTTACTTTTTATTATTTTAATTAAACTCCATCTTTCCATAAGGTTATGGAAAGGTGGTATTTCCTAAGACTTTGCCGTATACTATTGTCTCTCCATATTTATAATAATATTTTACCTTTTAACATTTCTTTCATTCTATAGTGATCTTAAAGTATCAATTTATCTCTTATATATATTTCTTTTTTATCTCTACATTTATCTTATTACTTAATATATTTACATATTTTTTCATAACTCTTCATTTCTCCCCTTTTGTATCATCAATTTATCTCCGCAATATTCGATAAATACCAATTTATTTAATTATATTTTAATATTTATACTTTATAAGATAGAAAGATACTCAACAATTAATTTTCCCGTCCATGTAGTAATGTTTGATAGATTTTTCTATTGATATAAATTATAGTAATTAAAAAGATTAAACATGTTTTATTTTCCTAAACTTTTAAAAACATGCCCTCCCTCTGTCCCTGACTAAACTACACAATTACTATTTGATAGTTATCACTGTCAAATTTTGATCACATATTTGAATAGATATATAAATAATATTAATGTGTGTGGTATTGTTGAATTTGTCGTAATAAGTAGTTTCTAAATATCAACTTTTTATTTACCGTTATTAACTTATTATACGTAGTTAAACATATTAACGGTCAAACATATTTTTGGAAGACCGTGAAAAAGATTTTGTAAGTTTGGTATGGGACAGAGGGAGTAATAAATTCACTATGGTATAAGCTAATTCTTAGGGTGAAAATAAACATAAAATAGAAATAAATATACAATATCGATCGATATTTGGCTTTTAGGTAATATAGTGGACTTGATGTAAGAGCCATTTTCACCGGATTTATCACTACAGTACTTCTTTCAAGGCTAGTTCAACACCAACTCATGATCTAAAGCATTTCAAGAATTTCTTAAAATAGTTAGAGCCACAAAACTTAGAATTAAGGGTAAGAAATTTAGAAATTGGATAATTGTGTTGAATAGAAATTGAATAATTTTTTGAATTGATATTAAAATTGTATCCCATCGATAATTATTAGTGTCGGGCACAATTATAAACTACATCAAGTTTTGTTTGCATAATTATTATTTAAATAAAAATAGACTAATAATATAGTAGAGTTTTTTTAAAAATTCACTTTGGGTTAGTAATTTAAAGTGTTCTTATTGGGTTTGAGATAAACCCCCAAAGTTAAATAAATTAATTTTTAGGGTTGAAATTAATTAATGTGCTATAAAATCTCTTACTTCCTCTGTCAATCTAATTACGTCTTACTTGCTCTTTTGTCATTATTCGATAATGATTTTATGATTTTAATATCTTCAATTATATTTAAAACTAAAGTATGAAAATTAAATATTTTAAAAATATGTGTTATAGTGAATGTAACAATATCTCATACTGTATGATATTTTATAAATTATAATTTTTTACAAGCCAAACAACATTAACTTTATTGATGAATAGTGACATAAGACATTAACAGGTTAGACCGATTACCATATAATTAAACCGACAAATGAATCGATTAACCGACATAACCGGATAACCGTAACCAATATTAGCCAATTAACCGGTAAACCGAATTAAATACTTGTTCGATGTTGACCGGTTATCAGTTTTCCAATTTTTTTATTTAATATATCACTCATGATCCATTCTAAGGCCAAGTGGCCAAATGAAGCACTCATGATTTACACCAGCCCTTTCTTTGATTTTCTACTCTTCCACGACATAACTTACTTGTTGATGCCTTCATACTCGGTAGCCTGTGAGAAAAGAAAAAGTAATGTTGATCAGCTTTGAAAGTCATGAATAGGATAAAATTAGGCCATCTAAGAATACAGAATCTAAGGAAAGTGTAGCACGGATGAAATTACAATCTATCATTACTAACAAGCATAGTAGAAGAAAAAATAGAAATTACAATGTCTGTTAGTCAAAAGATAGAATATGAAGTCACTGAATCTTTACTGTGTGACCGTCTCTATTGGATTTCATAATCAATTTAGGTCTGATTTTTCATTTTTTTAATCCCATCAATTTGATAAAATGAACCAACAAGATTGCCACATGTCCCTGGTAATAATGATCATGTCCATGGGAAAAAGAAAAGAAACTATACAATAAAAAAATTGTGACCATGAGGTTGAATGTTATGGAAAGGAAGAAAATGTTGGGATGATGGAAGCATAAACAAATTAAGTGAAATAAAAATAGCACAACTGAACCTTTATCCTACTATTAAGGGTTCACATATGTATCGTTTCAATCCATTGCATTCAATAGGAACATTGAATGTATAATAAACAATGCAAACCTATTTACGAAAGAGTAATGGTTTTTTTTGTATATGAATACCTGAATAAAAAAATAAAAAGGCTTGTTTGAGACCTGAAGACAACAATATAATTACTCGATCTTTGTTGATATAACATAATTAATTGTTTTATACTTAAATGAAAATAATATATATGTATTGAACATAGAAAAATATTAATGATTGTATAGTACACATGTTGAGGCAAACAGCACTCGAGAAGCTAAGCCATTATATTGGGAATAAATAATAACAGACTTTTTCATTGATCCAAGGATAAGTCTTCTTTTCTGTAGCCACGTGCTATCAGAGATACTTGCAAAAAAAGACATGAAAATCAAGAACAAAAAAGAAATGCTAAAACCAATTGTATTCATTCAAATCTAGATAAGATGGAGTACAGATTAGAGAGACCATCAATGGTCCATAATCCATTAGAGACAAGATGGACATGAGAAGAAACAAAGCTTGTCAAAATAGAGCTATAAATAGTTGAATCCGAACACATAACTAAAGGTGACTCATTGATTGCATTTAATTAAACATATTATGTGCAGTCACAGTGAAGAGATCAACCAAGAACAGCGAACATAACTAAAAGAAACTAAGAAGTTTAACTTTTTAACTTTACCTTTTCAATACAAAACCCCTAAAACTCTGCTGCCATTTCATGAGCTAATATGCCACATTGCCTGTCTACGAACAACAGCCTCAGCATTTTTTAGGAACCTTCTCCTTTCAAGAGATATTCTATGCTGGTCAACATGAATTATGAGATTAGAACATATTAATAACTTGGACAATCAGATTACTAAATTCGCTATAATACCAGATGAGTTGAATAAAGAGGATAAAAAACCAACTCATGAGGTGGAACTTGAGCACTAACTCTGTTAAAACCACATCCATACTTACGACATTGATAATGCAAAATTTCCATGGTAATGCTAGATATCGAAAAGGATTAGTTTACTCACTTTTAACTCCAATAAGATTATAACATAAACTGGCACATATTTTTTAATCCATCAAAGTACTTTGTCGTCAAACAAAGTGAAGACAGGTTCTGGAAAATGTGAAATGCCTAAGTATCCAAGAAGGGTGTCCTCTTGTTAAGGAATCAGTAAAAAATTATATGTCTACTTAAGTGATCCCATCATAGCAGTAATTTCCAATTCAGTCATTCAGCAGGTGCACTTTCACTGTAACTTACAAAAAATGCTATGTTCTATTTTGATAGTACCATAAAGAAACAAAACATATACCTCTGTTATAGGCAGTAGAGTTACATCGTGTGAAATGGCTGCATTTGTTAGTGAAACATGCAATGGGTTAGAAGCAACATCAGTTAGAATGGAATCAGGATTATCAAGAAGTTCTACTGTTTGAATATCAGCACCGCTAACACAACAAGAAGCAATGTACAATACTTATAGAAAACTGATGAAGGAGAATAATACTTCATAGACCACATATATTGACACAATCAGATACTCAAGACACGATAAACAACATTTAGTTAAAGTTGATCTCAACGTTAGCGGTCACGTTTATCACTATCAGTTAGGCCATCATATTTGTCTGGCATGAAATGAAATAACCATACACATAGAAATTCTTGAAATAAACCCCCGGCTTAAGTGTATGATTATGTTGTAAATACCATAAATCAAGAAATAACCGCTGCTTTCTTACCCGAGCCTGTCTTCAGCATGCCTCATGATCACGTGTATATGATCCTTGTCCTCCACTCTGTTATGACTTTCAACAACTGCACATTCTTCCATCTAAACATTCAAGTGTCAAAGCAAAGGTGAAAGAATCCAGTTAAAATAAATTCGACATGATGGTATCAAAAAGTCCGAAGGCATAGAGTTTACTTACCAGAGGGGAAATTAGAGCCAGCAATTTTGTTGAGGTCTAACCATTCTCCGAGGCAGTTTTCCAATTGCTACAAACTGATTTGAAAAGAGGGAAGGAAAAAACTACAAAGACTACAACTTTCAAGTTCAAAGTTTGTTGGAGCTGAAATTCCAGTTCAAGTTTTCTTTCTTTCATTCGACTTTTGAATTTCCAGGCTCTTTTGGAGGAAGGAGACAATTTAATAAAAATAATAACACAATCAAAATTTAAAGAAAGGACCATAGCTTTAAATAAATTACATAGTTAACCATCGCTTGTAATAATTAGATTGAGAAGAAGAAAATTCTTCTTGTTGCCAACTTCTCCATTCTATCAAGATCCTTGTATTATTTCCTTGATGTCATATCCTTGAAGCTATATCAAAACAAATTAAATCAACGAAGATTTTTTAGTGTAACGAAATAATATCCCCGCGACAAAATGCCGATCATTTGAGATCAAAATTCAAGAGTAAATCAGCACTGGAAAAGCTTAAATGTTACCTTAAGAAAGGTGAGAAGCAAGATAACTCCAGAGTTCCAAAGAGAATGTATGGTTATCGGAGTCAAAAGGTTCCGTGTTTGTGCATAAGACAGTCCTAGAGCAGACCCTACACACAGCATATTAGTTACTTCGACTATATAAAACAACCATTTATTGAGAATACGCGTAAAATATGAGGTTCTAATAGCATCGAGCATTTACACACTACCTAGTACAAACAACTGAGGAATTTCTCCGTGGGTGAGATGGGCGAGCGCAAACACAACATCACTAATAATTATAGCAGTGGGTGTCGGAACCCTGCAGAAGAAATCAAATCAGCACGAGTGATTTGTTTTCAGATTATGCATACAAAACGATAAGGAAAAGGAGGGGACAAAAAGTGATAAGCAGTTTTAGCTTTCATATCCATCCTCAACATTTTTTTCAACATTAAAACTCACATACCATTTGTTAGGTATACCATAAGGAAACCTCTAAAAACAGTCTCCTCGAGGATCGGGGCAAGGACCCCTGTGATGCCGACAAGGCAAGCTGTGCTGCATTGGACGTGAAGAACAATTCGATATTTTTATCAAATCACAACATGCACAACTGAAATCATTGCCATAAAATTGGAAATGTAGATGTATTAGCTAGCATTTTCCCTTTAAGTACCTGATACTAGAGGATCCAATCAATGGAAGCAAGCGAACTAGAGCATCAGTGTGTTCAGAAAAATAATTAGCATAGCTTTTGTCATGGAGAGGGGCAAAGGAAAAGTCACATTAAGTTTTCTTCTTCAACTCCTCCCTTTTGTTCTTCTCTCCAGGAAAATTAGTATAATCTCACCGGGAAAAAAACATATTCTACACGTTTGAACAAAAATAAATTAGTATCACAAGTAGAAATCTGACCTCTTTCTAGCATTTCACCACTAAAGAATGACACAGCAGCGCCTGTTATTGCAACAACAATAAGAGCTCCACCGAAACCAACACCTGCCCACAGTAACCATCCTTTCTGAAGATCAAAAGGTTTTCTCCAATCTGATACACAAATCCAACAAATTTTAGTTACTGAGATGCTGAAATATAAGTTTAACGAACAAAAGCTCCAACACATAACAAACAAAGCTAATTTATTGTAAGATATCTAATGTAATTCACATTATGGCTACTACCATAGCGATATACATCATCAGGTAGTGGTCCAAGTGAGGTTGTGACCCCAAACAGAACAGCAAGAACCACTGCAGTAACAATGCTGCAAAAATGACAAGTCAGCAAAACCAAACAGATGCTTCAAAATTCAAACATTCAAAAAAGATTAGTGCAAATGCTAGAAGGACTCATACGCTTGATCCACAAACAATAGTTCCGCCTTCCCATCCAGATTCAAATCTTCAACACGTATCCCCAGGTATGGTAATGCCGCTAACTCTATTAGTCCTGTAAAAACAAAACTGCCTGGAAAATAAGTAGCGGCATCTAGATTCCAAACACTTCTCAACACTATAATAGATAAACAACCAAAATGAAAAATCAATCATTCATGATAAGAGACGAATTTTTCAGACACAGAATATCATGTTACGCATTTCACACAGGCATAAACTTCACGTTCACGTCATCTTCTCAGAAACACCCCTGATCAATACACTTAAAACTCACTATAGGAGTAAAAATTCAAACAAATGCTACTAATATACCTGCATTGCATTCTAACCAGTAATAAAAAATACAACATGAGCTTTAACATAACAACAGTTTGAGAAGGCACCTCAATCCGCAAGTGACCAAGGTCAATGAAATCGCTTGCCACGTCCACGGCATGTCCCAACGCCTTAGCATAAGCCAATCATTTCCATTCTCCTAAAAAGTAAAAAAACCATCCTCCTAAAGAATTACACAGCATTCTATCTATCCACATTAATGTCAAAATTATTTATCAAAATCAAGAAACAACTACTAAACTCAGGAGGAATGATATCTTCATTTGTCATGGAACCTGGTATATCAGGTATTTATAGGAATTCCCTTCCCTCTTCCCATTCTCCCCCCACATGAGAACTCCAGTTTTATAACTATAGCTTAAAAGGAAGCCTGAACAATGATTTGGTAATGCTATCTGATGAGGAATGAGAATGGAAATTAAGTAGTTTATTTTTCAGAATACTATTCACGTGAACAGTAACCGGGAATAGTATTTCATGGTCTTAGAAGGTTTTTTTTGTTAGTTTTTATTTTCAGAATGTGTTAGTTATTTTAAGAATAGTTTTTATTATTTCCTTTTTAGCATTAGGAATCTGTTTTAATTCTGGTTTAGGAAAACTAGAAGGGAATCCGTTTCTTATTATGATTTACTTTTCTATCTATAAATAATGTATCCCCAGGGAGGAATAGAAATAAGATTCAGATTAATAAAATTTCTTGCGATTTATATCGTGAATTGAGTTGTGAGATGCAGCTTAACTTTTAGGTGTGAATCCTAGAATACCCCGAGGTGTGACGCCGAGGGTTTAGGAGTGATTCCTAAATTTATCCTTAGTTTCTTAATTTTCCGCAGATTTTTCCTCTACACTACAGCCATATACCTATAGTTTTCCTATCGTAAAGCCAAGTTCTAAACCTAAGATTCGTTCTAAACCTACGCTCCGTTGGTGCTGCATCAGTGGCGGTAGTAAGTGTTGACGTATAACATTCTCATAGGGATCTTGCCATTTCTATTCTCACCTCGAGGTTTACTGCTTTCTGTTCATTAATGTGCACTTTGGCTGGCCTCTGTGTTTGACTGGTAAAACTGTGTATGCTTTAATGTCTCAAATGTGCTTTTATCCTGCTCTTATATTTTTATTCCATCTGTTGAAGGATGAAGATTGACATCTCTTGATTGTGATTTGTTTCAGGATTCATCTCTCAGAATGCCTGAACTTGAGGATTTATTTTCGATTGCACCAGAAAAGTAATGTGAATTTCTTGCATACAGCAAATTGTTGCTATTTTGAGCTTTTAGAGTGTGATCAATTGATCCTAACAATACTTTTACAGTTGTGTCTTTATTGTTCAGTGGGGAATTAGAGAAAGTTGAGCATAATGAAATAACTTGTGAAAACTACTTGGATTTGCTAATATGAGTTGGCATGGGTATATGTTTGTTTGTGTTATCTCCTTCTAGGTTTATATAATTTTGGCAATTTCACAGTTGCTGCTATATCTCGAAGGCCTTTATTGGCAATTTCTATTAAAAAATAACTAGAACATTCTTTGGCTGTATATGAGAAATTTTGATCTATAGTTTTGAGCTGGTAGTGCCTGTTGCCTAGAAATAAAATTTGAGACATTTGGTGTTTCTGGCAATATACTCTTCTTGATTATTATTCATTGTTTCTGTTCACTATGAAGAGTTTCATCATCTTGATCCAAAGTTTCCTCCTCGGAGCACTATACCTTTTCAGATGAAAATCAATAAAAGGGTTAATTTTAGGTAAAGATAGCTTGGTTCAGCAGTATACGCTGTTTCCATGTGACCTGAGTTCACAGATTGAAGTGGTTGCAGTAAGTAAGGATGCATTTTTCTGGTCTTAATGGCTGGGTTCTACCCAGGAATCTGCACATGTGGGGGCTTCTATGCATCTGGCTGCCCAAAATGCCCTATGTCATACTAGGAAAGGCTTATACAAGTAGAGAGTCATGTAAAATTTTGAGTTACTAAAGTGGAATAGTTGTCATATGCTCAGGAAGAATGTCAATGATTACTTCATTTGATGGAAAACCCCATACCTTTCTTATACCAACATTCACACTTTCATTGCACTTGTTGATCCCATTTTTTAGAACACCGACCAGTTCTTATTAGAGGTACTACACTCTTGAATAAGAAGTATGACACATATAACCTCAAATACTCTGTTTTACTCATCTGTGCATTTAAATTAGAATTAAGAGGGGTTTTTGGCGTGCTCATATTCCTTCTTGTATTGAGTTTAGCAATTGAAGTTTTGGTTATCATTTGGCTGTATGGATTTATTACACCATTTATGCTTGGTTGAAAGGCTTGTTATCATCTATGTTTTAAATAGAGGTCTCTTTTAATAGTTTCACTTCTAGTCTTTACCTTGTGATAAAATCATGGATGTACTCAACATTTAATCTTCTTTCATTGTTCAGTCCGTGGAATGAAGCACCCTATAAAGACGCAGGAGAAAAGAATGCTCTGGGTGGGGTTACATTGGATGGATTTTTGTCTGAGGTTTGTTCAATCCATATCTTTTTCTTCTATTATAAGGACACATTTGTGTATCTATTGATGTTTTTTTCTAGTCCTGAAACGTGTTCCAAGTAATCTGCTTCACCCGTCATACTTGGGGCTGTTGCAGGGAGTGGCAGAATTATGATTGTTAAATATGTTCTGTTTGATTCTAAGCATGTGGATGAATTAGGATAGTTTAGCACAAACAAAGCTGATTTTTTTAATGTGTATAATTTATAACTATCATGTTTAATCTTCAGTTACTTGGGTTGAATTATCCTATTTATTATGATGACCTTATAAGCAGCTGCGCTGTTATCACGACTGTTGAAACCTGGTGGACAATTTCTGTGACGGTTGCTTTTGAGCATTGATACTTTGCTTATTACAATTTCTGTATGTGTTGCATAGTTTCTTTAATAACTTGATTTTGTGGTTTGCAGTGGGCCCTGATGGCACTTCTGGATCCGGTTCGGTGTTTTGAGTATCTTATTTATCTTGGATATACTGGTGATGTTTCATCTGCCATCCGGGTCACTCGGAGGAGACGGTTGGATCGTAAAAAGCAACTTACGGAAAGAAATGTTTTCCAGTGCTTTGTCTTTGGGCCCAAGGGTGCTGGGAAGTCCACTGTGTTAGATTCTTTTGCTGGAAGGTGTGTCACTTGCACTTGCATGTTTATGCTTAAAATTCAATCTTATTTTATTTGGAAAACATCCTGTTTGTGAATAATCATTGGAGTAATTGCTTTGCCATTACAGGCCTTTCCCTCAAGGATATGCTCCAACTACTACTGATGACCATTATGTTGTTCATGTTGTCGAACAACCTGGGGTAAGTTACAGTTATCGTCTTGTTTTAATAGAAGATGAAGAGAAACCTCTAAAATGCTTAATAGGACTTCGGAGCTAAATATAATTGCTGACATTATACATAATTAAATACCTTGACATTTTTTTAAGCCTATAGAGCAGTGGAAAATGCTTTCTTTAATATTTTCTACCTTGTATTTGACTTTATCATGCAGTCTCTTGTTTATATTCTGCTTTCTGACTTGTTAGTTTTATTGTTTTCTCTGGTCAAGTCTTTTGCCTAATACATTCATGTAATCTGTCCAGGGCATCAAGAAAACTCTCGTATTACGTGAGATTCCGGAGGATAATGTTAAGAAGTTTCTATCTAACAGGGATGCATTGGCAGCATGTGATGTTGCACTATTTGTTCATGACAGGTAGACGAAGCATCTATGTGCTGAACTTTGATCACCTTTTACTGTATGACTGTCAAATGGTCTAAGTCAGTTACTACTCTCTCTATCTTTTACTGTATATGCCATGATGTTATTGGGGGTGTTTCTGTCAAATAATTTCTTGAAGGCTTTGGATGGGTATGGATCGATGTGGATGTTATCCTTACCCTAAAATTGAATCCTACTTTAGCACGTCAATTTATCGAGTTTTTTAAAATACTATTGTGTTGGTAACTCTTTTGTTTGGAGAGCAGTTGGTCCTTTTATGCTCTCTTGGAAATTTATTTTTGTATTATCACTTTCTGATGAAGATGATGATTATGGTATTATAATTGGTTGCTGCACTTTGCTGCTCTGATTACTATTACTGTTTTGGTGACTGGTGCTTCCACCCAGATCTCGAGAATCTTCATGGAAGAGGGCTACTGAATTGTTACTTGATGTTGCTAGCCAAGGGGAAGCTACCGGTTATGAAGTTCCTTGCCTCATAGCTGCAGCTAAAGATGACCTTGAGCCATATCCAACTGAAATACAAGATTCAACAAGGGTAAT
>JAULKK010000013.1:2904050-2914675 GCA_032355705.1 Rubia peregrina | reverse complement strand
CGCCAACGGGTCCTGGCGCTGGGCTACCGTGAATTTACCTCCTCCACCAGGACCTGGGGTGTCGGGCAGGTGGGGGCACTGCGAGCGAGCGATATCGCCTTTTGGTCCAATTAAATCATTAGACAAGCATCATTAATGTTATCTAAGTTAAATATTTAATGAACCTTTATCGGATTAATCTCACTAGAAACGACCAATCACTAATGTCTACACGCAAAACATAATCACAAATTCACAATGCTTATTTATGAGTTTTTTTTTATTCCTTGAACTTGGTCATTCTAGACCTAAAAATAATTATTTTAAAAAAATTATGGAAATTTTTATTTGTGTAAATGAGGATCCAATATCAAGTTGTCAAGTGTGTGGAAAAAAAGTAAAAGCTGTAAAAAAAATTGATTTAGTGTAGTGGTTACATTAATTTTAATTTTTTTCATACACTTAGTAGCTTGCAACTGAACTCTCACATGTACATACAAAAATTCACCACATAAATTTTTTTTTGCCTAAAATGTCATGTATACCGGAGCCTTTTTCTTTGTTTTTTATTTTATTTTAATGTTTCATAATTTTATTTGCAAATGTAAACCACTCATCCATATAAAAAAATGCACGCAGATGTTATTGATGAAAGGGTTTTATTAATTTCATCTCCCTTAAATTTAAGAATAAATGACAAATGACTCTTCAAATATTTTATTAATTCTATTCAAGATTGAATCAATTTTGAAAAATGCAATGTCGGTTGTCAAGAGTTAAATGGATAAGAAAATAAGAATCGCCGACACATGTTCCCTTCTTTTTAACAAGATTGAATTACAAAAGCCTACAAAAGTCTCAAGTTAATTGTACTTTAATTCAGATCTATTTAATTGAGCTAATTTTGATTTAATTTAATTTAAATTAGATGAGGAAATATGAGTTTCACCTTACAATGAACCTAAATGTAATTTAAAAAAATAATCAATTCTCATATGGTATTGTATATTTAATTATTTTAAATGTATGTTTTGTTGTATATGTGCGTGTATTATGCCAATTTTCTTAATTTAAACATACAAATATATATATATATACACACACAAATATATATATACAAAAAAACATCACTATCAGCCACCTATTAAACGTTTTACTCTCTTCACTCAAGTCTCTCTACACATTTCAGCTTGCAAAAAAATCACCTAAAACTATGGTGCCAAACTACCGGGGGGAGTATTAAGAGTAATTAGCACATTTTTTAAAGAAGAAAATTGAAATAGACATTTATTTGTGGGGATATCATTTTACAAAGAGTCTGTCTCTTGAAAGACGGTCTTTCCATAAATTATGGAAAAATCAAGATTTAAGCTGTAAATTTGAAGAAAATTAAATAAATTTTTCGGGTGGTATTAATCGGGTCATTAATTTATCACTCATACATGTTGCATAATAAATTTTTAATATTGTAATTAAAATCTTTTACCTTTCAATAATTTCAATTGAACCTCGTCTTTCCAAATGTTAATGGAAAGACGGTTTTTCTCAAGACTTTGCCTTTTACGGTATAATTTGCCTTACAAAAAACTCAAAACCTCATTCTTAGTTTGCCCAAACACCAAGGATCTACCATAAATAAACCAATCTTAAACCCCAAGGGATCACACATGCATACCGTTGTTGGGGGAAGTTAATGATAGAAGGAGCATTAACTCAAAACATAAAAGCGCCCGAAGATCACTTTTGTCGTACGATATTTTTAATTTTGGTCTTCACTGTGTGAGTGTGTGAGTGTGTGAGAGAGAAACAAGAGAGAGAGGAGAGACAGAAGGATTCCCTGTTCCGTGTGGGTCGATGGATCTACTTCCCTTATTATAGTCTCTTCGTTCATATTTTTATCCTGTTTTCATTGAGCGAACTATTTTAGCTCATTCATTGATATAAAAAAACCCATCTTTTCTCCCCAAGATCGCAGCTTTATTTAGCTGGCGGAATCCCACTGCTCAATCTGAATCCCTCATGGTTCTGGGCTTTTAGCAATCAGATCAAAAGCTCTGATTTTGGTGCGATTTGGTAAGCTGATCTGTGTTTTTTTTATAGAACTTTTGCATCTTTTGATTCTGTTTTGAACCATTGCTTGATTGTATTGATGTTGTTTAATTCGTGGATTATTTATGGGTTTTTCTTGTTCATGGAGTGGTTTAAGGAAGATGGCTCTGTGTGTGTGTGTGTTTTAGGGAGTTTAGAATGTTGTCGAATGAAGGGGTGAGATCTTTTGTAGTTATGTTGCTTTGTGTATGTTTTTTATCTTGATTTAAGGTTGAGCTTTTATGGCTATTTTTGTACATGAGTCCGTTGTATAATATTACCTACAATTGGAACAGAGTTACTCCCACTTAAAGGGTCGTGTCTGATTAAGCTTTTGATGACATTCTCTGTTCATTATTATATATTAGAATAGTAATTTGTTGGAACAAGCTAGGATAGACAGTTTAAACGGAGTTGTGCATTCGATCAGATGATGAAAATAGAAAATTGTACGTTGGAGAATCATGGCTCTCCGTGTGAAATGGAGGCGTATGTTTCAATCTGGACTATGATTCTGTTGACCCAAAGCCAAAAAGATATAGAAGTGGATCTCTTGCAATAAAATTGATTTCTTTCATAGTGTAAATCGGTTTACGTGGCTTTAGCTTGTACCTATTACTATTTTCTTCAAGGATCTCAAATCTGAAATTAGTCTGATTGACATGTAGTATACTTATTTTATGATAGTTGTTTCAATTGAATGTCACCTCCACTCATTGTAAATGCGGGTGGGCGCATTCCCTATACCTTTAATTGATTGATCCCGCTAGTGTTTTGACATATTTTGTGATCATATGCTCATATGTATACTATTGTGCTTTGGAATATTTTCAGGGCCTAATGGCGAACAAATTAACGGCGGGGGATAGTAGGACTAGGAGTTCTATATCGATTTTCATAGTAGCAGGGCTGTGCTGTTTCTTCTACCTGCTGGGAGCATGGCAGAGGAGCGGGTTTGGCAAGGGGGACAGTATCGCTTTGGAGATGACTAAGACCAACACTGCCTGTAATGTCATTCCAAATCTCAACTTTGAGACGCACCATGGAGGCGGGACCGGGATGATCGATGAATCGAACACGAAGGTGAAAGCTTTCGAGTCATGTGGTCCTAAGTACACTGATTATACTCCGTGCCAGGATCAAGCTCGTGCAATGACATTCCCCCGGGAAAATATGAACTACAGAGAAAGGCACTGCCCGCCTGAGAAAGAGAAGCTGCATTGTCTTATTCCAGCTCCCAATGGATACGTAACTCCGTTCCGGTGGCCTAAGAGTCGTGACTATGTTCCTTATGCCAATGCACCGTATAAGAGCTTGACCGTTGAGAAGGCTATTCAAAACTGGATACAGTACGAAGGAAATGTGTTTAGATTTCCGGGTGGAGGTACCCAGTTTCCTCAGGGAGCTGACAAGTACATCGATCAACTTGCTGCTGTGATTCCTATTGACAATGGGACTGTACGAACAGCTCTAGACACTGGCTGTGGGGTATGTCAAGTGTTGCCTGAGTTGCTTTATGCATCCAGTAAATAACTTATGTGTAGTTCGCTGATTATGAATATTTGATTTATTTCACAGGTTGCGAGTTGGGGAGCATATCTCTGGAAGAGAAAAGTCGTCGCTATGTCATTTGCGCCAAGAGATTCACATGAGGCACAGGTTCAATTTGCTCTGGAAAGGGGTGTGCCAGCGGTTATTGGTGTTCTTGGAACTATAAAAATGCCATATCCCTCTAGAGCCTTCGACATGGCACATTGTTCCCGTTGCCTGATTCCATGGGGAGCAAATGGTGAGGATATTGCGTAAAGGCATCACCTTTTGGCTTGAAAGTGCAGTCTTTATATGGTGTTTTAGGTAGCTAGATCATCTGAATGCATTTCATGGTTTTGCAGATGGTATGTACATGAAGGAAGTCGATCGAGTCGTGAGACCTGGTGGATTCTGGATTCTTTCCGGGCCCCCTATTAGCTGGAAGACTAACTTTAAGGCATGGCAGCGCCCCAGGGAGGAACTTGAGGAAGAACAAAGAAAGATCGAGGAAGTTGCTAAGCTTCTCTGCTGGGAGAAGATCTCCGAGAAAGCTGAAACTGCAATTTGGCAGAAAAGAATAGATGCTGATTCTTGTCGTGCCGAACAAGAGAACACTGGTGCTGAGTTCTGCAAAGCTTCAGATCCGGATGATGTTTGGTATGCATGCTTTCATGCTTATATTCCTGACACTCTAATGATGCGCTATTAGATCTTTTATGCCATGATTCCCAGAAAAGCACACTCATTAAGGGTTGAAGTTTCTAACCTGTACTAAACCTTATTTCATGCAATTTTCAGGTACAAGAAAATGGAGCCATGTGTGACTCCATATTCAATTGGGAAGAGTGAAGATGGAGAAATAATTAAGCCATTCCCGGAGAGGCTTTATTCTATTCCCCCAAGAGTGGCCAGTGGATTGGTTCCCGGTGTCTCTGTTGAATCATACGAGGAAGACAATAAGAAATGGATAAAGCATGTAAGTTACTACAAAAGAGTCAATAAGATACTTGATTCCGGAAGGTATCGCAATATCATGGACATGAATGCTGGATTGGGAAGTTTCGCTGCTGCTATCAATTCTCCCAAACTGTGGGTTATGAATGTCGGGCCTACGATTGCTGACAAGCAATCCCTTGGTGTGGTTTACGAACGAGGAATGATAGGCATCTATCACGATTGGTATACTCTCTGCTTCTTTCTATCCTATCCTATGATTACATCGGCTATACTTGATGCAAGAAACCCTTTATTGTTAAACCAAGTATTTTACAACATTGATATGTTATCGTCCAAATATTCCACTGATTCCTGTTGATCTCACATAGGTGTGAAGGCTTCTCAACGTACCCAAGGACATACGACCTCATCCACGCCAACGGTCTTTTCAGTTTGTACAAGGACCAGTGAGTTCTACCATGACATTTCCTTAATGCTTCATAGAATTTCGTATCCTACTGAAATCTTTGACCTTTTCATTTATCTCTTCTAAATTACCTCAAATTCTTCGTGACATCTGCTTATAAGGGCCATATTTTGTTGGAACGATCATTCTTATACTGTCCTGCAGCATCAGTCATTAAGAAAAATGATAGTAATCGATAAATTCAAGCTATTTTTTTCACTTAAAAACACGGGAGTTCCAGAATCCTATATATTAGCAAAGCATGAAATCTACTTTTCTTTTAAACTAGATCCAAGTTTTCTCTGTATGTATATCAAGAGTCACTAGTAGTAGTTCACTTCGATGAAGAAGTTTTGTCTGATTTTGCCTTGTGATTGTTGGTGTTTGGATGATAATACTAAGTGGCTTTGCAACCGATCATTTCAGGTGTGACTTAGAAGACATCCTGTTGGAGATGGACCGGATTCTGAGACCCGAGGGAACTGTCATAATCAGGGACGAAGTCGACGTGCTCAACAAGGTGCAGAGCATAGTAGCCGGCATGAGATGGACGTTTAAATTATCCGACCACGAGGATGGCCCTCTTGTCCCGGAAAAGGTTCTGTTCGCGGTGAAACAATACTGGGTGAATAACTCGACCAAGTCTCTGTGAGTTCAGACATGAAATGTCGCGGATGACTGGAATCGAGCAATGTGGAGGCGGACAATTCTTTCGAAACCATGTTAGCCTCTCTCTCGGGTTAAGCTGCCATACTTCCCGGCAAGAGATTTTTTCCGGCGAGCTGTTTACCACGGGACGTGATAAAAAGGAGGGGCTGTTTTGTGTGCGGTTTAAGTAGGGTGTTGGATAAAGCTGTATCTGTAACATTTGCTATATTTATATTCCTTCACACTATTGAACTGGTTATTAACTTAAATTTACCATCTTGTTTCAGCTACACTGTCTTTTGCATACCCACTTTCCCCATCATACTAGCATGTCGTAAAAAAATGTGATATCAACCTTTTGTTTTGGACAAGTACTCCTTTGTTGCATTTCAAACTGCACATTTTGACTTTCATCAGTTGATTTGAAAGATGTTTAATCCTTAGGACTACCTCATTCAAGAATAAATTTTCGGTCAACTTTCTCAAGTCATGTTTGACCATAAATTTCAATTAGTATATAGGTTACAATATGAGCATGTGATATATTTTTGGATTTTTTGCAACATTTATTTTCTGAAGATCAAATTTTTATTCACTGTTAGTATATTGAACTAAACTTATCGGTAGTCAAACATGCTTGACCAAACAATATGAACTTTATTCTGGGGCGGATGGAGTATCTTTTATTAACGAATCGAACAAAGTACTACTCAATAGTATTTATACTATACACTGTTTTAATTATATGGTCAAAATCAATAAGTTTTGACTAAATGAATACGTAAATTGCAGCTATGACAGAGGAAGTAGCATGTGGAAAGGTTTAAGATAGTGAGTTATGGGCTCTAGCCCCGGGAGTAGAATGGGCTCTAGCCCACCAAGTTCAAGGTTGAGTTTTGTGTAAATGAACGAGAAAAAGGAAAGCCAGGATATGCTTTTGGAATTTATTCTTTCATCGAACTGAATTATTTGTTTCGAGGCAAAATCTTGGGAAATATCACATTTTTATAGATAAATGAAAAGATGGAGTTGAATTTAAATTATAGAAAGATAAAGGTTTTAGTTGCAATATTAAAATTTTATTATGCAACATTCAGTTGTTATAAGTTTATGACTTGATTAATGCAACCTGAAAATTTTATCATAATTTTTTTCTAATTTGCAGTTTAAACTTTGGTTTTTTCATAACTTATGAAAATATTTTATTTCAAGAGACAGACTCTTGTTTAGATGGACCATTCATAGTTAATGTAATTAAAAGAGTGATTTGATACTTACTTTTATTTATTGCAGCGAATTTTCTGTAATTTTAAGAATCTTTTAAATTTAAATACTATAATATGAACCTACAAGTTATTGGCAGGAATTTTTTTTGTGATTGATCCAACCATTAAATGGTTTAATTAGAGATCTTTTTAATTTTTATACATACATTTATGAGATTGTCTCTGGAAAGACGGTATTTTTTCTAAGTTATGAAAAAACCAAGATTTAAACTGCAAATTAAAAGAAATCACGACAAAATTTTTAGGTTGCATTAATCGAGTTATAAACTTATAAGAACTGCATGTTGCATTACAAAATTTAATATTTCAACTGAAACCATTTAACTTTGTATGATTCTAATTCAATCCCGTCTTTCCATATGCTTATGAAAAGATGATGTTTCCAAAAATTTACTTACATTTATTACTATTAATACTTTAATTAATATTAACTGAATTAGGCTGAATTGTAATGTAATTTTTTAAATTAAAAAACAGTTTAATAAGTTTTACACCTTTAAAAATAAACGAGAAATATACTGTTAAGAAGCTAAACGTTTGGAAGATCGCTAGAAAATAAAATCCTTAGCAAAGATGGCATATTCTAATTTTATTTAAATTTATATATTGTACTTCTTAGTTTAATTTTTGCAAATTAAACTTGAAAATATGATTTGAATGTTAAAATATAAGAAATACTATATAGAAAAATAACAAAAATAAATGTATACTCCATATATGAATATAACTATGAATATTTTGAAAGTGCTTATATAATCATTTATCGACACAAACTTGAATAAATGATCTTCTTTGACATTTGATTGACATTAATTGACAAGTTTTAGTAAAGAGGTAATGCAAATGACATAAATACCTTCGTAGCATGACTAACTTTTTTTCGGATGGAAAAATTATATCTTCAGTTTTTTTTCTCACAAAAATGCCCATATAACATTTCATAAATGTATAAAATTCTTGAAAGCACTAGTATAACTGTTAGTGTCTCACATCGGTGGTTAATAGAGTTACGACTCAATATATAAGATCATGGAGTCACCCCTACATAGTCATAGAATATTAGATAAATTAGAATATTAGAGACAATCTCATGAGGGGACGTGTTAGTGTCCCACATCGGTAGTTAACGGAGTTACGACTCAACATATAAGATTATGTGTCACCCATACACAGTACCAGTTGATTTTATGATAGGAACTCATGATTATAATAATAACCTTTAACTGATATAAACATTATTATTTAATTTCTCTCGCTATTTTTTAGTTTTAAAAATTCACATTACAAAAATATCCGTAATTGTTGGCATCACTAAGTCATTGGTTTTACCCACCACCAACGTTGCAACAACACCGCGTCTCACACTTTCATCCACCAACGTCACCCAATTCAGTACTACCCTTATAGCGCCTCATCGCACCACCATCACCGTTAATTTCAGCACCGCCACACCCCCTAAGCTTCCGCACCCTGCCGCTCTATTTCCCTCTCGGTCCCCTTCCTCTCTTTCCACCATCGACGATCCCCCTCCTTGTGTGTCTCCACTTAAAATTTCAAGCGACCCTCAACAAACATTAACTACTCCAATCGCGCACCAGCACTCGAGTCGTTGTCCACTTTTCTTCCCCCGGCCCAACACCAAAATCATCCCCAAAAAATATGATTCTTTTTGGATAAAAGAATTTGTTAGAATAGAAGAATATGGAAGGAAAGAAAAAGGGAGTATCTTGTATGCTCCATAGAAGAGGAAAAACCCATCACATTTGAAATGGAGATTTTTTTATTTTTTTTGCAGAATTGGACATTAAAACCAATAATTAGACAAGGTTTGGCATATTTAGTAGACAATACCAGCTGGCCATTTTGCGTAATCCCATCCCACGACGTGCTCCATCCATTTCTGTTCATGTTTCCATACAAAATGAGTGCAATTTGAGATCGTGTTCTTCAATCAACCAAAGGAAAAAAATAATTTATTTGGAAGTTTGTATTGAATGGAGTTTGACACACCATGCGTAAATAGTGTTAAACCCGGTGAAAATGCCAAAAAGTAGGCCATTTTTCACGTCAAGTTCGCATTAAACTTGCCCAGAAACTGCCCCGCGACTTGGCTCTTGAACCACCATTCCGATCAACCATTTCATTTGATTTGAATGTTTTCTTGTATGTTTTGGAAATTTGGAGAAAGGGTGTACTTATGGGGGGACATTGTTTTTGTTTTTATTATACTATACATTTCACTTGAAATTGAGGTCTCAATTCCACCATAAGTATCTTACTAGTTACTTACCCTATATCAGATTAAACTGCATGGATCATTTAGATTCGATGTTGATAAGATATGGGACTCACGGCCCATATCATATGAAATCAGTCCAGTGGATTAAGATTGACCATGAAAAAAGCATGATGGGACATGACCCATCAAATCAGTCATCAACCCATATAACAAGGAGGTAACATGTTATAAAATGTATGATCACTTGTTCCTTCTTCCTAGATACGCTACTAACACCCAACAGGACCTCCGATTTGACTTGATCGGCGAAGCGGGTATGACTCACGGCTTGCTTGCGTGAACTTTGTCAGGTTATATCTTGTAGGTTGTGGAGCGGGCTTAGGAGTACTAGAACAACGATTGAGCAATCCATAAAGTCTTTGGACTCAACCGTTGTAATATGTTGTTTTAAATATTATTTATGTATATCATTAAAATACATGGCTAAAAAATATTAATAATCAAATATATTTTTTTGTAGTTAGTAAAAGAAACTACGCACCATTTAGTTTGGCATTGATGGAGTATATGATATTGGAATCGAGGATAAGACAATGTAGATAATGTTTTAATTATAGAGAAGATCTCTTAAGCAATGGTTTTTTTTAAAGTTATGAAACAATCTCTATATTTTTTATTTAAATATTATATTTTTTAACTTTAAAATTATACATTTTAATAAAATACATTTTGTATTTGTGACATTCAAACATGTATTAGTACATATTTAAGTTATAATGTACACATACATTCTTAAGAAAAAAGTTATAATATTTTTTCAGTAAATTTAGAAAAGACTGTTTACCGTAAAAATTAGTCATAGCCTTTTCAACTCGTTTTCTGACTATTATTAATTATTTATATATTATTAACCGCTATTTTTTCTCATACATTTACTTTCCATTATAAAAAGACGACCAATGTTAGAATGTTAAGAGAGTGCCTGCTTAAAGCAAATGTGAGCACTTCTTCTTCTTTTTTTTGAAAAAAATGAAAACCTCTCTCATTACCAAAACACTTTAAGACCATACACCTCTTCGCCAAATCAACTTCTCTTTTGTCTGATTTAAATTGAATAATGAAAAAAATTATTTTACCGTTTTAGCTTAACTAGCAATCATATGTTCCAACATAGTCTAACTTAACCAAGTGTGAAAAATAAATAATGCACGAGACACACAACTTGGTTACGCAGTTCGGTGAAATCCACTTAAATCTACGGGGTCGGGCCTAGTTCAGAATAAATTCACTAATCAGAAAGATATAGTACAAATTACACCATACAACTATACGTATCTTTTCTAATTCTAAACGTGAATTTTGCAAGCTCCCCTTGATACTGATCCGCCTTGATCAGACTCCCTCTGACCTCGAAACTCGTCGACGCTGGATCTCCTCCTCCCGAGGAATTAAG
>JAULKK010000013.1:2842024-2852560 GCA_032355705.1 Rubia peregrina | reverse complement strand
CCCGCACATGGGGGCCCGGTACCGGTAAACTCAGGAAATCCCCACACTGCCGCTGCCGAGTTTCGAACCACTGACCATTGGAGCAGATGAATCAATTCCCAGCCGCTGGAATAGAACATTGATAGAATTCTGCAATAGACACTGCATTTACATAACCAAACGTGAGATCCATTTGTAATGGACGATTTGTTCTCGTTATTCTCTTCCTCAAACTCGTACGTACTTACGTAACAGGTCAGGAGCACAAGAAAGAAAAGTGTGCCACGCTGTAATTTCTTGAGATTAAGAGGCAAGTGTTTGTAATTAATGAAACTATACAAGACACTAATGCAATTGTCAAAAGATCCCAAGTCTCTTTGCAAATTTCTTTTGGTGAAGGCACTAGGAACACAAACTTTTGTCCTTATTTGTTGATTAGTGGCCCCCAAAGCAACATTCCAATCATCACAATCATCGAATCCCAGATTCAAGATGACGACTTTCATGATGCTGATAAGGCATTCATTACTCCGAAAAACAGGGGATGTTAGAAAGAGTCAGCTAATTCCTAAGAAAAAAGAAAGAAAAAATAAACGGAATGTGGAGAATTTCAAAAAAATCACATTTCAACAAAGATTTGCTGAACTAATTCGTTCGTCCGCAAAACCCTTTTGATCCCCGATTATAGGGAAGAAAACCCTCCAACGTTTAGCTGGAATATTCAATTACGAAGGTAATGCGATCATTTCATTTTGTATAGCAATTGTTATCAAGAATGCGGAATAGTGCGTGACTCTGTGTTTCTTGAAGAAAGTTTCTGGGGTGTTTTGAAATATCATGAGGTGGGATTTGTGTTTCATGCAACAAGATTAGTGCTTCATGTGATGGGGTAGGTAAATAATGGAGGCGATTTTTATATGGAGAAGAATAGGGCATTGCTTGTAGCAGCATTTGGAGGCTCAAATGGGGTTTTGGGCTCTTGATTTCAGTGTTAATTTCTTGCAAATTGAATGGCTGATTTGCTGAGGCCTAGTACTTCTGAGAGGGACATTGAACAGGTATTTGTTTCCCTTTTTGCCTTGTGAAAGTTTGCAGTTTAGGTAATTTTGGTTGCTGTTTAGGTGTTTGATGTAATGCTTGTTTCATTTTGGGTTGTTATGGAAGGCCATTAAAGCACTGAAGAAGGGGACTTTTCTGTTGAAGTATGGGCGGCGAGGGAAACCGAAGTTCTGCCCCTTTCGACTGTCTAGTGTGAGTTAATGTGCTTTCCTTTACTAGGTAGAGAATTCTCAAGAATCAAGGTTTTGAAATGGTTGCATGTTTCATGTTGTGGCTTAGCAGTTAACTCTTGATGTACTAGAAATGGTAAGAATGATGAGATTTCCTACGGATGAACAATCATTTAGGCACTGTCTTGATTTAGCCGTGCATTAGTATAGTTGTATCTTTCTGTCAACTACTCAAGTTATTGCTGCTCAATTACAGGATGAGTCTGCACTAACATGGTACTATGGCAAACAAGAGAAACAGCTTGAACTACATCAGGTTTCAAAGATCATTCCTGGACAGCGTACAGTGAGTATGCTGATTCTTATCTTTTTGTTCTTTCTATTTTCCTAGGTTTTGCATTTTCTCATGATATTCAACCTTTTCTTCTTGTTGTTGGCCCTGCCATTCAGGCAGTATTTCAGCGGTATCCTCGACCTGAGAAGGAATATCAATCATTTTCTCTCATATACGGTGATAGATCTTTGGATGTGGTGAGTTTGTTCTTTCTCTGCATTGAAACACATTACTAGTTGAGTATAATCACAGCCGATTGCATTCATACCGGTCTTAGTTTCTCATCGAACTTTTGGTTCTATCTTGGACAGATATGTAAAGATAAAGATGAAGCTGAGGTATGGTTTGTAGGGCTAAAAGCACTTATAGCGCCGGGTGGCTACCGTAAGGGCAGAAATGAAGGACGGACTGAGACATCATCTTGTGAAACTCCACGTGGTCGAAAGGGCTTTCCATTAAGTCTCCCTTTTGTGAGTTATGAAGTTTACCATGTTAATCCTTGCAGCTTAGGGTAAGGACTTTCTTTGCTAACTTGTTAAGATTCTTGCTATGTTAGGATCCAGTAGACAGCCCTCGAACGGAGCCACAAAGTCGATGGGGGAAAGCTTTTTCTGATATTGTTTCTTACACAGCAGCACAAAAGAATCCTTTTCCAGCTGATATAATCACCACGTCTTCTACACCACTGATACCGAGTCCTATAGACAACAGCTCTAATGCCAGGAGTTCAGCTGATACTAATCGAGTCAGTTTATCCAGCGCCGTGAGTTCCTCAAGCCAGGGATCTTTTCATGAGGACTCCGACTCTTTCGGTGATGTTTTCATCTGGGGAGAAGGCGCTGGTGAAGGGCTGCTCGGGGGTGGAGAACTTCGAGTTGGAGAACCATGTGGGATTGAAATAAACACTAACGTGCCAAAAGCTCTGGAGTCAACTGCAGTTCTTGACATACGAAGTGTTGCCTGTGGTGATAGCTATGCTTGTTTAGTTACTAAACAAGGGGAAGTTTTCAGCTGGGGTGAGGCGAAAGGAGGCAGGTTAGGGCATGGGCGAGAATCTGATCTTTCGAATCCAAAGTTCATTTCTGCTCTAAGTGGCATCACCATTGAAATGGCTGTTTGTGGTGATCATCACACGTGCGCTGTAATGACAACTGGAGACCTTTACAGTTGGGGAGATGGCACCCACAATTGTGGCCTTCTTGGACATGGAAGTGAAGCAAGTCACTGGATCCCTAAGAAAGTCAGTGGCGTTATCGAAGGGATTCACGTGTCGTATGTTTCTTGTGGACCTTGGCATTCTGCTCTGATCTCATCCTCCGGGCAGCTTTTCACATTCGGGGAAGGAACATTTGGTGCATTAGGCCACGGCAATACACTTGTAGCCAATGCACCCCGAGAAGTTGAGACCTTAAAAGGGCTGCGCACTGTGAAGGTCGCGTGTGGCGTGTGGCACACGGCCGCCGTTGTTGAAATCAGCGTGCCCTTAAGTTCTGGACTGTCGGATGTCCCTCTCTTGGGTAGTTTGTTCACCTGGGGTAGTGGAGACACAGGACAGCTTGGCCATGGTGATAGAAGATGTAGGTTAATCCCTCGGAATGTGGCCGCATTGGACAGTTTACGCTTCTCTCGAGTTGCTTGTGGCCAGACTTTGACAGTTGCTCTGACTACAACTGGGAAAGTGTACACGATGGGTGGTAAGGATCACGGGCAGTTGGGGAATCCCTCGGCTGATGGGAAGGCTCCCATTTGTGTCAAAGGCAAGATCAGTGACAGTTTTGTGGAGGAGGTCGCGTGTGGCTCTCATCATGTCGCGGTTCTGACTTCGAAAATGGAGGTTTACACATGGGGAAAGGGCTCAAATGGTCAGTTAGGCTATGGTGGGAATACTGACAGAGATGCACCTGTTTTTGTTAGTTTCTTGAAGGACAGACTGGTCAGATCTTTAGCGTGTGGCGCGAACTTTACTGTCACTATCTGTGCTCATAAGCGAATGACTTCTGCTGATAACACTGTGTGCTCTAGCTGTCGCAATCCTTTCAACTTCAGAAGAAAGCGCCACAATTGCTACAACTGTGGACTTCTGTTCTGTAAAGCGTGCAGCTTGAGGAAATCGACAAGAGCTTCTTTAGCCCCGGGTATGAACAAGCCGTATCGTGTTTGTGACGAGTGTTATACTAAGTTGCAGAAACCTCTGAACTTAAGATCTGGGCAGCGAGCTCCCGTTGCCAGAAGCGCGACTGTGCCAGATAAAGATGGAGGGGGCGCAAAACTGTTGCATTCTGACTCGTTTACTCTGTCTGAGGCCGGCACAATTAAGAGTATGACCAGAGTTGCTTCCAGCACCAGCAATATGTTCCATTTCCAGAACGGCGATGATCCGAGACCTAAATCGCCAAAAGGCGTGACTAGAACTAAGACTCTCTCGATGTCTCTTCCTAGCTCTAGAATGGTATCGCGCTCCACATCTCCTATGCAAGTGAAAACCCAACCACTACAACATGCTGCGACGGTTCCTATACCTCTCCATGTTCACAGAGAGGAGTCAGATGGCGATGAACAAAAGCAGGATAACGCGGTCTTACAGGAGGAAATCAAATGCTTAAAGTCACAGGTATGCAGCTGCATGAGTTCTGAATTGATGTCTCGATTTTCTGTTTATCGAACCTGCATCAATTTTAGGTGGAAGAACTTACCAGCAAATCGCGACACCTTGAAGCTGAACTCGAGTCAAAATCAAGTCATCTGAAGGAGGTCACGGCCCAAGCGGCCGATGAAGCTGAGAAAAGCCGAGCTGCGAAGGAAGTAATCAAGCAGTTAACTGCTCAGGTCAGTAATGACAAATCCACACTATCTACTTATGCTCCTATTTGATTCTTGATTTGATTGGTCTGGCAGTTGAAAGAGATGGCTGAGAGATTGCACGAGCCCAAGAGTCCTTCCACAATGTTCAACAATCTAATCTCTGGTGTAGAAGCAACATCTAATGGTCTTGACGCCTCCCACCAAGCGCCTGTTAACATTGAGTCCAGTTCGAGCTCAAATGGTCCATCTTTGCCAAATGCAGTCAGGGCTCCGGTTCAAAAACACGAGCGCGTGGTGCAAGATGAACCGGGAGTGTACATATCACTCGGCTCCTCTCCTGGAGGGGGGAATGAATTGAGACGGGTACGCTTCAGGTAAACTGCTAAGGTTTATGTACTTTTTTAATGCATGCAGAAACCTGTGTCTCATGATCTTGTGGTCTTTTCGCATGTAGTCGGAAATATTTCAGTGAGGAGCAGGCAGAGACATGGTGGGCGGAAAATGGAACAAAAGTACTCGAACGACACAATATCAGACTCCCTACTTAACTAGATTTCACTAGCACAAGGTTGATTAGGAATGCCAGAACTTGTAAAGAGTTTTCTTTTCTGAGGCTATATCATTTTTTCTTAATTTGTTAGAGATCTTAGCTAGCTCTTAGGAGAAAATTTGTTTCGGAAAATCAATCAGTTTTATATGATAATGTTTTCCAATTCTTGCTGTTAGCTTTATATCTGAAAATGTGAAGTTAACCACAACGTGACAGGCATGAGTTGAGTGACAATTGAATAGAAAGAAACAATGTATAAAAGGACCTGAAAAAGTGCATCTTTTGGCTCCAGATATAGTGAAGAAGAACAAGTAAATTCTATCAACAGAGTGAACTAATCTATGATTGCAAACAGATATTCTTCCCACTTCATAGACATTAACAAATGCAAGTTTCTGTTCAAAAGAAGAAAAAAAACTAATACAAGTTTAAGGTTACCTCCCCCTATACCTGTAAGAATGGCGGGTGCTGGTACTAGGTGGCACTTTCTCCTCTTTGAAAGGCTGAGTAGCTGGATCTGACACACTAGGCAACCTCGACACAGCCCCCTTTCCTCTCCTCGCATTTGGCCCAATCTCCTCTATCATGTACTTCCATCCCTCAATCGGTCTTCTCCGGCTAAATATGTGCGTCTTGATAAAACTCGCAATCTGCAGAAGGATGGTTTACTATCAGAATATGAACAATAATAACCAGCATTCATCTTTCAAGAACTCTGTGACAATATCAAAAGGTAATCCCCAAAGGCACTAACTGCTACTATACATAGAAGAAAGCACAAAGCACTATAAGAGGAAAAAGCACATCATGAAAACGGATGGTAAAGGATGAATGTTGCACAGTAAGGTTCACGATTATCATTATGCTAGTCTAACACAAACCTGAAATTTGTTAAATGCAATTCGACGCTCAAATTCTTGGAGCAATATGTCTTCCTCTCTCTGTGACATCTCCCATATATTCCCATCTTGAGTTCTTGAAGTACTTTCCCAACCATCAGGCTTATTTTTAAACTCTGTTCCCGGGATCTTCGTGTTATTCAAATCATCATTGGGAGAATCAAAGATACTGCATTTTCCAGATCACAAAAGGTAAAATTAACATTGCATCCCAGTCTTGAAACTCCAATCACGAAGAACATCATTCAATCAGAGAAAAGGGATCATATAACCAACATATACTAGTTTATCAAAGATTGCTATTGAGAAGAAACACAATCAAGCATGCAAGTACATTTCATGAAGACTAGTAAACACAATCCTACACTACAAGATCTTCCCTTTCTCAACCCCTTTTGCACGAATTTGCAATAGAAACTAACAGACATAATTAAAACATCAAATATTTGAACCTTTTTTCACTAAACAGACATAAACACACATTCAACCCAATAGATTAAATTCAGAAAGATCTCTACTTTCTAGACCCCTTTTGCTCGAATTTGCAATAGAATCCAACACATTCACCCAACACAACAAATTTTCAAATCATCTAAACGCAGAAACACATTGGCTAGAAAATGAACCATACTCAGAGCAGCTATCAAGCAGCTTCTCAATATCATCTCCGGCGCCGGAGAATTCATCCCCGAGCTTGGCCTCCTCCATCTTCTCAATCTCCTTAACCCAGAGCCCCGCATGAACCCTCTGCTTCTTCGCCCTGTAATCCGTCTTCATACTCTCCAAGCTGTAAACATTTCCCTCTTTCTTCAAAACCCCCTCAGGTTTACTGTTATTCTTCTGCTTCCCCTTTCTCTGGTCCCAGTTCTCATTCATGTCCTCCACGAAGGCCTTGGTCTCGGAGTCCAAATCCGGGAGGGCAGTTTGGGAATCGGCGGGGTCGGGAGTGGGGCCCGGTTGGGGAAGGGAGAAGTTGACGTCGGCTTCCCATGGCGCTCGGTTTTTTCCGGCGAGGTCGTCAGGGAGCCAGGCGGTTTCCCAGGCGTCATTCCACTCGTCTTCGCCGGACTTGGCGGAGAAGCGGCGGGCGGAGGCGGAGGCGGAGGCGCTGGGTTTTAAGGAGGTGTTTTTGAGGATGCTGGAAAAGAGCCTGCGAATTGGGATCATTTGATTAATCTTAGTTCGTGGGTTTTAGTTTTACCGTTTCAATGTTTTTCAGAAAGAAAAAAAACCCGTTTTAATGTTGAAGTATCACTAAGAACAGCTAAAGAATTGGTGCGAAAATAGTCTATAATCGTATAAAACACCTGATTAATGTTATTAAAAAGGCAAAATCTAAGGAAATACAATTTTTCCATGAATGGAAAGACGGGATTAATTTAGAGTAATGAAAAAGTAAAAGATATTAGTTGCATTGTTAAAAATGTATTATGCAATATGAAGTAGTTATAAAGTTTATGACCCGATTAATTCAATCCAAAATTTTTATCTTTATTTCTTCTAATTTGCACTTTAAACCTTGAAATTTTCATGGCTTAGAGCATCTCCAGTGCTAAGGGTTCGTGAGTAAAATTAGGAGACATTTGTCAACATTTTATTAGGCGTTAACGTGACGTGGACATGAGAGGCTTGATTGAGATTTTTTTTAAAATTTTGCACTTCAATGCAAGAGTGTCAGTTAACATCACTTTAATGCCAAAACAAATATTTTCTATCAAAATTATTCAACAATAAATTTATATATAATATATTTGATTTGCTTTATTTTAAATAAAATTTAGATTTAATAATTGAATATTCTAATTTCACTTACAATTTAACTACTCCCTCCGTCCAAAAGAAATTGACTCATTTTGACTTTTGAAAGTCAACTGAGTTAATTTTTCGACAAATAATATCTTTATTTATGTGTATGGAAAAAATTTATAAAAAATAACAATTTAAAAATACATGTTATGATGAATCCAACAACATATAACATGATAATAAGTTTACATATATAATAATAGAATTTAATAATTGAAATTGGCTTAGTTTCACTTTCAAAAGTTAAAATATGTCAATTTCTCTGCGACAGAGGGAGCATCATTTTTTATAAATAAATAATATTGAATATATTGAATATATAATGAACTAAAATTAAGAAATAATAGTTCACGCGAATTAAATTTAGTGTAAAGTAATTTTACTTTTATATTTCTATAGTATTATTGATTTTTAGATTATAATTTTAAAATATAGATATAATATAATTAATTGAATGTATTTTTTTTATATATTGTGAATCGAAATAATACATTCAAATTGGGATCCAAATGTAAAATTAAATTTGGAATTGTAAAATAATTAAAAGTTAAAAGTTAAAATTTGGTAATTTGACAAACTAACGGTTTCAGTATGAGCGTATGAATACTGGAGGTCTAATTGAGGCTCTCATTGTAATCCACGTTAAATTGACCCCGTAAACTGGCTCTTGCATTGGAGGTTAATTTTAAATTTCCAGAGCATCAATCCTACGTGTCTTTTGATGTTTTCCAAAGAGAGGCTTGCATTGAAAATGCTCTTGTGGAAAGACCGTATTTCAAAAGACATATTCATAAAATAATAGCTGAATATTTGTTCACCAAATATTATTTTAACTTTTATACATCTACAGTCAACACTCCTACTTTAATTTTTAAATAATATAATCACTTTCTCTCTCTCCTCAACTTCACTCATCAAAACTCACATCCCCAAGTTAACTTCACAATGATAACTCGATTCGACATCATCATTATTGTCCACACATCATCTTCTTTTTCTTTCACACATTTTTTTATTTCTACAATCTAATATTTATTACAACATACTCTCTCTGTCCCACTATAAATTGCTTAATTGCTTTTTGGAGTCAAATTTTATAATATTTGACCGTAAATATAAATTAATCTACAAATAATAAAAAATATTGTGTGAGATATTGTTAGATTCATCCTAAGATCTATTTTCTAAATATCAATTTTTTATGCGACACTATTATAAGTAACTAGAGACATTTACGGTTAAACATGTTCATTGAAAATCGTGAAAAAATAAATAAATAATTTATAGTGGGACAGAGGGAGTATATATTTTGAATATGATGTGTGTGTGTATATATATATATAATTTTTAATGTTGGGAAGGATATTTTGAATTCGATGAATTTCAGTTTTTCGATTGATTATTGAAATTTGAATTAGGTGAATCCATTTTCAACAATTTGAATCAAACCAACAAACTACAAAAAAAAATCGTAACAATGAAGGAGAAGAAAATACAACTTGGAAGAGATTTGAGAAATGTATCAATGCTGGTCTCCATTTATAGAGATATTTTTTAAAAGAATTTTGGTGTCATTTTTTAATTATATTTTTTAAGATAATTGTGTTTTGCCCATTTAAATCCGTTAGAGAAAAATTACAAATTAGAAAGACACATGTCACAATACTATTGGACTAGAGTTTAAACGTATCTCATTAAAATATCCAACTCATCAATGGGGACTCACACATGTGATGTGTTGGGAGAGTTTTGGAGGGTTCTAATTTGGCTCCCCTCCTCCCACACCACACCCCCAACTCATCAACAACGGTGGAACTGGAGGGCGAGCCGGTGCGGCCGCCTCCCAAACCTCCGGTGACTAGGGAAAATATACCTCCCGCCCCAGCCCCGCCCCTCCTAGCCTAGCCCCCCCTCCTAGCCCAACCCACCCCTGCCCCTGCCCCGCCCTGCCCAACCCCGCCCCTCCTCAAATTTCATTCTAGTTCCGCCACTACTCATCAAACTCCTTCTCCCACCCCATTGTAAATGCTCTTATACTATGTATTTTATATTATAAGCACTCATTTACTAAGGTCTTGTTCTCCAGAACTTATATGCATTTTAATTCAATTAAGTGTAAATTTAGTCTGGTGAAATTTATCTTACTCCCTCCATCCCAGACTAACATTCATAGAATCTTCTTCACGGTCATAAAAAACATGTTTGACCGTTAAAATATTTAACTATGTGTAATAAAGGCAAATGAAATTTTGATATTAAGAAACTACTTATTACGATGAATCCAACAATATCAAATACGATAATAATATTTTTTAATATATCTATTCAAATATGCGGTCAAAGTTTAAAAATATTAATTGTCAAATAGTAAGTGTGCAGTTTAGTTTGGAACATAGGTAGTACTTTAGTCAAACGATACTTTTTTCAACACACTTATTTTTAATTCCCTTCTGTTCAAATAGATAGATCAGATTAAATTAAATTAGTTCAATTCAAATAAACTTAAAAAAACATGGCATAAATTTGTGTGTCGTTAAGCATCTGTTCATGTACATATAAAGATTTGTGAAACAATAGTCACCTCTTGAACATAATGCAAATAAAAATTAGACGGTTGACATTACAATGCAATATTTCCGTTCCAACTCTATTTGCACTGAAATAACCATCACGCTGATTAAAAATCATATTTGACCGTTAATATGTTTATCTACACATAATTGATAGAATGTAAAATTCACAAATCATTGTGGCTGTGTGTATTCATATATATATATATATAGTAAGTACAAATGGTATACAATGTAGAATCATATATGAAAAATGATATATACAAAACCAATCAGAAAAGGTATTCATGTCTTAACCTGATTCTAATTCATCTAATATTCTATCCCCCCCTCAAGTGAAGCGTGAGACATGTCGCAATGCAAAGCT
>JAULKK010000013.1:2790877-2809352 GCA_032355705.1 Rubia peregrina | reverse complement strand
CAAATGCACTTTTGAGAAACTGGAGGGTAGAAGTGCACAAACGGAGAAACTGAGGGGTATCAATGCATTTAGCCCTTAAAATTATAGAAATGTAAAAAGTTTTAAATGCAATATTAAAAAATTAATATACAGTTTGCAATAGTTGTAAGTTTATGACTCGATTATTCAAAAATATATTTTGATTTATTCTAATTTGCAGTTTAAATCTTGAAATTTCTATAACGTATGCAAAAATCATTTTTCAAGGCACGGGCCCATTTAATTAGAGGTCAATGAAATGTAGTACTCCCTCCATCCCAGCCTAAATTACACAATTGCTTTTATTACGATATTCAAGAAATATGTTTGACCGGTGAACAAGGCAAATAAAAAGTTGATATTTAGAAACTATTTGTTATGACGAATTGAACAATATCACATATGTATATATTATTGCCCATACATCTATTTAAATGTGTGATCAAACTTTGATAAAGAATAATATCAAAAAAGCAAATGTGTAATTTAGGTTGGAAGTTTTCGTAAAATACTTTGTTAGCCGACAGAGTTAAAAGGATTAAAGAGCGTGCACGTGTTTATTAGCTGTTAGAACTCGTGTTAAAGAAGTTTTTCTTGGGAGAAACTTTGAACTAACTATAAATTAATAACTAAGCTACTTTAATTACCTGTAATTAAGGTCAACGTTATACGCTTGATAAGCATTGAGAAGTCAACGATCCTGATCAACAGCAAACTATAGTGGAAATAAAAGGTGACATTGATCAAAAGAGACGTACAGAATTAGTTCCTGTAATTTCAAAGCTTTATGGGAATTAGGCAAACGTCATTTTCTTTTATTCTTCATTTCTGTCTATCCACCATGTATGAGCGTGAGCGTGTTGTTTACTTCTAACCTCCCCTTTTGATTGGAGATGGAGATGGACACGGGTCGAATTCAAAGTCGTACGATCCTAAAAATTATAAGAGTGAAATGCATGTATACGTTACATAATTCACATAAGTGTAAATATAATTATGTGATAATTTAAGGTGCAGATATAACCCTAGATAGTAGGTATAAATGCAAATATTTCCATTCCGGCATATTTGGGTCGGAATCAAGTGAAAAGACTATTTTACCCCTGTTAAAAATTTAAAAAAAGAGAAAAATATGAAATATGTTACCTCTCCTATCTTTCATTCCCCCCCCCATTATCACCTCCTTCTCTCCGATCGGCACCTCCATCCCGTCTCCATCCCTCCGATCAGCAACCCCAGACCTCAGTCTCGACATTTCCGCCACACTCAGTACATTCTCTCTCCTCCCCTCCACCACCGTCCCCTATCTAGATCGTGAGTGGCAGACTAATCGTTGTTCCTCTCGCTTTGTTTCTGGCCTCTCAGAGCTACGCAGAGGCACTGGTGCTGACATGAGGAGGAGCAGAGCGTGGTTGAAGGGCTGTCGCGGTTGAGCTGCAAGTAGTGGGATCCAATGGCGTCAATTAGAGTGCGGATTGCGTCCTCCGACCAGCAGTCTTCTTGGGTCATGAACGCTGGTGCCGACAGGAGGAGGAGCGGTGGCGGAGTAGGCTCTTATTCGTCGTACATAGTCGGAGAATGGTGGGAGGTGAAGGTGGTTGTGGAGGAGGAAAACGGGTGGCTTTGGGAGGAGTAAGTTTGGCCGACATAACAACGTCAAAAGGTGGTGGCGGAAACCTAGTAGCAGAGAAGGTGGCAGAAGGGTCCGAATGAGGTTTCGAACTCAGAACCGCTTTCAAATAGAATATAGGCGGTCAATATTGGTCAAAGGCGGTGTTTGAAAAATCGTGATTGATGAACATTAATTAAAAGCGGTTCCATTGTGTAACAACCTTTAATGGGTTGAGTTTGATGAATTTTCAGCCCACTATATAAATGAATTTTTGGATTTCCCCCCACCTTGGTCTTTAGACAATTTTCAATCTGATATACCCTTCTCTCGTTCTTCTTCACCCGCGCCACTCCCTCTACCACCTTAGAATCACCCACATCGCACCGTGTCTCCAGGGCCACTGCGCCATCCAGCGTCGCCATGTGTCTCCAACGCCACCGTTCGCTTCCACCGGCTTTACCGCTCACCCACTCCATCTTTTTCTCCTTCAACCCGACGACGGCACACCCGGCCCATCGGGGGTGGTAACTTTTCTTCTCCTCAATCTAGATATGTAAATCTTGGATCTGTTAACAATTTGATCAATTATGTTTTTGGGTTTAATATACTGGTTTTTATCCGTGTGTATTACTGAAGATGTTGAGATTGTTAAGCCTCAAATTTGTTTGTTGTATTTCTTGGTTCGATTGAGGCTGCCAAAAACCTATGGATTTCCTGCGGTGTTTTTTATGACCTAGGATTTAAGTTTCGAACTCAGAACTTCTTTCGGGTTCGATTAAAGGCGGTTTTTAAACCACCTTTGATCGTCAACGATCAAAGGCAGGACCGGAGAAGTCACTTTAGGAGTGATTTCTCTGGTCCAATGGAACCGCCTTTAATAGGCCTCTTCTCCATTAGTGGGCGAATTTCAATGAAATGTACTGATTATGATTTTAAACAAGGATAACGTTTTCTTTTTCACTTAATAAAATACATATTGTTCTAAATACAAGCAAGTTAAATTTATCATGTATCTATATTAATTTTCAAGAAAAAACTTCAATTCATAGCTAAAAGTTCAAATCCATACACCAAATTAACGACGTATTTTTAATCTTATTTGTTGAATTAATATAAAAAATATAAGATTTCTAATCATATTTTCACCTGACATATAAAAACACTACACATATTTTTCTTCATGATGAGATTTAAGATAAGGATACAAAGTAATACATAGTTAGCCACAAGTTGGATCTGGACCTTAATATTTTAAACCCAAATTTAAGTCTGTTTTATGACTCCGACCAAAACCCGATTCGTATTCGATGATCTGAAATAATTGGACCTATGCCCGACCGAACGAGTTTAGAACATGCTGGTTTGGGCCGGATTCTCGACCCATGCTTATGATTCTCACGTACCAGTACCCTCACGTCAAACAGGAATCTTCTACACTTATAAAATCGCTTAACTCATAACACGACCATTAACAAATCCGAATCCAAACCACGAACCCGAAAATCTCCTTAACCTCTAGTCGGCAAAACTCAAAGAGGCACTGCCCATTCACAATTGAACCCACTCATAAACTTTAAAGTGTAAACCATTGATGTCCTTTCCCCTAGGGCTTTGATGAAAATATAGATGGACATCAAAGGAATAAATAAGAGGAGGGGGTTGAGGGAGCCAAAAACCGTGAATTTCGCCGAACCAAGCAAATAAAGACCATTATTATGGTCACAAATCATGATTCGTCACCAAAGCCCAATTCCCCCCTCTGCAAAACTCTCATTTACAACTACCCATTTTCACACTTTGTCTAAATTTCATTATGGTGCGACTAAAAGCTACCTGCTCCCTCCGGTTCACTAACACTGTCTCACTTATTTTTTACACCTGGATTTATGAAGGTAAAATCAGTGGTTGAAAATTCATTGAAAGAGTAGAAAATAAATTGAGCAGATGAAAACAACATAAAATTTGCCAAAAACGGGAAATGAGTAAATATTAAAAATCATCCCAAAATGGAAAGTGAACCAATGATAAAAAATCGGAGGGAGTATTTATTTAGCATCTCTTCGATTTCCCCCCTTTTTTTAATGAACAAAAATTAAATTATTGGCATCTTTTTCTATCCGTATAGCCCACATTGTTCCCATAAAAAAAGCCATTTTTATGACTTTATACTTCTCCTCTCAACCGACTGATAATGATATGACTTGGAACGCGACCTATTCGGTATTTATCTAACCACAGCTAAACCCTCCTACCTAAGGCTACTAGCTGAGCTTATTTCCCTCATCATTTATGAATAAGTCAAGTAAAATACAAATAAGTTCAGTTTTAATTTTTTTATTCAATTAATAATCGATGCCATCTTATTATAACACGATCAATAATGCTGTGGGTAGCGAACATGTGAGTATTAGGTTTAACCATTTTTATAAATTGTTGTCCGATCCATTTCAATTCAATTCAGTTCAGTTTATTCCAGTTTGATTGGTTAAGTTCGATTTGATCTTATTCAGTCCAATTTAGTTCAGTTTTGTGTTTTTGCCAGCTTATTTTCATATCTATTTTTTTATTTTCAGAAAATAAGTTCAGTTCAACAGAAATAAGTGTTGAGTGTGTTCAACCCGAATTTCACATTGGAAGCGAAGGGAGCAACCGATCACTATATAAGCGATAATCACACCAAATTAATATGAGGTCTTTTGGGGATTGACCCAATCTTAAAACTGTGTGGATTCGACTAAAAGCGGACAATATCATACTAATGCTGGTTGAAGTGGGCTATGCAGACTCAACAAAGTGGTGTTATAGTCATGGTTGTGTTCGTGATGGGACTGCATGTGTGCTCAATGTAGAGGTTCACGGTTGTGTTCGTGATGGGACTGCATGTGTGCTAAATGTAGAGGTTCACAGTTGTGCCCTCATGTCGTAAGTCTGCATAACTAAGGTGGTTGTCGGGTGGCTTATCCCGCAGGTGTGATGCTTGTATATCATAGTAATGTGTGATTATTGTTTTAAAATAAATTACATGAGAATATATTTATAATAAGTTGACAATTAAAATCATATCACATGATGCATGTTGATCTGAGGCCCTGATTGATGATTTCTGATGAGCTGACCATGATCATACAGTTTATATATAATGTGGACGATTGTATTCCTGATGATTATTTGCAGCCATGCATGTTTGTTGGACTGATTCATACTGGAGATTTAATTTATTCTGGTTCTTAATTTTTACAGGGAAAATCCAGCATTTATACAGGCGATGTTAGCTGGAATACACGTGATTACAACTTGTGGATAATAAATATGTATAAATATATTGGAGTATAAAAAGGGTATTATGCAATCAACTGAACACTTTTCAAAACTTCAACCACACAATTTATTTTGGACAATGTGATAGCCACAGAGCATCAAACTGTTTCTTCTATAACTGTTATAGATGGAAGTAGATTTGTAGTTTATTGTTGAATCTGTCAACTAATTTGTAATATTATGTGCGAAAACTATACTTATTCGAACTCTCTTTACATGTAGAAGTACGTCTTGGAACTAGGGGGTGTAAATAAATGGATCGAGCTGTTTTGTAAAAAAAAACTCGCTAATAGCTTAGTCAAAGATCGTACCGAGATTGAGTTTGACCAAGCTCAAGTCAAACTCGAGCAGAGCTCGAACCCGAGATATTAATAGTGTTCGTTAAACTTGTCGAGCTTATCGAACCAATATAATATATATGTATATTTAATATACTTTTATCAAATATAATATATTATAATATATAATACATTTAACATTGGTCAAATCAGGGGCATAACCAGGGGGAGCAAGGGGTGCTGACGCCTCCCCTAAGATCCGGTGGCCCAGAATTTAGGTCCCGGCGCCACCGGAATCAATGGCTTCCCGCACCCTGAAAGAATTGCAGAGCCTCCGACGAAATGAAGAAGAAGACGCTGTTTTTCATTTTTGGTTTTTTGGCCTAACTAAACAAAACGATGCCGTTTTAGTTGTTTGGTGGGCTATTTTGCCTAACTAAACAAAACGACGTCGTTTTGCCCTTAGTAAAACGACGGCGTTTTAGTTGTCTGATGGGCAAAAAAAGGAATTTTGGGCTGAACCAAATCGGTCCAACCCAATTAATATAAACCCTAAATGCATAAGTTTTCCGCCAGTTTTGTTCTCGGCTTCATTCTCGCCGCTGCAACGTCCTTCTTCACTTCTTCAGTTCCGCGTTCCACCGCTTCGCCGCCGTCATCCGCCGCGTCTCCGCCGCCCTGAAAAATTTTACTCTCCTTTTCCTCCCCCCATTGAATGAGATTCTGGTTCCGCCACTGGGTCAAATTCAAGCTCGAGTTTGAGCTAGAACACGAACTCAAACAGATTAGTTTCAAACGAACTCAAACTCAAACTCGAGTCAAGTGTTTATAGGGTCGATCAACTCAAGCCGGGTTCGAGTTTGAGCTCGAGATATTTCAAACGAACTCGAACTCGAACTCGAACAGAGGTTGTTCGAGCTCAGTTCGACCCGATTACAGACCTACATATGGCAATCTGGTTGAATTGGAGAAGCGGTAAGATCCATTAACTGAAAAGGTTTAGGACCTTTATATAAGATCTAGGATTATTGAACTTGTGTGAAAGGCATGTGTATGAGTTCTGACATTATATTTTAATTTCTTGTTTAATTAATATTGTATTTTACAGAAATTTATGTACTCCTATTTCAATTGTTTTAGCTTATACACACACATGCGTGAAAATACGAAGAGTGGATTTTCTAAAACTTCCTCCACATTGAGATGATTTTAATTATAAAATTATTATTTTAAAATCCAAAAGGGGAAAAACGATACTTAACTAGTACACATCCACAAATCATGGTTAACGATGAATTAATTATGACACAAACATAATTTAATCTCATGAATCTTGACATGTGTTGAAAAATTGGGAAAACATATGGGCCAACTGTCACATTCTTAGGCTAATCACAATACGATCAAACAATTAAACTAACTGAAAAGTGCACTAAACTCCGAGGTTATGCAAAGTACATGCAACACTTGTCTTGTCTTTATGATTAGCAAAATCATCGATCCTGATTGATTTGCTAACTAGATCATCACTCTCCGCCTTATCTATGTGTCAGTTCGATCAGTTTAATACAGTGCAGTTCAGTTATGTTGTAAATTGATAGTATTATTTAGTTTAGTTTAAGTTTGTTATTCTTATTTTAACCATATTCTATTCAATTCAGCTCAGTAACGGCTAGTAGAATGGGGACTTATTATACTTTCAAATAAAAAGATACATTTCCTTTCCTTCACCGTTCACACGTTTTATATATACCATCTTTCCCCAACTTTTGATGCATGTCATGACGCGGGGTTGTCAGATTACAATTAGAGGTTGAAGGTCTCATTTTTAAGTACGCAATCAGTACATTTTGTTTGAAAAGATGCGATCAAAGAAATTCCATTGTAAAACAGTGACTATTGGTGATTTACCACGAAACTTGATTGATTGTTTAAAATCCAAAATTATGTTATTTAATATATGATACGAATTGCTCAATTCATAACTTTCACTAGGAAAGTAACTTTTAAATTTCGTTTTATGGGTAATTTTCGTTATAATAAGTAGTTTAACTCTAGATAGGAAATTAGGAATTGATATCTGTTTCGTACTTTGTAATTTTAAAAAATTTGATGTTGTATTCTCACATAAAGGAAATTCAGTCACCGTGATAAGGACATTTGACATTTCTAAGTGTTTGATATTTGATAAAATTCATTTGCTTTAAATTTAATCTTCAATTACTGAGCTTCATGACAATCAACGGGTTTTGACGTCTAATTATTTGAGATCTTAGGCAAATCAACAACCTTTTGAAAAATTCGTTCTAATTTCTTTAAATTTTTATTCGCAAATGCTTCCGTTCGTTGCATCAGTTGGTATCATAGCCAAATTGGATTGCTTCCTACATCACTTCAGTGGCAGAATAGAGGGGGGATCAAGTCGGTGCGGCCGTCCCAACTTAGTTCCGGCAATCAAGGGAGATTTTGCTTCCCCTGAAAGTTTTTGTTCCGTCCCTATTCTTCTCAGAATTTTGAGTAAGAAGACGTTTATTTTTTACCGGTGTAGTTCAGTCTCTCTGAAACATGGTCTTGGTTCCGTCGGTGCATCACTATATAGCCAAATTGGAGTACAGTACTAGTTTTTATGGGGGATTTGTTTTTACCAAACAGTTTGGGATGGCATAAATTCAAGGTGTGCATCATCATAGTACTCCCTCCGTTCAGCTAACTATGACACACTTTTTAACTTGTTTTCTCAAAGCATGTTTGACCATTAATAACTTTTGCTACGTATGTTAATATCATGTAAAATTTTAATGTTTGAAAAGTACATGCAACGTATAATCCAACGATACCTTACATGATAATATTACTACTTGTATGTTACATTAAATTTATGGTCAAACGTGGCTTGAAAAAATTGACTGAAAAATGTGTCAAACTTAGCTGAACGGAGGGAGTAGTAGTTATCCATCGTCCACTATTTAAAGAGTTAATTTAGAGAACGTATTTTAGGAATGCATTTTATGTAAACATGACTTTGATGATACCATACTTACTGGTTCCTTGGGGTACGGTATAATTTACGATAGAGAGTGTATAACATTTCCTCTCGTCAAATGGTTAGATCAATTATAACAAAACTCGTTTATATGATTTTTTAAATATTATATTATAATTATTATATTTTGAGATATATGATAAAGAAATCGGTTGACCTAACACGAGTAAAGTTCGAACCTTTTGACCTCAAATTTATGTTGAGTCGTGGAGAATAGGCGACATCGCACGTCTGATCGATATAATCGATACTTAGTCTGATGGCTTACCGACGTTGAACATGTAACGTTATTGAGTCATAGTATGATGTTGGCCTATCATGAGGCACTTAAATCTCGCATTGCTAACCAACACGCGACCAACGTCGGGTATCCATTGGTCATCGAAACAGTTTAGAGGGGAAACAAAAAATTGGGTGCCCAAATTTTGGCAAAAATTCACTAACTCTATGTGGAGGCATTGACAAACAAAAAATGCCTTCACCTCCTATGCCTTCCAACTCTCCCACCAAAATACATTCTCCCAACTTTCCATTCACATCATATCAAAAAATGAATAAGAGTACAATCAAATGCATTCAATGGCTTCTTTCAAACTACAAAAACTACTCTCTTTGTCTCAATCAAATCTGCACAATTTTTGGTCAATTTTTCCAAGACATGTTTGACCATATGTTTTTAACTAGTATGTAGACATCAATATCATCATGTGAGATATTGTTAGATTCTTTGTATGATTTATTTTCCAGATATCAAATTTTAACACACTGTTAGTATACGTAACTAAAAGTTGGTCAAACATGACCTAAGCAAGTTGATCGAAAAGTGTGTAAATTCGGCTGGGACGGAGGGAGTACTAAATGGTGTCTCCATATGCAAATTGAGGTTGTTTCCATCCATTGCATGTTAAAATTTTAATTCTTTTGATGAAATGATTTGATTTTTTTTTTGAGTTAAGAGCTAAAATGACCATATGTTTTGGTCGAAAGTGTCAATCTAAGCTTGGAAAATCTAAAAGTGCAATTCTGATCTTATTATCTGGACGAAAGTGTCAATCTAACACTGGAAACTTGAAATTGGCCTTAATTTAGTAAACTAACCATTATACCCCTGATTAATAAATAAAAAATAAATTTTAAAAAATTCCATTTTGCCCTCCCCTTTCTTCTCTTCCTTAAGGCCAAAAAAATAAAAATTGGTGCTAGGGTTTATTTTTTGTTACAGATATTCATTGGCAAAATCGCAACTCCACTTCCTGTTGAAATAAGATTCAATAAAGCGTGCAACTTTTTTCTTTTCGACCGTAGAGAATAAAACATGTATCCTACAACAACCCTAACCTTCATCCATCTGTCTCCAGAGCGTTACTCTGACTGAACTTCCAGCAACCTGGTCCCAATATTATGGTAGGGTATAGAGAATCCGACCCAAATTTAAGGGTCTTAACGGCGAAAGAGACCTCCGTCCAACTCCACAGGTTGAGTAAAAAAAGCCTGTTCTACAGCCCAAACCCTCTTTCGCAGGTCTAAACCCTAGGTTTCCCCTCTCCGGCGGGGCATTCAGAAAGAATACCATCGGAGCAGTGGTGGTGGAGGTGGCGGAGCAACGAAGCAGTAATAGCTATGGAGTGGAAGAAGAAGAAGAATTCATGGGTATTTTAATCTTTTTAGATTTGGTCAATGCTGGAAAATGTCAAGTCAAAGTCAAAATAGTGCGAAAAAGTTATATTTGCACATTTGCTGCAAAACTTAGGATTAGAATCACATTTTCAGATTTTACAGGGTTAGATTGGCACTTTCAGACAATAATAGAGTTAGTTTTGTATTTTGCACCTTTTTTATGAATGATATATTGAATCTTTCATGAATTGTGATGATTGTATTACATGTTATCTAGTGTATATTGTTGTTTTTGTGCATATAATTGCATGCTTAACTAATGAGACGTTCTAGGTATAGATTAAGGTTGATTATAGACAAGCATGTTATTTTCGCTCGAACATTGATTGAATGTCCGACTTTGGTTATCCTATCGGTAAATGCAACAAGAAAAGGAACCATGACCGACGTCGCACATTCGCTGTGGATCTATTTTTTGTTCGTTTTAAATGGGCAATAGTTGCTACGACTAACATTAGTGGAAATTATGATGTCATAGATGAAAGGATACAACACAATTGTGGTTGATAGACTATAACATCTCAAAGGAGAACATCAATGGTAACTTTCACTTTAACGAATGATTTGTCTTGTATTAGTACAATTGTATATTTCATTTACGTACTGCCTACTTCTAACGCAATATATGATTTGTGTGAAATTTTAATAAGAACCATGTGGTGAGGATTATTAATGGACTTTCAATGTACTCCCCCCGTCCCACTAAAATAGCACACTTTCTATTTTAGTTTGTCCCACTAGTAATAGCATGTTTTGTCTCTTTCCAAATTTAGCAAAATTTGAAGGCTCAAGATTGCCCAAATTTTTTTGTCCAAATTCATCAATTAATCATACCTCTCCAAACATGTGGGCCACCACATCTCCTAAAAATTTGGTCCAAAAGTAAATAGCTCATTTTTAGTGGGACGGAGAGAGTATATAAGAACTGAACTTTCATTATTCGACTATCGATAAACTTGCAATGTATTTATGGAGATTGACTACCAATAATGGAGAAACGGTCGATTTAATTTTAGTAATATGTATTATAAGTTTGTTATATGTTTTTTTTTGAAATCTTGTAATAATGTTATTGTAGTGGTTGTTTTGCCAAGGGCTTGCATTTCGCTTTAATTGAACATCAATTAAATATATTGTATTTTTCGACATTAAATGTGTAATCTACCAAAATTAATTGTGTCATCGACGCTAAAATAAAAAATATATGTCAAGATGCTAAAATAGAAAGAAAAAAAGAGAGTCAAGATGATAGAAATGATCCTGCATAAACACGACTGCAGTCGGATGTGTCGATCGATGTCGAACGATCACGTCACTGGTGTCGGTTGGATTGACAGTAGTTCGACATCGATATATGGCAACACAAGCATCAACCATGCATTTGGTTCGACTGACAGTATGGCAGTCGAAATGTTGATTACGCATTCGGTAAGCCCGACATCGCTTTATAACGTAATCGTTGATCATACACCATCTTAACTGACGTTGGTCGTGGTGTCGGTCATAATCCTTTTACGTTGGGTTTTTCTAAACCTCGGTTTTTTTCAAGAAAAAAATCGCAGTAAAAATCTCTTTAGAACCAAGGTAAAACGCGACGTTTATTGTAATGTTAAAATAATTTTTTAAGACACATGTCACTATTGAATATTTTGTGGTTACGTATAATTACATAGTATAAAAGTTGATATAAATATTGTTAATGGAGAAAGTCTCTTATTAGACCAACTAACGGTTAAACCAATTATATATATTAAAAAAACTTTGTTTCAATAACTTTTATTGTTAAATTACAGTTTTTTTATACATTACCTTTCATTTTAAAAGTTTTGCAAAATTATAGAATATCATTGCATTACATAAAAACAAAAATCAATTGATCAATATATTAATTATAAAATAATCTCGTTTAGCTATTATTCTTTTTAAACCAAGACTTTGTGCTGTTAATGATGTCTTAAAAATCATGGTAAAATAATGTTGGAAACAAAATAGTAAGATGGAGGAAATATTTATTCATTTAAACTCAGATAAAACTGAATACTTCAGGTCCTCTTAGTCCAATAACAAAGTGCAATTACCAACCACCCATAAGACAGCCAACCGCCGGAGCACCGGGGATGATAGGGCCCATTGCGGTGACATTAGCCCTAAGCGATGAAGGCAGTTGAGGGCATCCGGCAACCGGAAGACGGACCGCGGCAGTACAACCAGTTGAGCCGGGGAGGAGAATTTCTAAGGAAGGAGCGAATATGTAAAAGGCTCCATTGAAACCAGTGAATCCAGTTTCCACCGTAGAACCATTGCATGTCAGAGTAACCATTATACCGGCACCCGCTGGCAGGCCGGGAGGGTTACCGGTCCTGCTGCACGTAACGCCGCCTGCAACCGTCATCCCCTGGCCACTAGCGGGGGCTGCAAGCACCAGTGCTGCTGCACCCAGGAAGAAAAGCATGATGCTGCTGCTGCTGCTGCTAACCATTGTGAGTTGGCTTGATTGATTTGCTTGGTGCTGAGGACAAAAGGCTCCATTAATTTATAGATTAAGATCTCCAGCTAGCCTTTGTTGAATTTCTGGTACTAAGCTAGGGAGTACACAAGGCTTCAACTTGTTTTTTCACACCCTGCCCAACTTGAGCATTCAAGATTGAGCTCTTCCTTAAAATGGACTCGGGAAAATATTCTTTTATTATTGACTGAAGTACTCCTACTCCCCGTTCCACCTAAATTTGCACTGCAATCACTATCACGTTGTTCGAGAAACATGTTTGACCATTCATATGTTTACCTACATAAAATAATGGAAAATTAAAATTTTAATGTTTAAAACTATTTGTTACGACGAATTGAACAATATCATATACGATAATATTGTTGTTCATAAATCTATTAAGTATGAGATCAAACTTTGATAGACAATAATGTAAAAAATGTAGAAGTGCAAATAGAGCTCGTACGAGAGTATTATCTATGAGGTACCTATCTAATTCCTTTTATTTATTTCTATTACCCTTTTTTTTTTTCAATTTTCGCCACATTGTGGGCACTTCTGTTTAACAGGATTTTTAAAATTTGCAAATTAAACCTTGGTCTTTCCATGGCTTATGGAAATACCGTCTTTCAAGAGACGGACTAATTTCTTTAATCCTTTTATTATCTCATCAATTGAATTTTAAAAATTATATTTTCATCTTAAATTTTATTAATATTATCATTTTCAATTTTTCCCCTTCTAATTTTCTTTTTCCCCATTTATATTTTTTCCCTTCAAGTCTTTTCTATATCCTATTCCATCATATCATTGCCACCACTCAAAATCGACCCTGCGACACCAACAAATCAATATCGTGAAATCTGCCATAAAATTTCAGGAAAAAAATCTTGGACATAACATCAAATTTCCCTTGCAAATAACATACATTGCGGTCCATGCATTCAGTTGAAAGGGAAGAAACCTCGATATCAAGGGCTTAGTATATTATGGTATAAATAGATAATTATAAGTCTAAACCATAGTATATTTCTACCACAACTCATCTAAGTTAACACACACCGCCCCTCAAGTGAAAGGTCGGGTGAATCGAAATGAAAAATTTTGATCTAAAGAACTAAGCAACGGGAAAGAAATTCCTTTTGTGAAAATTCTAGCTGCTAAATAAAGCGAGATAGGAACATGGTGAACACTACCTTGCAAGAGGAAACTAACTACCGAAAAAACTGATGGTCAAAGTCAATACTTTTCGCATGCTTGTGAGCAACCTGATTTCAAGCCAGAAAAATTGTATTGTTGTTACAAAGCAATGCTGGGAACCAAAGAGGAAACCAAGGATCCTGAAGCAAGTGAGAAAGACATATAACTCCAACACAAGTATTTCTGAGACACGATGGTGTTATTCAGTACTAGAGGGACAAACAGTGTGTTGTTTCTTGACACTTCAAGAAATAAGATTACTCCAAGAAAAACAGCACAACCATAGGTCAAATGACGCATCTCAAGACAACGAGCCAATTTGCATATGAATATCCTAAAATCTCTAAGGAACAATCAGAGCAAAATGAAAGACCGTAATAAATAGTGTCATGAACGTATCAAATAATACAAGTCATAACACTAGTGATCATCACGAGGATCCTGAAGAACCTGACTCGTTGAGTTGACAAAAAATCCAAATCAAGGCAAATAATCGTCGATTACTGTAGAGCTTCAAACATAGACCGGTAAAGAGCAGAATTTGCAAATGACTGCTATGGAATTAAGACGGCAGCACAAATTGGTTGGATAAAGTAGCAACATCAGTCATGCCCACCTAACAGAGATTATAGCCCAGGAAGAGGCCAGACAAAGTAGAAGACACCTCTGAGCCAAAAAATAGTTCAAGGAACCCAAATCTTTAATGGAGAACTCCATATGCATGCTAGTGATGAACTGGCAAATTGTGGTATCATTATTGATTGTGAGGATGATATCATTGACGTACACAAGAAGATACAATATGTAGATCCATGAGAGAAAGTAAATAAATAGGTGTCAGCAGAGCTACAAATAAAGCCAAAACCTTGAAGATAATAACTGAACTATTGAAACCAATCACGAGGTGCTTGCTTAAGACCATAGATGGCCTTTTGCAAGCGAAAGACATAATCAAGCTGAGCAGTGTCCTTATAACCCAATGGTTGTGCCATATAGACCAGAGCACCATTGGCGAAGGCGTTCTTGACATCAAGCTAGTGAGTGGGCACTTCCTTCAATGGGCAATAGAAATAAACGTATGAATAATGGAAGCTTTGACCACATGACTGAATTTGTGGTCAAAGTCAAAACTTAGAATCTTGGAGAACCCATGTGTAACCAGACGATCCTTGTAGTGATCAATACTATCATCGGGGCGATGCTTTAACCGAAAAACCCAATTTACTCCAACAATTTTCAAATCAAACGCCCAAGACAACAAGTCCCACTGGTGTTTATGGTGAAGAGCAACAATTCACTCATCCATATCAATAATCCAATGAGGATAACAAAGAGAAGTATGATAATTATGAGGATCATCTTGGGTTAATAGTGCAACAAGAAAACTAATGACAACGTAATAAGAAAAAATCTCCGATCTCCTAGAGCCATCCAACGTCCTAGTGGTCATGGGAAAAAATTAAGCAGGTGGTAACTCGAAATCATCATAATCAGAAGATGAGGAAGACAACGAGAAATGTCTGGGAGAAATAAGAAGAGAACAAAGATGAATGTTCGGGATCAGAGTCGGATGTGGGAGGGACCGAACACATGAGACTGATCCAATGAACATACCACACAAGGCTGCATAGAAAGGTCATGAGAGGAAAAGTCAGGTTGTGATGAAACATAATGATCCAAGTAAATAAGAGTTGATACATCCAAGGATGAAAATCCCGAACTAGCAGAGGCAGCAAAGGAAAAGCATACTTCATCAAAACGAGCATGGTGAGAGATGTAGATACGACCAGTGGAATTATCTAAGCATGAAACCCCCTAGTACTAGGAGTTAAAACTGAGAAACACACAGGGAAGACTGCGAGGTGACAACTTGTACTCAGTAGAAGGTCGAACAAACAGATATACTCAACAACCAAATGGATGAAAGTGGATTAAACCAAAGTATGATTGAAAAGAAGCCCACAAGGAGTCACATTATCAAGCACGGGTGTAGAAAGAATGTGATGGTATAGACCACAGTGGAAAACGTGTTATTCGAATACGATAATGGAAGATGAGAGTGAAACAACATAGTCAAAACCATCTTGGTAGCGTGGCGGTGTTAGTGCTCAGCACACCCATTCTTCTCCGGAGTATACAGACATTACATCCGATGATAGATTCCTTAGAGGCAAACTGAGTCTGAAGACGAGTATTAAGAAATTCAGTGAACCTTAACACAAGCAGAGAATTTATTTTCAACAAATGCCTCAAATTGAAAATAGACATCAACAAAGTTAGACTTGTAAGGAATGAGATAATCCCAAGCAAATCATGAATAATCATCGACAAAAATGGTATAATACAAAAACCCATTATTAGACTAATCGGGGGAAGGCCCCCACAAATCACAATGGACTAAATCCACCACATGCACGACACGTTTAGAGTTTTCAACAAAGGACTATCTTTAATATTTTTCCATAACGCAGGAGGCATAAGTATTAGGTTTAGGCAGTAATGAAGAAATAGACAAATCATCATAATTATTCAATAAAGAAATAATACTATAGTAAAAATATCCCTATAAGAGCATGCTACAACTAAAAACAAGTTCGACATTTATTTTTGCTGACAAAAGAAGCGATGGATAACTCTCCCCTGCCTGGTACAGACGTCTCATTTTCATTGTGGCCTCCTGTCACAACCTCCTTGGTGACTTCGTATTGAATAGTAAATCAATGATCATAAAAGATAATTAGAACTCCAAGATCACTGGTAACCTTGCCAATAGAAAGAATATTCTTAGTTATGTATGACACAATGAGAACATCAGATAATCTCAAACATGGAAAAAAAATTGGCAGCCAACAACTAAAGTAATAGAAATATTTGAACTATAACCAACAAAAACGTAAGAGTTACCATGATAATGACTAACACTCTCAAGAGCCAAGGGTTTAGAACTCATATGATTAGTGGCACTAAAGTCTATACATCAATTAGATGCAATAGAATATGGCTTTAGCCATAACCAGACGGAAATTGCTCTGCGAAGTGAGTAGACTCTGATTGGAGAGAACTAGAAGTCAAGTGGAAGCAAGTGAAAGATGTATGACCATTTTGACACACCATTGACATAAAATACCCCACACGCGGGTGGATGGTTCTATGTGTTGGAAGGGAATAACTCTGATACCATTTTGTTGAGAGGGAATAGCTTTAATACTACTTTGTTGGGAGGAAACTTTAAATGGTTGAAGAAGGGTTTGGAAAGTTTGTGTGAAAATGGAGAACTTGGAGGAAGAGACTATTTTTAAAAGGAGAAGGCTTCTATTATTTTTGGCTTGATTGAAACTCTTCTACATCACCCATATTAATACAAGTGGTATCCCCTAACCAATGGCTAAGATCTTGTCATCCCAACTCTAATCTAATGGTTACAATTAGCTCTCTAGAACTCCCTCTACAATTCCATCATAATCTTCCATGCCTTTTATGACTTCTTTGAGCTTTCTTATAGATAATGGACCACTAAGAATGTTATTTGGGCTAAACCCAAAATCAAGTATAATTTTCAACAACTTACTAGGGTTTTGGGCTTGCGAAATCAGAACTACAGTACAGGCAGGTCAAGAAGTAAAAATGCTGGTCTAATCGCGTAATCTGCAATTTTGCTTTTAGCCAGAAAGATTTAACTTGGCTTATAAAGGAAAAAAGCAATAAGTGGAAGATGTGGTGAATAGGAGGGTGAAAAGGAGAATTAAGGAATGTCGTATTGGAATCACCATATGGAGCAAACTTGGGATTTGGCTAATCTTTCGCACTTGAGAATTGAGATGAAGCGTAGAAGGCTGATGTTGCCTGTCGTAAAGTTTTTCTGAAATAACATTGTCAATAGCTTGTTTGTTAGAGTTCAACCTGGGGAAGTGCATATGAAGACATTGTTAGTGATGTATAGTAACCGGAGCAGATAAAAGTAAGTGTAGCGATATCGTATAAGTTATTATTCGGAGGCGGAATGGGGAAGGAAACATACTAAATTAAAAAGGCATGACATAGAGGAAGAAATTAGTACCATAGTTGCAGCGCTTCAGCTTCCATCGTTGGAAGGTGAAAGAGAAGAACAATATTAGAAGTAGTTCCTACAGACAGACCTGCGAAGATAAGAAAACACGATGAAATTTATCAACTAATAACTTATTGAATGGGATAAATTAAAATTACCTTATGGTTGGATACAAATCAGTTTTAAAATGGTAATTTGTTGGAGATCTTGGATAGCTAAGTTTGCTTTTGATATCTGCTGGACTGGATATGAATTCGTAAACCAAATGCAGTGAAGATGAACCTCTTGATGGAGTATTACTAACACTATTTTCTCCACTTAATTAGCCTGAGGTTATATCTCCTTCCCCTGCCAATTATCATGGAAAGAAGAAGTTATCCCGATTGTGTACTCCATCCAGAAGCAAAAGGAATGAATTTGAAGAAAAGATTGAACATGTAATCTCTGCTATGTGCAGGCAAGTTGTCAAGAAACTATAACTTTATACCGTTATAATAATGTTGAAAAGAAAGTACGACAAAGAGAAGCACGAGGTTAATTAGGATGGGTCTGTACTTGATTTACCACAGGAATCAGTAAATATAAAATGCCTTGCATCTTCTTTGTCAAATATTTAATTGTATCAAAATATTTAAATGTCATATTTTACATAACCCTCTTTGGAAACCCAGAATGCAGCTTCATTAGACAACTTCGAAAAATGATAATGAAAAAACTTTTGTGGATCTTACTGTTGCAAGAAGTGCTTCATATATATATATATATATATATATATATATATAGTTAAGTGGGT
>JAULKK010000013.1:2735461-2764253 GCA_032355705.1 Rubia peregrina | reverse complement strand
GTATTTTATTTGAAAAATATTTTTAAAAAATTACTATTTTTAATGATTTTGATCGATTTGGGCCGGCCCATGACCTGATCCGACCCTAAACTATGGGAATTTTGACCCGGCCCGGCCCATTTGACCCAAAATTTTGGGCCAATTTGGGCCGGGACAGTCGGCCCGGCCCGGCCCATGAACACCCCTAGATATGACTATTTGGGTGTTGGTTCGAGTTTGGTTCAGTCACATTTAGCCAAATAATTAATACTCAAACATATCAATATATTGTAAAAAAAAGTAAAACGATGGTTCCATATGAAAAAATTAATAATTAATACTCACTCATGGTTCTTACCAGCAACAAAAAAAGAAGAGAAATTAACCTCCATTTCTAAATCATCAGCCACGCGTATCCAAGGAAAAGCCTACTTTAATATCAATTGTAACAAACTTAAATGTAAAATATGAACAATTCAGTTATTTGATTAACAAATTCTAGATACAAAGGTAGAGTTTAGGAGAGAAAGTAAACAAATTAAGATGAGAGAAAAATAGCTACGGTAATCTGTAATTCACAATTTAGTAAATCATCTTATATGTCTCATTTCAAATTTCACATTTTAACTTTTAATATTCTCCCTGTTCCACCCAAATCTACACATTTTTTAATCAATTTTCTCAAGACACGTTTAACTATAAATTTCAACTAGTATATAGACACAAATATTTTCATGTGAGGTATCATTAGATTTCCTGTATCACGTAATTTTTATATATCAAAATTTAAGACATTGTTAGTACATGTAACTAAACTTATCGGTGGTAGAACATGGGCGGAAAAAGTTGATTAAAAAGTGTGCAGATATGGATGAGACGGAGGGAGGAGTTGAATTGAAAAATATTTGATCCTTAACCTCTTTCGTTAAGTATAATTTAAAACTTGTAAAAAATAAATATTTTTAAAATATATATTATAATGAATCTAATAATATATCACATAATAGTATTTATATTTATGTCAATTTAGTTTTAGGATCAAAGTCAGAATGTTTTAACTAAATAAATTGTTAAATTGCACTTTAAAAAATGGGACGGGGAAGTAACATCTTTGTACAACGTTGAGCAATTGAATTTTAGCTCTACGGATGCGGACAATGAAACTTTCAATGAAATGACGAAGGTTGGGGACGTCGAGCTTCTATGGACCAAGAAAGGAAAACTTTTGGATCATCTCTTCCAGGAACGTACCATAATTACGACTGATGCATCATTCAACAGTATCATAGGGGGAGAAATCGCAGCATGGTGTGCTACTCAAATGCTTACTGAGGTCGGATGGAAAGGTACGAAGTTAATAAATGCACTCTCGGTTGTCCAAGCAAAACTAGTGGCCATCCTACAAGCTATTAAACAGACGAGCGCTAGAGGAAGAACCAACATTCTGGTCAAAACGGATTGTGAGAATGCTTTGCGATACATGAGTAAGTACCCTCAAATCCCACCAGACTTGAAACAACTTGTTAAGGAAGTGTTGTCCTTAGGAATGGTATTTCAAAATGTGAGCATTGCTAAGGTAGATAGATCACAAGCAGTGGCAGAATTTGGGGGGCGAGCCGATGCGGCCGCCCCCCAACCTCTGGTGAATGAAGGGGGTAGATCATCCACCTTGGTAGAATTAATGTTAGAAGTGCTAAACTCCGCCTCGCCCAACCCCTCCTCAAGTCTTGGTCTACATCCGCCACTGATCACAAGTTGCAGTAGCACATGACCTAGCACAGTCTGTAATACCTTGTTATCTGTTTCCTAATCATGAATGAGAATGAATCCTTTATTTCAACAAAATAAAAAAATAAATAAAAATTTGAGCTCTGCCGAACTGTTTGGAGATATGGAAATTTACCCATTTACCCTGGGATAATATGACAAACGTAAATTTTAATTTGCCACCGGAAAATTTGGGCTTTACGGAAATTGGGCCTATTGGGGGCAGTTGAGAGCCCAACTGGCTGTGCTGTTTCTTTTCTGGTATATTCTTAGGCGTAATCATCATCTGGATTATCCGACTCACAGAATAAAAGGCCGGAACTATATGATGCCCGCAATTTCAAACAGTTCACCAAACTTTGCGTGTTTCTGAAGAGCTGTTTTTCTTCTCAGAAGTTCCAGATAACCTCTCGATCAAAAGTTTAAAGGTACGTGTCAAAAAATGCACCCTTTTTTCGTGAAAGCAGAAATTGCATGTGAGATTCGGTTTTATTCTACTAATTGCCTGTTCTTATGAATATCTTCGTTAATTCGCGTATGAGATTGTTGTTCGGCGTGATTCATTTCTAATTCTGCTGATTTGTTTAATTCTACACTGATGTTGATTCCGTGGGTTCAATTTATTAGGTTTTGTAATTTTGTTGCGTAGTTTTGATTTTAATATAGAAGGAATATTCTTTAGGAGACTTTTTAGAGAAACTATTGGCTGAAATTATGAGATCCTTTCGGTGGGATGTATGGAGATCGGAATAATGGATAACCTGGCTCTGTTTGGGATATATTGGTTGAGTTTTGCTGTTTGGCTTGGAATTTGATGTTTATTAACTCAGGAAGAGTACATAAATTTTGTGAATTCTTTTGTGCATTTACTTTGTGGTCATATGAGTCATATCGGAACAAGTTGTTTTGGATGTGTCTTTGCCTCGTTTTATTATTTCTAGATTTTTGTGGTTGTAAGTTTCGACTAAAGCTATTTTGATTTTTTTTTAAATTTGTTTTCAGACTGTTGTGTTCATTATGAATCCTGGAGGTTACGCAGTGGAGGTTACCGGTCTGTCGACAGATGCAACAGAGAAAGATGTTAGGGACTTCTTTGCTTTCTGTGGGCAAATTGATCATGTCGAGATTGTGAGGTCAGTCTATTCTGCATCTGTTCATCATCTATGGCACTGTGTGTGGCTACGGCAATGTGGAATTTGGTCCACATCCTTATTGTCGGGAGGATATAAACTGGAATTTCGTTAATTTATGGGATTAGGCGGAATGAATTCTTAGTTTTCTGCATGGTTCTGCACAATCCAACCATCCTTTTGTCTAGGCTCATATTGAATTTAGTTTATGAGACTTTTTTTGTGCCGTAGGTTATCTAAATTTTTACGATAGTTGATATAGTATAGTGTTTCTTATACTGTATTATTGTCCCCTTAGTAACTTTCTTCATGTTCGTATTTTGAAAGCAGAGCGGGTGAGTATGCTAGCACAGCGTATGTGACGTTCAACAGTCCTCATGCTTTAGAGACAGCAGTCTTGCTCAGTGTAAGCTTTCTGTTTAAAGTTTCTGTTCCATTCATAAATTCTGAATACGTAGCTTTTCTGAGCATTACCTGCATAAGTAGTAGCTACAACTATTCTACCAGATCACATTCTTTTCATGCATCTTATGTATCATTGGCTTGTGTAGAAATAGGCCGGCCTGGTATTTGATCATTTGTATGGTAGCGTAATTGTTTAATGATATCTCTTGATGGCTTATCTGTGTTTCTGGGTAGTGCACGCATGTGAGTGTTGATTTAAAGAGCTGCTGTTATAGATTCTCATGTCTTTGTTTTGCAGTCTCTGTGTGATTTATCTTGTTCTACCTTGAAGCTGTATAGATTAGAACAGTTATCAATCCAAACTGCATGTCTTTTTAGGGAGCAACAATCTTGGATCAACGTGTCTGCATAAATCGCTGGGGACACTATGATGAGGATTACGATTACTGGAAGCGCTCAACATGGACTCACAGTAGTGAAAGCGGTTCAGCTGTGTGTATTATTCGTTGCTTTTGAATTGTTTGTTGCTGAAAATGTTACTCGATACTTTGACAAATGTTTTCATTCTTCACAGCACACAGAGAGTCCGTTCATTTCCTCAGCTGGCGAAGCCATTACCCTGACTCAGGATGTAGTCAAGACAATGCTAGCCAGGGGTTTTGTACTGGGGAAAGATGCATTAGCCAAAGCCAAGGAGTTTGACGAATCTCATCAGGTGTCAGCGACAGCAGCTTCCAAGGTTGCGGAGTTGAGCGAGAGGTTTGGCCTGACCGACAAGATCTGCGCGGGAGTTGAAGCAGCGAAATCAGTCGATGGGCAGTACCACGTGACCGACACAACAAAGTCGGCTGTATACGCCACAGGCAGGACGGCTGCCGCTGCTGCAACCGCTGTGGTTAACAGTAGCTACTTCTCCAAGGGAGCACTGTGGCTCTCGGGCGCTTTGAACAAAGCTGCACAAGCTGCTTCTGATTTGGGTAACCGCAATGCGAACTAGTGAATGGATATGCATAAATGTAGATATGGCTCTTTGCAAAACTATAAGCCCTGACATTTACCTTTGCGTCGATTCCGGTTGGCTCTTACGTAATGTACTCGAATGAGAATGGAAATGCTCATTTCTCGGCTGGGAAAGTTTATACATTAGATTGATTTTGGTTCACTTAAGGGATAATGCCTTTCTTTCAAAAGAAAATAACCACTTCAAGCCGTGGCGAATCCAAAAAAATTTCAATGGAATAACCATTAATATATAAATATATATAATTAATATTAATGGTAAAAATTTTTTACATGTGGTAATCAAATAGTACTAATTACCCCATGACATCACATAGGTCCACCCCTGACTTCAAGCACCGTTAATTTGTGAATAAAGATTTTATAACCCAACTGAATCTAAACACAAGCAGAACTTGATCATTACTCTTTTGACAGAGTTGTGCTTATAAACAAAACATGCTTATTTTAAAAAGCAGAGGATGATCAATTTCTACTTTCTCCCAATCTGCTTTCAAAATAATCTATTTTTTAGCACTTTACCAAATACTAAAGTGTGTTTTGCTTATAAGCAAAACAGTTTATAGTCTCTCCCAAACAGAGCCCATATTTGTTCGGGTTGGATCAGGTCGGATGGAAACTACACAAAGCTCCTACAACAGTGAAGCAACACGTACAGCCGGTACAGGTACAACGGTACACGTACACGTTCACGTTCTGTCGCAATCTTTGAAACGTTACAGTCAACACCAGCGTTTGAACGTTCAAGTTACTCAACCCGGCCCAGTAGCATTTGACCCGGCCCAATAGCATTCACCTGCCAACCGAACGAGGCACAATTCTGTGAAGAAGACGAAGAAAAGAAGATTCAGACTACATCACCGACTTCCCCAAATATCCTTCCCGATTTCCGTTACTTTTAACGAAAGTTTCCCGATTTCCGTTAACCGCCGCGCGCCAGGATGGACGCGGTCTCGATCCGCGTTCCCTACCGCAACTTGAAGCAGGAGGTGGAGCTCGTCGGCGTCGATCAAGCCGAACTACGTCGTTTAAGGGCCGCGACCTCCAATCACAACCGTTCCGCCGGGAATGCCGACTCCTCGCCGCCGTCTGCGGCGGACGGAGGCGCGCAGGTGAAGCAGGGGAATCTGGTGAGGCTGATACTGAGCTGCTGCGTGGCCGCCGGAGTGCAGTTCGGGTGGGCATTGCAGCTCTCTCTTCTCACGCCTTACATCCAGGTTGTTTTCTTGTGATTGATTACTGATCTGCATGTACATTTATCTGCGGTAATTTTCTCATTTAATGTGTGAATTTATTCCGTTTTGCAGACGCTTGGTATACAACATGCTTTTTCTTCCTTCATTTGGCTCTGCGGCCCAATTACAGGTCTCGTGGTATGTAAAAGACTAGTTTTTTGTTTTGTTATTTTTCTCCTTCGGAATTGGAGTTCTCCATCATTAGATTTTACTAGATTTAGGATGATGACTGCTTTTTCCATGTGATTTTTTGTCATGTGATTGGCGTGGCGAGTTGCGCTTTTTGCTGATTTCGATTGAAACTGATCCTATATTGGACTAGTGTTATTTTGTATTTTGTTGCATATCAATTTGGACAACACAGTTATAGCCAAGGCCTTTTAATTTGGAGCACCATTAGCATTTTATGAGACCAAATGATATAAGAGTTATGATTAAAGAAGCATTTCATTTTCTTACTCATTCACATTATAAAAAGGGATAATTATATACTTGGAATGGTGTGAGAAAAGACTTGTTGGCTGTTTATCTCTACCCAAAGTTTCAAAGTGTCAAATTTTCAGATTCTTTTTTGAATTTTAGGTTCAACCTTGTGTTGGTATTTGGAGTGACAAATGCACATCAAAATATGGACGGAGAAGGCCGTTTATTCTTGTTGGATCTCTCATGATCTCTGTTGCTGTAAGGGTCCCTCTTTTACTGATATTTTCTTGGTGTTATCTATACGGAATCCACTGAATTGGAATTTTCCATTTAGGTGATATTAATCGGGTTTTCTGCAGACATAGGGTACTTTTTAGGAGATTCAAAAGAACACTGCAGGTATCTCTTGCATTTTATAATCCTTAATTTGTCTTTAGTAAATTTAAAATGTAAACTCATTAACTCATGCAATTGCAGCACATTCAAAGGTACTCGTACGTGGGCTGCAATTGTGTTTATTTTGGGGTTCTGGATGCTGGATCTTGCAAACAACACTGTGCAGGTAAGCTTCTTGCTCTTGGATTTGACGAATAATTCTAAAATCATTTACCATTGATAAAAGATATTTCCTACTTTTTTCAAACTTCTATGATTTTTCTTGTAGGGTCCAGCTCGAGCTCTTTTGGCTGATTTGGCAGGTAATCTCTCTTTCTGTAGTTGGGTTAAAGGATTTCTTATAGGGTCCATTTTCTGCTTTATAGATGACTAAGGTGTTGTATTCTCAATTGTAGGCCCTGATCAAAGAAATTCAGCGAATGCTGTATTTTGCTCATGGATGGCTGTTGGGAACATTCTAGGATTTTCTTCAGGAGCTAGTGGAAAGTGGAACAAGTGAGATATTTGGCTTTGTACAATAGTATTTCCTTTAGAATTTCTTCTTTGGTTATTGGTAAATCATATCTATATCAAGCCATCAACAATTCTCTTTGCTTTCTTTAGATGGTTCCCATTTCTGTTGAGTAGAGCATGCTGTGAACCATGTGGAAATCTTAAAGCTGCATTTTTGGTTGCTGTGGTGAGTTCCTGATCAGAATAGGCTGAATACTGATATTAGATTTGTCATAATTTTGTTCCTATTAAATGTAAATTACGAGAGTACTCTTATTCTTTAACTTAAGATCAATAAAGCAGTTGCATCCAAGGTGACAAAGTCTGTCCTACGTGCTGACTTTTTGTTGCATTGTGACAAAGTAACTACTAAAACAGCCTAAAGATGAGTTAAAATGGGTCAGGATAGAGGAGAACTATGAAGAGCTTGGAAGAAGGGAGAGGAAATATTTTTGCTACATTATAGTCTAGTAGTAGTTTCAGGTATAGAGAAGGTTATTTATAATAGAAAATAATCGTCTTGCTTAGTGATTTCATGACAAACTAATGATTTTTATCACTTCACACACAGGCCTGTTAAATTCTGTGTCAGGACTCATGTTAGCCATCAGGAATATATTTATTAGTGGCTGAAATTGGATTTAAGCCAAACTGTTAAACAATACCTGACACAGTGCATGGTTTATGATATTTGATTTATGTTCGAATCACTTCTCCTTTACTTTGGGCCAAAGTTGAAAGTGTTCTGTGATGAAATTTTCTGATAGAGTTTCTTTTGCTCTTTGTTCTCCATATTTGTTTTTTCTTTTTCTTTTTTGGTGGATATGTCATTTGATGTAGCACAAGTGTAGGTTGAATTGGAACGGTTCTTAGAGTTGGAATCTGGATTGTAGAGTGGCTGGATGATAGTTTAAGGCTGTAAATTGAAAGATTCCTAAGACTAAAAGGAACATATAGTTAGAGATAAGGAACGTGTGATTAGGAATAAAGATCTACCCCATCATGATTATTCTTGTGATTATTTATGGTTAGAGTAACGATTTTATAGATAGTGCTTGATATTGCATAGATGGAAATGGTTGTTTTTTCGGACACATCATTTAAACAAATCTAAACACACAGTGGGGTTGATTTAGGTGTTCCTGACTCTCTGTACGCTTGTTACTCTCTACTTTGCCAAAGAGGTTCCATTGCCACCAAAGCAATCTCGGAATTTGTCAGACTCTGCTCCACTTTTAGATGATTCCCCTCAGAGTGACTTTAACCAATCAAGATCAGGGGTGCAAACGGATAATGCACTGGAGATAAGCTCAAACGGTAATATTTCAAAGGATAATCATGATTTGAGGAATGAAGACCAAAAGGTTGAGGAAGATGTGGTTGAAAGTTTCGCTGATAGCCCTGGAGCTGTTTTGGTTCATTTATTGACTAGCTTGCGGAAATTACCTCCAGCCATGCATTCAGTGTTAATTGTAATGGCTTTGACCTGGGTAAGTTCTTTCAAATGATGACTATATCAGATTTACCTCCAGTAAATAGACCAGCAATTTTCATCTTTCTTGATTGTTACCTAACCCTCTGTGCTTTGCGACTAATCTTCCAATCAGCTGTCCTGGTTTCCATTTTTTCTTTTCGACACTGATTGGATGGGAAGAGAAGTTTATCACGGGGATCCCAATGGAGATGTAGCTGAAGTTCAAGCGTATGATCAAGGTGTCAGAGAAGGTGCATTTGGTTTGCTATTGAATTCTGTAAGACTCCAATTTAGCATCTCCACTTTTATATCTACCGGGATTCTGGGAAGAACAATCACGTAGTTCTGAACATTTCATTGTTGACCCAATTTTCATCCTAAATCATGGTCATGTGGAATTTTTTGCTCCTTAGGTTGTTTTAGGGATTGGTTCCTTCTTTATCGAACCCATGTGCCAGTGGTTTGGCCCCAGAATAGTTTGGGCTACAAGCAACTTTATCGTCTGCGTCTGCATGGCGGGAACTGCTATCATTAGTTTGGTTTCTGTTAGAGGATCAGAAGGGCTCGAACATGTTGTTGGAGCAAATGCAGCAACCAAGATCGCATCCTTGATTGTTTTCTGTCTTCTTGGCATACCTCTAGCCGTAAGTGTCTGAAGGTTCTCAGTCGAATTTTTTCCCTCCATAGAGAGTTTCTTGTGAGAGCATCTCGGAATTTTTTGCTTTCTTACATGTTTGCTCATCTGGATCGCAGGTCACTTATAGTGTTCCTTTCTCTGTCACGGCTGAATTAACTGCTGATTCCGGGGGTGGCCAAGGTATGGGAAGCCGTCGTCATTATGTTTATGATCTGCCAATATGATGCAAACAAACTAATTACGTGCCTGGATTTTTACAGGCTTGGCCATTGGAGTACTGAATCTAGCAATTGTTGTACCTCAGGTACTAATGTTTTTTCAGATTAATCCCAAAATCTTTGCTTGCTGCAATTTTTCTGATGAAAAGGATGTTCATGAATCTCACATAGTTCTGTTTGTAATTATGTCTTTCAGATGATTGTGTCCCTCGGGGCAGGCCCGTGGGATGCCTTGTTTGGTGGCGGGAACATACCCGCATTCGTTCTGGCTTCAGTTGCTGCTTTTGCAGCCGGTTTCATTGCAATTTCCCGGCTACCAAACTTCTCGAGCAGTTCTTTTAGATCGGCCGGGATGCACTTCGGTTAGTCTACTGGATTTGGAGAAGACAGTTGCCAAAACACTCAACAAGGACCCAATGTAAACAGTAGAGTTGGCTTGGGTGAACACTGCTGTTGTTTGTTACCCCGGCACGACGGGAGAAGATACCGGTGGCAGAGCTGACATATACAGAATTCTTTCATTTTTTACCACCAGCCAGTGGGTGTGGTAATATCGTAGTAAATAGGTCGGTAGATTATATACTCCCTCTGTCCCAGTTAGAGCTGCACACTTCTTGGTCAACTTTCCCATACTATGTTTGACCAACGATAACTTTATTTATGTATAATAATGGTGTATTAAAATTTGATGTTTAGAAAATACATCATGCAGTGAATTCAATGATATCTCACATAATGATATTTGTATCTATATACTGGTTAAAATTTATGGTCAAACGTGCCTTGAGAAACTTGATCAAAAAGTGTGCAGCTTGAACTGAGACATATGGAGTAACCCTAATTAAAAATCCAACTAATAAAAGGAAAATATTTCACACTAGGCTACAAATATTTCACAAAATTGGGAAGTTAACATAGAGAAAAAAACATGGTTTCAACTCCCTATCAAGAAAAACCTCTATGAACCTAACTATCCACTAACAAAACATAACAAAAGAAGTGTTAAATGCTATAAGAAAACATGCATTTTTCTCATCAAATTCCCCCACACTTAAACCTTTATTCATCTTCGAGTAAAAAAGAACAAGCAACGATCTAAGGGTATAACTAAGAAAATATTTCCCAAAGAACACCTGACACTTTATTCCTAGGACTACCCTAACCCAAAAAATAAAAGTTAACAGGAATCCTTGTATCCCAAACTAAGATGTCAACCAACCAAATTATGATAATAATAAGAATGAGGTATAATGCTCCGAAGGAAAACAAGAAGGTAGCTCTAGCCCAAAGAACTTCCAAAAGGTATAATGCCTAATAGGCTTGTTGGGATTTCTAGGCGGCCCTGGCTATTCGAGGGGTATTGGATTTCCGTTTTATACATGCTCACCTTTTGTGTTTACTGATTTTCTTTTACAAGCAATTTCCTTACCTTTACTTTGATTCCTTATCTGCCCTTTTCTCTCTTTTCAGATATGTCGGTCCCAAACTTTCTTGGGGACCTGTCCAGGCTCTCTCGCCGTGCTACAAGCAGCCGCCTAGTTCGACCAACCTAGGATAATCTTGTCTCACCCGTAAAGATATTAAATTGTTCAAATACATGTGCCATATTTCTTGAGTTGTGCCTGCCTAAGCATAGTACTTCCTCAGATGGACGATGTTCTAGGTGCAGGGAATTGGCCTTCCGTCTAGAGTCTCCAACTTGTAAGCTATTTTCCCTAACACTTCAGTCACCTTGTATGAGCCTTCCCACTTTGCATCCAGCTTATTTTTCCCCAGGGCTCTGCTGGCTTCATTTCTTCTCGGTGCAAGGTCTTTTATTTTTAGGGATCTAGGCTGGACCTTGGTGTTGTATTGTTGCTCCATCCAAGACTTGTACGCAGCTCCCTTCAGCGCTGCTTTCTCTCTGAGCTCTTCCAAGTTCTCTTTAATTTTCTGGTCATTTTCTCCCTGATCCATTAGCCCGATTACTCTCTTGCTGGGCACAACAACTTCTAGAGGGATGATGGCCTACGTTCCAAAACATAGCCTATAAGGAGATTCCTAAGTGGTTGTCCTTGGTGTGGTTCTATATGCCAATAGCGCACTTACGAGCTCGTCTTCCCAATGTCCTTTCACCTGTCCTAGCCTTCTCTTCAGTACTTGGACTATTGTTCTATTTGTCACCTTCGTTTGCCCATTTTCCTGGGGATGAGCCACAGATGTGAACTGTTGCCTTATGTTCAAGCCAATGCACCAAGACCTAAAGGGTTCATTGGACAATTTCTTTCCATTGTCACTCACTATCACTTGTGAGATTCCGAACCTATATACTATGCTCCTCTAGGAAATCTTTGTGATTTCCTTCCCCGTTATAGTTGCTACAGCCTTAGCTTCCATCCACTTGGTAAAGTAATTTATCACCATCACCAAGAAACTCTTCCTCCATGATGCTCCAGGGAACAATCCTGCAATATCGATTCCCCATTTTGTGAAGGGCCAAGGTGATCTAATGCTGGCCATTCACTCTGTCTGGATCCTCTGCACCTTGTCATGTTCCTGGCACCTATGGTACTCCCTAACCATCGTTTTAGTGCATGCCCGCATGGTTGGCCCATAGTACCCTGCTCGTAGCATGACCTTTCTTAGTCCCTGGTGATTGTCACAACTTCCTTCATGTATTTCTATGAGGACCGTGTTTTCCATCTTGGGCTCTACACACTTAAGCCACGATTTTGTGTGGCCCTTCTTATATTATTCAGTAGGCCGCCCTTCTCTGCATACTGCAGTGTTTTTTTCTCGACTATTCTTGCCTCCTTCTCATCCACTGGTAGCATTTCGTGCTTCAAGTAGCACCAGATGGGTGTCGTCCATTTGACTACTGCACTCTATATTTCCCTAATCCGTTCAACATTAGTTGATCTACTGACCAACTCTTCCACCAACACAAACTTAGTTAAGTGTGCATGTGCTGAGGATGCTAGGTTTCTCAATGCCCCTGCCCTTGTGTTCTGTGATCTCGAGACTCTGGTGATGTCAAACTCTTCAAAATCTTCCGCAAGGCACCATACTACCCATTGTATTGGTTGGCTACCACCATCGAGTCTCTATAGGCCTGCAGTTTTCTTGTTCCAGCTTCCTGACTATCTCCATGCCCACAATCAATGCTTCATATTCTTCCTCGTTATTTGAGGCTGAGAACTTGAAACTTAGGGCATAAGTTTCCTCTACCCCTTCCTGGTCTGATATCACTAGGCCTGCACCGACTTCTTCCACTTTGGACGCTCTATAGACATATAATCTCCACACATTCGGTCATGTTAACCCGTCTAGGCCTACAACTTGGGCACAATTTTTTTGCTGTTATAGTCTCTCTTTCCTTGGGCATTTCTGCTAGGAAATCTTCCACCATCTATCCTTTCATTTCTCTCCTTGGGGAGTATTCAATGGCGTGCTCTCCCAGCTCCATCAACTTCCTGGAGCTTCTGGCTTGGTTAGCATTGCTTTCAGCAGCTTTTTGGTCAATATGATTACGGGGTGTGCCTGGAAGTACTGTTTTAGCTTCCTTGCCGCATGGACCAAGGGTAATGCAAGCTTCTTCTGACTCGTGTTTCCCTGTTCTGGGCCCTGGAGATCCCGACTCACAAAGTATACAGGTCATTGCACCTTATTTTCCTTCCTGACCAGTGCACTGCTGATGGTTTCCTCGCTCGTTGCCACGTACAGGTACAAAGTCTCCCCTTTCTGTGGGCTGGTTAGGGTTGGTAAGCCATGAGCTCTTCAAATTATTTCTCTTCAGGTTCTCTCCACTTTACCACCCATTTCTTTTCTACACACCCCTTTAGTGTTTTGAAGAAGGGAAGTGTTCTCTGCTACTCGGGACATGAAACGATTCATGGATGCTAGCTTCCCATTCAAACTCTGCACCTCCTTAACTATGCTTGGTGATTTCATCTCCAGGAATGATTTCACCTTCTTGAGGTGCACCCGTAACCCCTTATTCAACACCATGTGTCCTATGAACTTCCCTGCTCCCACCCCAAATTGACATTTGGCTGGGTTCAGTTTCATCTCTGTCTCCCTGAATCGTATCAGTGTCTCCCTGACGTCCTCCATAAAAGTTTCATAGGTAGCACTTTTTATCACCCGGTCATCCACATACACCTCTAGGTTCCTCCCAATCTACTTGTGAAAAAATTTATTTACCATCATTTGGTACATGGCTTTAGTATTTGTCAGACCGAAGGGCATTATTCAGTATCCAAAGGCTCCATTCTCAGTTACAAATGCAGTTTTTCTACATCTTTTTCCAGCATGGGAATCTAGTGGTATCTTTTATATGCCTCAGGAAAACATGTAATTGGGTAATTGGTAAGGGCATCTAAATTTTGGTCAATGACCGGCAGCGGGTAGCAATCCTCGGGACAGGCCTTGTTTAGGTTCGTGTAATCCACGCATATCCTCCAGCTGGCATTTGCCTTCTTTACCACCACGGGGTTTGCCTGCCACACTGGGTAGGAAATTTCTTTCAAAATCCTTGCTGCAACCAGCTGGCTTACCTCCCTGTTAACCACCTCATTTCTCTCTCTGCAGAGCATTCTCCACTTTTGCTTGGCAGGCTTATGGGACGACTCTACTTTCAGCTCATGAAAACCAATTTATTTAGGGACTTCAATCATATCCTCTGGCTTCCAGGCAAAATCTCGCATGTTCTCCTTCAATAACCCCACAAGTTCCGTTCTTACGTTATGTGGGAGGGATGTTCCCACCTACACTGACTATTCCTCGCTCAGTTGTACTACTTACACTTTCGTGCCTAGTTTCGACGGGTCGTTCCTGTTTGTGAATATTCTAAAGGGCCTGGCTTTGCTGGCCTGCCACTCCTGACTCTAACCTCCATCTTCTTGCTTACTCTTGTAGAGAGCAATTTTTTGACACTCTTTCGCATCATGTTGAACTCCCCTAACCATGGCTACTCCTGCATTGGTTGGGAATTTCAGGAGTAGGTACAGGGTCGACACTATCCCCTTCAACATCACTAAGGCTGGCCAACCCAGTATCAGATTGTATGGAATTTTTGGTGATGTGCACCTTTACGCATGAGTTAGCTGATGCATTTGACATATTTATTATAATATTTTGTTTGGTTGATCGCTAGTTTTTGTTAGGCTTACACGAAAAAGGGTTTTGATGATCATTATTGGTTTTCTTGTCTAAATCCCAAGTTTTGTAGACTTAATTAAAATTAATGGACACTTTGTATTCATGGGCACCTAGATAATCCTTTGTGAGCTTATTAGTAGGTTTCCCGTGAGTACTTTTTCATCATCTTTTTGTAGAAGGCCATCCACGAGGGTGGTATAAGATATTTGAAGGCCATTCGTAAAGATGAAAGAAGATATCGAAGGTCATTCACAAGGATGATAGTAGATTGAAGGCCACAAACTCCAAGGCATGGTAGGTGATGTAATTAAGCCCGAGAAAGGCAGATTCGAAGTTCAAGAAAGCTAAGAAAGAAGTAGAGGAATTGTTGTCCGAGAGTTACATGGAGTTCTTGGAATGATGCAAGAAGAATCAGACCTTGAGTATGGAACCATTGGATCTGTATTCTCAAGCACTATAAAAATGACTACAAGAACTCCCAAATTGGATCAGCGGTACATCCGTAGTAGAACAAACAAGTCAGATGGCCGAACCAACCAAAGCCAGCACGGACCAGCCAAGGCCGGCATAAGGCTCACCTAGCACGGCCTTTGACATTACTCAGCATTGACCATTCCAAGCAAAACGACTTGTGCCAAGCAACACGACCTATGTAAAGCAACACGACTCGTGCGAAGAAAAATGGTCTGTGCCAACATGACCCATGCCAGAGTCCCCAGCACGGACCATGCCCAACTCGGCTGTCCATGTCCCATGTATTCGATCAACTCTAAAATTCGGCTAAGTATGGGCGCGAAACATTCTATTTCACACGGTCTGCATCGTTTCAAGTCACTAATGCAAAAACTAGCCCAAGTGTTTTGAAGAATGACACAACCCATGCCATATTACTAAGAAAAAAGAGGTTCCAGCAGATGTCTCATGCTAAATGACACAAGATGTGCACTCACATGCTTAAGTTTGAGTCGGTGGTCTGTGCCGGACGACACGAGCCACACCAGCACAAGGCACCCGGTCCATGCCATGCCAAGAAGGTCGTGCCAAAATGAGGCAACATGCTGTGCCACACTGAGCAGTCCTCACCAGCACGAAGGGCACTCACCTGGCACAGACCGTGCCATATTCCATTGTCCGTTCCGCTCGCAGCTGCTAGGGTTTTTGGCCATTTTAGGGCTTTTTCAAGGCCAAATTACCTATTACTATATATATATAGACCTTTGTCTGCTAGGATTTAAATTTATGCCCACTTTTCATCTTTAAGAGGAGGCTAGAGAAAGAAAATACTCTTCATTCTCTCTAGGTTTCTTTCTTCATTCTCTTTCTTTTTCGTTTCCCCAAAAGTGTTGAATCCAATGAAATACTTGGGTTCAATGCTTAAGGAGTAGGCAATTAACTTGGGGGTTATAATTTTATTCATGTATTAATGTCTATTTTGTGAGGTTTCTTAGATCTACCTATTTATATGTGTTTTGTGATTATTATAAAGTCTCGTTCATAATATTCTAGTGAATTGTACGGTTGTCACACTTAGTTAGCACACTCCAAAGTCTACTTTCATGCTTATGCACTGTTGATACTTTCTGGGAAGGGAAACCTAGATGCGCTTGGGGTTACGATCGACCATGCACTAGTAAGCCGACGAGTTGGTCTGAAGGGTTACTAGTAGAGATGACTAAAGTAGCAAACTAGGGTTAGTTTTCCAACCTTAGAGACGTCTATAAGGTGCTTCAAAACCTTTTCCTTTTAGCCCCAGGGAGAAGCATTCATGGTGTAGTGCCCAGGACGTAATCGCACGGGGGAGACTCGGATCTGCAAGGCTGGCATGATCGTCGTTGCACTCCCCTAATTACGAAGGCGGTACTAATTGATGATTACATGCGCACCCTACATGATAGGTATGTGGAGTGTTGACCATCAACCACACCACGTGTCACAAACACTAGTACAAGATTATAGTTTTATGTGATGAAATCAATGATCAAAATAACATTGATCATGTTATACAAATATTCCTTGAGTGCTATTTTATATAGTCTATTCTCTTGATCAATTGCAATACTTGTTTTACCGACACTGATTATTCCTAACATGTGGTCGCATTAACAATATGATCACGGTTGTGCGTAGTTGATTATTAGATTCCTAACATCTGTGTGGACGACCCCGATACTTACCACCATCTACCATTCTTGATAGTATAGTAGTAGGAACGGGAGAAAAAAATACAAATCTCCCCTTCCTCTTGGCTTAGTAGATCTCCCGTGAAAAGGTTATTTATTAGCGACGTCGGGAGGGGGAATATTAAATTTTTGCACCATTGCCAGGGATGTTAGTTTAAAAGTCTTGTAGTTAAATTGCATAGCATGTTAGTTGAGTAGTTAGTGTTGGTTTTGTTGGTTTTTTCGGTTGATCTTTCTTTCTAGTATCCAGTTACTTCGGACCCTTTTGCTAGTGTTGTTTTTAGTTAGCTACTGTTTTATTCCCAGTTTATGGTACATGCCTGTATCACTAACTTCGGAGTTTTACATTATCCAGCATAATATACCAGTGGCAGGCGACGAAGGAGGAGATCTAGACCAGAAGTTCCACATGAACTAACTTTGGTAGTATTAGAGAGCTAAGAAATAACGGTGGATAACGACACTTTGAGGGAGTTGATAGCTCCCAACTTGGGGAATCAACCTCTTTGCATAGTCTTCCCACCCTTGCCACCCAATTTTACTTGTGATCTCAAGAGCGGCATGATTAAGTGTTTGCTCACTTTCCATGGAATGGCCGGTGAAGATTTGAACAAGCACTTGTCAAAGTTTCATCTAGTTTGTACCAACATAAAGCCTCCAGGAGTCTCGGAGAAATACTACAATTTGAGGTCATTTCCCTTCTCACTTTAGGATGCGGCTAAAGATTGGTTGTATTGCCTTTCACCCGGTTGCATCACCTACTGGATGGATATGAAGCACAAATTTCTCAACAAATAATTCCCAGCTTCAATGTCTGCGAGGTTGAAGAAATAGCTACCCAATATCTCTCAGTTCGCTAATGAGTCCCTTTACGAGTATTGGGAATGGTTCAATATGTTATTGGCAAGCTGTCTATATTATCCGTCAAAGGAGGGGGATTTAGTATATTATTTCTTTGAATGTTTGTGTGACGAAGACATGTGTATGGTGAATGTCGCTTACAATAGTTCAATCGCCAACAAGAGCCCAAGGGAGCCAATGGCACTCTTCGAAGGGATGGAAAATGATACAAGGCAGTTTTGTACAAGATCGAAGGTGAAAACCGTGGACGAGTCATCCCATTATCCCAAGCTAGAAGAGAAAGTCCATGCTCTTTCTTCCATGATGAAAGATTTCATGAAGAGGGGGGGTTCAACAAGTGAAAGTGTGTGGCATTTATAGCCTTGATGTTTGCTCGTAAGTGGTGGAAGATTTGGAGGAAGTTAAGGTGTTAGAGTTCAACAATGGAGGAAATAGGCCAAAGTTTGGTAGGGAGCAATAACAAGGGTTCTTTGGGAACCAAGGAAGTGAAAGACAATACCCCTATGGGAACACCTTCAACCCCAGGTACCGTGATCACCCCAACTTCTATTTGCGCGAGGAGAATCAAGTGAAATGGTACAACCGAGGCAAAAAAGCTCCACCTCAACCCTATCCAAGGGGAGAAAGGCCTTCAAAAAACAACGTCTCACTCTACAAGTCTGATTGAGGAGAAATCTTGGAAGCAATCTCTCAATTGGAAATGAAACAAGATGTCTTTGAGGAACGTATAAGGCGAGAGATTGAAGATCTCGAGACTAGGGCATTTTCAAGCATCAAGAATCTTGAAATTCAAGTTGGAAAACTTGCCACCTCGGTAAGCTGACTCAAAGCTAAAGAGTGTGGAAAACTTTCTTCCCAACTGGAGATCAATATGAAAAATGTGAGCGCTTTGAAGCTAAGAAGCGGGAAGGAGGTGGGCGAGCTTGAGGCGAGGTTGACTTCATCGTTGAGAGTAACAAAACCAACTTAGAGGAGGAAGAATTGGTTTTGGATAAGGAACCCGTCGAGGAACTTCCAACACCCGAGGTGAGGTTGAATCTTTCCCCACCTTTCCCTAGTGCACCTAGGGGAAGACCGAAGGTGACAACCAATGATGAGAACTTTCATAAAATCTTCGAGAAGGTTGAGGTTAGCATTCCACTCTTGGACTTAATTGAGCATTTTCCTTCTTATTCTAAATTCTTGAAAGTTGCATGCACTAAAAAGAGGAACAACCCACTTAGGAAGTTAGGAAAATTGAAAGTAGGGGAAGTTGTTACTCTAAATCATAGAAATTTTCCTAAGAAATGTGATGACACCGACACATTTTCAATTCCTATTTGTTTAGGTGGTAAATTGGTGAATAATGCTATGATTGATCTAGGAGACTCTATTATGTCATCCCTTCTTGCATCTATGAGAACCTATAAATATGTGAACTTAAAGAAACTAGGGTAACTGTCCAAATGGCCGATCACTCCCAAGCTAGTCTTCAGGGTCTAATGAAGGATGTGATGGTCCGAGTAGGATACTTGGTGTTTTCGGTGGACTTCTATGTCCTTGATGTTGCGCACGATGGTGGTGTACCCTCAATTTTATTGGGAGACATTTTCTTAAAACATCATTGACTGAGATTGATGTTCATTCGGGAACACTAACCTTAGTGGATGACATTGATAGGGTAGGTTTTGATATTTACAAATATAAGCATGATTCACCTAATCATTCTCTTGTGTGCAAAGGTATAATCTTATGTAAAGAACTTGCTCAACGTGAGAAATCTTGTATGATTGAAAATGTTAAATGGGCAAATGAGATTCTTGAAGATGGGGAGGTGTTACCAGACATAGAAACCTTGCATGCTCTATCTTGTATGAATGAACTTTGTAATGATACATTTGTTGATGAACACGCCTCTTCTAGTATGATTAGAGATGCTTTGCCTCTGATATTTCACACAAACTTGCAGCGGAAAAAGAAGTGGGTTAAGTAATTAACCACTCCTAAACCCCTTTCTATTCCCAAAATCAACAATAATGTATCTATGATTGAGAAAGATGGACATTTTTTGTACGTTTCCCCAAAGGTGAAGGGTAAGCCAAAGGCAACGTGGAGACCCGTCCACGAGGACGTGGTTGTTGGTGGTGTCAAGGATGGTGATTCCGGTGACCCATCAAACTGTTCTTGTTAATTTTTCAAAAAATACATGAAATAATAAGTCGTGAGGACGACAATAAAAATACGGTGCTTTTATATTAGTGGGTTTTAAAAAAAAAATTCTTATTCGTGGTTTTTAATTTTTTTTCTTATTAGTGGTTTTCAATTTTTTTCTTCTTATTAGTGGTTTTAAAAATAATTCTTATTAGTGGGTTTTTAAAAAAAATCTTGTGAAATTTTAGGAGTGTGTTAATTTTTTTGTGGTGTTTTTTTAAGGAAAATTCAATCATTAATTATTTTTGGAATAGTACTACTCTTGGTTTTTAGTATTTTTGGATGCAGATATGTCATGAAAAAGTTGGATAGGAAAAAGGCAAAAGGCCTTGTGCCAGGCAGCCCAGCATGACCCGTGCCAGTGCTCAGTAAGGACCGTGCCAGGCAATAGGGGTTGTGCTAGAACTCATCAGCCTGAGGCTGACTAGGCGACACGAAAGTAGCAAACACGCACCGACACGAGGCTGGCACACGCCAGCAAGAGCTATCTATGAGGTGGCACAGATCAATTCTAGGGATTCGTGTTGCCAACCAGACCAGCCCAATCAAAACCCATCCTAAAACCCATAAACCCCTCCCCCCCTTTCGTGCTTGCTCTTCCTCACTCCATCACCATTCCTTTTCTTCCTCTCAACCGAGCCTACACTTCCTCTCACCCTATTTTGACCATAACTTCCTCAATTTTCATTTGATTTACCTTCACTTGGTATTGACATCTTTGCATTTCCAAGCCCAATCCAACCCACTATTATTTAGCCTTAGAAAATTCATGATTTTCCCAAAAATAATTAGAGACCAGTTCGACCATTAATTGAGTTTCCTCCCAAAAACTCAATTCTTGGTCCATTCCGAGTGTTGGGGTTGCTTCAACTTGATCTAGGATGAGTTCCACACATTTCTCGAGAAAATATTTCACCACAATCACCATTTGAGGTACTTGGCCGAGTACTTTTGAATATTTGGAGAAGTTAGAGTTTTGAATATTTTATGGTTGGGTGTTTGCATGCTTGAAGTCTTGGGTTATTAGTACCGTTTATAGGATAATTGTGAGAAGCATTATTTTGTGTTGGGGGTATCTGGTGAAATTTTTTCTATTGTTAATGGCTATATTTTCCATATTCATCATGTATCATAGACAAAGAGGGGAGCCTAGTGCATCCATTATGGGGTTGGCCTCCCTCAATGGGATACAACAGGAAAGCTGAAGCCACCTAGTAGGGTGCCCTATTCAAGAGACCAAGTTTGTGGATGAAGAGACCCTTAAGGATCTCAAACTCTACAAACCCGTCAGGGTCCTGCTGGGGAGGATTGATATGGAGGAATTTACTACAGTGTCAGCTCCCACCCACACTAGTTATACCCTAGGATTTCTTTCCACTATCACAAAGGAGAACAACATAAAAATGGGGGGCAGTTTGTGAGATTCCACTTGAAGAATGTTCCCCGTGACCTGACCTATGCTCAGCTGGCGGACATCTTCAAATGGAAACTGCAGAGAGTGTGAAGGGGTGCAATGATTTGGATGCATGTTTTGAGTTGTATGCATTCTGGGTTACCATCATTCGATAGCTAAAAGAGAGCAAGAACAGTGACATAGTGCACCCAACACTAAGGTATGTGGTCGTACTATTAATTGTCGTGGTCAGTTGTCATAGGGAGGCCACCACTGATGATTAGAAGGATTGTAGAAGTCTTTGGTCGATCTACACCCCGGGGGGGTTTGCCCCAATCTCTTGGATGATTTCATCATTCACTGCATCGACCTGTGCACGAATCGCTCAGGGAAGATAGTAATTGGTTGTATGGTCTCGCTTTTGGTTGAGCACTATCACATTCCAGTGAGCGAGGAGATGAGGGCGAACCCACAATTGTCTTTTACACTCACTTGACAAGTCATGTAGGAGGTGAGACTCATATTAAAGAAAGATGGGGATGTCTTTTGGATGTACAAGGGCAAGCAGTTTATGAGGTTACCCCAGTGTGCGAAAGACCGCTTTCAGCAAGAGGTTCAAGATGCAGAACCTCATCATCAATCTAGATGCAGGTTCACTGGTGGTTTTGGGAGAGCACTGCGCGGGAGAATATGATGACACACATGAAGATGATGATCAGGAGTGGGTCCCAGTGCATCTCACACAGTTCTTTCCCATCGAGCATCATCCAAAATAGCCACAACCAGCATTTTGGGTTATGTCACCACCACCTTTAAAGAAGCCCTTAGTGCTACTGCCTTTTTTTGATCAAGTATTTGAATGACCACCCCCTCATCAGGGGACATTTATCATTCATCAGGAGCTATATCATTCAACAGGGAATGACACTAGCAGCTCTCATATGCACAACATCTTTTCCCACTACATGACTTTGCACAATCTAACCCAAGCCCTGAGCCCTCACAGGCACAGTGTTTCAGGCCATTTTCAGTAGGAGAATCACTCTAGGCATCACCCTTAGTTCGGCTCCTTCCGGGAGAATGAGTCACTAGGTTATGAGTAAGCCTTTTTCCTACCCAATGTGGACTCATCAGTCGTAAGGGCCGAACTAGACCAAGTCTTTAGGGAATTTCATTTTCAGGGTCATGCATGATGTTAACAGGCTTGGTGCACATCTAGATTACCACAAGTGGGATACATCAGAGATATTTGATAGGGTCAATGGTCTTCTGCACCACGTGAAGGGGGATATGGGGACACTGCAGGATGGAATCAAGGAGATCAGTGATAGGCTAAGGATATAAGACATTGGAGAGGGCTATTACCATCAATATCCGAGCAGGCAGGAGCAAGGAGCCAGAACCCGGAGTCAAAATTTAGAATCTCTCGGTGTTTCCAACTTTTCCTCTAACCTTGGTTGTATGCATTGGGGATAATGCATAAACTAAGTGTGGGGGAAAGGTTGGAACACCTCTATGGTAGCATCGCCTATGCTTGTATTTTAGCTTATGATGACTATCTGGATGACTGTTTTCCTTTTTTTTGTACTTTCCCTCATTAGGATGTTTGAACTTTTGGTCGTTTGTTTTTAGGTGTGAGGTACCTTTTGGTAGTTTGTTTTAGGGAGGTGTTTTTGAAACTGTTGGAGGTATAAATTTTTTTGTTTTTCATGATGATTTGTAGTATGAAGCCCAACTTTGGCACACTTTGTGCTACACAAAAAATGGAAAATTGAAAAAATAAATAATATATATATATATATATATTTACCCGGCTAAGTTGAACCCAAAAGGGAAACTTAAGCAAATATGGGAAGAAAGCTCAAATAGGTCAAAAGGCCTAGGTAAAAATGAGAGGTTAGGCCCGGATATGTTGGAAAATCTAGGTAAAAATGAGAGGCCATGTGGAAAAAAGTGAGATGGTGAGCTCAACACATGTGAATGCTAGGTTGAAAACCCAAAATAGATCTTAGGAAAAATGTGAGAAATTGAGAGAAAACTAAAAAATAAGTTGAGGATTCTTCGGCATTATCCTTGGTTGTAGCTAAGTTGAGAATCTCGAGTTATCCTTAATTACATCCAAGTTGAGGATCTTTTGGATTATCCTTGGTGTTTTTGTTGGAAAAAACTCTTGGATTGCTTTTGGCGGACTATTCGATGGAGTAAACTAGTTCAACACTTATCATTTGTACTAACCTTTTTCTTCACAATATTTCAGGTGGTTAGGTTACTTTAGTATCTTTGGGGAGTGTGAGAGTTGTGAGATTCTTATTTCTTTGGGGGGAACTAGGGTAGCTTGGGAATAAGTTGAATGCATTGGCTAACTCTTTTTTGCATGCTACATTTTGCTAATATCTTTTCTCGTTTTTGTTTACTTGAGTAAGAGTAAAGGTTTAAGTGCAGGGGGGGTTGATGTGCACATTTATGCATGCGTTAGCTGATGCATTTGACACAATTATTATAATCTTTTGTTTGGTTGATTGCTAGTTTTAGTTAGGTTTACACGAGAAAGGGTTTAAACAACCATTATTGGTTTTCTTGTCTAATTACTGATTTCGTTGACTTAATTGAAGCTAATGGACACTTTCTATTCATGGGCATCTAGATTTTCCTTCGTGATCTCATTAGTAGGTTACTAGTGAGTAATTTTTCATCACATTTTTTTGTAGAAGGCCCTCTGCGAGGGTGGTAGGAGATATTTGAAGGTCATTCGCAAGGATGGTAGAAGATATCGAAGGCCATTCGCAAGGATGATAGTAGATTGAAGGGCACAGACTCCAAATTATGGTATTAGATGTAATTGAGCTCGGGAAAGGTGAGTTCGAATTTCAAGAAGGCCAAGAAAGAAGCGAAAGAATTGTTATCCGAGAGTTACACAGAGTTCTTTGAATGATATGAGAAAAATCATCCATTGAGTATGACACCATTGGATCCGTCATCTAGAGTAGTATAAAATTGACTACAAGAACTCTCAAATCGGATAACAGTTCATCTGTAGCGGAGCAAACAAGTCAGCCGGCTGAACTAGCCAAGGCCAACACAGACCAGGTAAGGCCGGCACGAGGCTAGCCTAGCACGGCCCGTGCCAAAGTTCCTAGAATGGACCGTACCAAACTCAGCTTCCCGTGTCCCATGTCTTTGATACACTCCGAAATTTGGCTATACAATGCGTGAAATGTTTCGTTTCACATGGTCCACATTGTTTCAAGTCACTAATGCAAAGACTAGCCCACGGGGTTTGAAGAGCGACATGACTTGTGCCATGTTACTAAGAAAAATAAGGTTCCAGCCGACATCCCGTGTCAAAGAACACAGGATGTGCACTCAGAGGCTTAAAAATAGAGTTCCAGTCGGCGGTCTGTGTCGGGCTACACGGGTCACGCCAGCAAAAGGCACATGACCCGTTCTAGGCTGAGCAGGCCACATCGGCTTGAGGCAACAGGTCGTGCCATGCCGAGCGGCCCATGCCAGCACGAAGGGTACTCGGCTGGCACAGATCGTGCCAGATTTCACTGCCTGTGTTGTTCGCGACTTCTAATTCCCTGTTACTAAGAATATATCATTCGAACTCTACATTTAATTTCTTTCATTTCAACATATAAACATAAAAGCTATAGTTAAGAATACCGTAACAAAATACTTTAGAAATTCAAAAATATAGAGTAGTGATAGAATGTAAAACTCACAAATAATTGTTGCTATGTGTATTCATATTTATAATGAGTACAAAGGGTATACAAGGTAGAAACAGATATGGAAAAAGATATATAAAAAAACCAATCAGAAAGGGTATTCCTTTCTTAACCTGATTCAAATTTATTTACACCTCTATTACCCCGTGAGACTAGTCACAACGCAAAGCTTGGAACGCAAGAACTCAGACTGGGGACGAGGTAAGTCCTTTGTAAAGATGTCCGTAAGCTGTAGCTCTGTAGAAACATAATCAACTTCAACTTTCCAGAAGACACCAACTCACGCACAAAATGATGGTCAATATCAATGTGCTTAGCTCTCTTATGTGAAACCGGATTCTAAGAATTTAAGAGAACACTATTATTATCACACAACAACACAGGTAGTGCATGAGTCGATACACCTAAATTCTGTAGTAGATTCGTTAACCAAACTAGTTCCGTAGCAGCATTAGCCAAAGCTCGGTATTCTAATTATGAACTAGAACGAGAAACTGTATGTTGTTTCTTATCACTCCATGAAACCAGGTTCCCATCAAGAAAAATGGCATAACCATAAGTAGACCTATGAGTATCAATACAACAAGTCCAATCAGCATCAGAATAACCCAAAACTTATAAAGCGAACAAATTTACGACAAACGGAAAACCATAGTGGAGAGTAACATGTACATAGCGCAGAATTCGAGTAACAACCTAGCAATTTTAATCAGTAGGAGCCTGCATGAACTGACTGACCGTATTCACAGAATAAGACAATTTGGGACGTGTAATCGACAAATACTGTAGTGCACTAACCAAATATCGCTAAAGTGTGGGATTTCTGAATGGCTTAACAGGGGAACTAGAGAACTGCAAAAATGCTAAAAAAAAAAGGGAAAGCAACATGCACCAAATCTTGCATTCCAGCGTGAAATAAATTGTCCTTGGCACATCTGGCCTCACCAAGAAATAAGCCATTGGAAGTATGAACAACCTCCAATCCCAAAAGATACTGTAGGGTGCCAAGATCGGTAATCTTGAATTCCTGATTAACCCGGTCAATAATTTTTGAATGAGATGACTATCATTCCCAGTGAGAATAATGGCATCAACATAAACCAGCAAATAATGTAAAGAGGCACCCTGTGAGAACACAAATAAGGAGGTATCGACAGATCTACATACAAAACACATGCCAACCAAAAAATGACTGAAACGTTAAAACAAGGCACAAGTAGTTTGTTTCGAACCATATATGTCATTACTTAAACAACAAGCATAATCAAGACGCATCAGATCTTTGTAACCAGCAGGTTGCTCCATATAAACCGGGGAATCAAGAACACCATTTAAAAATACATTCTTGACATCAAGATATCTTAAAGGCCAATTTCTAGTGACAACAAGGGATAACACACTACGAACAATAGATGCTTTCACAACCGAACTAAATGTATGGTCATAATCAAAACTGGGTAATCGTGAAAAATATTGAGCAACTAACCTGACTTTATGTCGGTCAAGAGAACCATTAGACTTGTATTTTAAACGATACACACATTTTAAGCCAACAACATTAGCATGTGGAGGATGCAGAACCAATTCCTATATCTATTGAGCACAAGAGCAGCTATCTCAGAGTTCATGGCAGCAACCCATTCAGGATCCTTGATAGCAGAAGTGTGTCTGTGGAATTTGCAACTTCTTGGCGAGCAACATATGGCAGTTTGTAACAAAATTCAGGAAGATGACTTGGACGGTGTCACCATTGGCTGACGTAGGTTCCACGGCCACCCTGAGAGGTATCACTGTCGACAGGTGACGATGTCCGACTCCCGCCTCTTTCACGGCCGCTACCTCAGCCTCTCTCTCACCCAAAACTGCTTCCTCCCCTGCCGCGGTTAGTTTATCCGGACCCCTATTGACTAGCAAAAAAGCATAAGATACTGGTCCAGAGGTAGACTAGCGAGCTTTAAGTGAAAATTCTAAAGCCTTACCATCAACAATAATAGTGTATAAAGGAGATAAACGATTTTCATCATTCTAGTAGATAAAAACTGGGGCAGCTTATCATTCAAGCCATGACGAAACAGACCATCAATACCCTCATCATTAAGAGGATGACCAAAAATATGCAATTCATCACGAATGTCCTTAAAACAAGAGTAATAATCCTGAACAGACTTATCATCTTGACGAATGACATACAAACGATCACAGAGATAAAGGAGACGAGCACGAGAATTATCCAAGCATCATGAGAAGTGGCGGCCTCAGAAGCCTTGTCATCAGGTTCCTTCGAAGCCGAGCTCGCAGGAGAAGCATGACATTTGAATTAACCATCAACATAGCCAATCAATTTCACAGTTCATAAAACAAAAGTAACCTGAGTACGCCAATGAGAGTAGTTGGAACTACAAGCTTGACGGTGATGCAGTTGATCAATGAAGGAAGCGTAATGGTCGTTATCAAGAACAGATCCAGCACAATAGAAAAATCAAATCGCACCAAACACACATCAAACTTGTGAACAACCTATTTAACTATTGTGCAAGGATGGAGCAGCGGCGGCAACAAATGGCAGCGAAGCGGCATCGCATGAACGGATCGGCGGCGGTGCATGGATTTGTGTAGCTGTGGGAAAATATTTGATTGGTGATTCCAACAAGCAAGGGTTGCAGGAGGCCGAAATTGGCAGTGAAAAACGGATGGGCGCGACCAACGATCGAAAAAACAAGGAGAAAATATGGAAATTTTTGGGACAAGCCCGAGTATATTTAGAGAGACTTGACTAATATCATGATAGAATGTAAAATCCACAAATAATTTTGGCTGTGAGTATTCATACATATATATATATATATAATAAGTACAAAGGGTATACAAGGTAGAAACAGATATGGAAAATGATATATACAAAACCAATCAGAAAGGGTATTCTTTTCTTAATCTAATTCTAATTGATTTACACCTCTATTAAGTAGCATATAAAATAGAGTTCATATCTTAAAAGACAAGTCTTTTCATAAGTTATGGAAAAACCAATGACTCAAGTGCAATTTTAACACAAAATATTAAAAATTCGCGGGTCCAAAGCAATTAAAATCCATGTCAAATCGGGTTATATGATATTTGGGTAAATTTACACGTCTATTTAAGTTAAAACCTCAGCTTTTTCCCACACCTTCAATCAGCTCACATTTCATTAATTATTTTGTTTTATGATTTCATGTCTATGTTTCAACCGAAATTTATAATGTTTCATACTAAACTATTTTACAAGATATTTAGAAATTACAGATCGGAGAAGAAGAATTGCAAAAAAAGGGTTAACTGGAAACACAATTAAGTAACATATAGCTTATATGTTTTACTCTAAATATTTAATTTTGTTAGTCAAAACACTAATGTTTTACTTTTACTGCAGAGTTTAAGTACTAACTTCATATTATTTTAATTAAACCTCATATGTCTATGACAGTTTTTCCCAAAAGTTTGTCTAAAAAATTGCAGAATTACATTTTCATTTTGTTTACAAATAAGTTATATTATAAAATTTATATATATATATATATGCACACACTATTCACGTATTTAAAATCGTGTATGGCACGGTGTTAATAAAAAAACATAATTTTATAAACTTGAACTAATTATTTATTATCAACGGTATTCTTATCACTACATTTATTATGACATAATTATTTCTATACAACAATTAATATTATCCTATATAAAATAAATATATATTTTTTCGTTTAAATACAATACAATTAATTATTACATACCAACGAGTCAATCATTTTTCTTAGGGTGAAGTGCGTTTTTGACCCTATAAGTTGGTTGAAAGTGCAAAAATTACCTTGTAAAATCTGAAAGTGCAGAAATGACCCTATGTTTTGGTCAAAAGTACCAATTTGACCCTGGAAACCAAATTCTAGCTGAAAATGACCATTTTACCCCTTTGAAAAAGAAATTTTCAGAAAAATGTGAAAGACAACATTACCCTTCCTAAAAAGTCAACGATGTCGGTTAACGCCGGTCAATGTCGTATTTTCATATTTTTCAAAAAAAATCTTTTTTTCTAAAATTTTCAAAAAATATTCAAAGACGGCGTTGACCGGCATTGACCCCGGGCGG